>JARFJB010001708.1:1397500-2000000 GCA_036346205.1 Vesta saturnalis
GTGCTCCTCGTTGTTGAAGATGATTTTCCTTGCAAAGCAGTCGTCCTATCGTTGTCTTCTCAGAACTCAGCTAACGAAGTCTTGCCTCTTCTGATGATCGGGCATTTTTAGTTCCTGGGTTAATTGTGCACACAAATTTGTCGCAATGAAGAATACCTGTGCCCAACTTTTTGATAAGTCTGCGCAATGTTTTTTGAATCGATGTTACATTATGCCCGAGAGTGGAAACAATTGCCACAAAACTTCCCCCATTTTGATAATAAGTTTTCACAATTAACACATGTTGTTCGCTTGAAAAGCGTTCTATGACACACATAATGAAATCGGTCGTGTTAGCAGACGTCAACTTTATACAAAACGGTATTAGGAAGCAAAAAACAACAAAATGGGGAGAGATTCAAGACCAGCATACTTTTTGAACCACTCTGGTAGACAAAGTAGGATTTAGTAATATAAGATGTAAACATCACTATTAGTGCATGGTGATTCTTACAGTTCAATACACTCAAGCGCTTTATTTTATATTCTTATACATGAATGGCGATCATTTTTCGCAGAATTTTTCTCGTAATAAGATTTTTATATTATTTCACGAAATTATCCAAAATGTGAGTAGCACTTTTGTACTTAATAGCATTATTTAGCACTTTTCGAGCAGTTTAGTTGCTTACAAGTGAAACGGAATTTTTGGAGTATCGTGGGGCCCGCCAACATTAACTACTTGTACGTACACGCAAAGCGTGTCGTCGCCCGGGACGGCTTAATTGTGGTCGACGAAACTATGGGATGGGATTCTGATTTATTTATTTCTTACGACCTACATAACCCCGTTCGCAATATAATAGATCTTGCCCAACAACCCAAGCGAGGTTTATATAGTATCATCGATGCAAGAGCCGGGAGAGGTGACTACTTACTTAAGTTGAGCTGAGGTAAGGTGTTACATCTGAGGCACGTCTCAACGCCTACTGTGCAAACGTCCCATATCTTCAATGCTTAACGACAACTTTTACACCTTATCTTAGTGACAAGAGCTAGTGTTCATACGCTCAACTGTTATTAATATTGTTCATAACGTTAAATATTTTCACATGGCCACTTTCAAACGTTGCTCAAAACTATCATTTTGTTCATAAAGCCTACTTTTAAACTTTGTTTATAACGCCTACCCTGTATAGCATGGTCACCTTCTGTTCGCATTTTTGGTGCACATTTTTTCCCAATGACTGCTTCATGTTTTCGATCGCGTTGTTCAGAATACGTTTAAAACTAACATAACTCCCGCTTCATTCAAAATGCCTACGTTGTTCATAACGTCGACTAACGATATGAAACACAAACAAATCAATTTCAATTTATGTTTTACAAAAACAACACCGCACATTTGTGGGTTATATAAACAGAATTGGTTAGTGGTTCTTACGAACAAAATACTCGTTCTACAGAAAGATGGTTAGTGGGCGTTATAAATAAAGTTTGCGTAGTAAGCTTGTAAGGTGGGCATTATAAAGAAGAATTAGTTTTTAATGGCATTTTGTTTGAATTTTTATTTTCAGAAGTTTTACATTTCATTTTTTTAGAGTTTTTTTGTTGATAAATAAATAATGATTTTAAAATAATAGTTCTTTTACACCACACACCACAAAATAATGTCCTGCTTTCCGACGATTAGGGGTCTTTGATCCCTTATAGGCATTACGGTCCAGCCACTGTACGTTGATATTCGGCCCTGCTAGTGAGAGTGACTAACCCTGCTACCAACACTTCTGTTAAGTTATAGTTTAAGCACCGTTAAATACTTGAAGTGTACCTTAACAAGTAAATATTCACATTTTTCGTATTGTCGAGTTAACTTAATGTACGTCATCACTGATAAGTTATTTTGGTTAGAGTTTATCGTAGATCCAATAAGTATTATGAAAACTTTACCCGTATTACTTTGATCAAAAAGTTCCGGGAATTTGCATTTTAAATGGTACCCGCTTTACCGATTTTAAAAAGTATTTGTTTCTCAGGTTGATAATCCTTTCCCCAACACGTTTCACAAACTATCACTAGTAGCTGTTTGGTGTCTGTTTATATCAATCCAGTGTGTGCATTTCGTCCTACTTCAAAATGAAAAAGGTATTGAACAAAGAGTTTTGTGTTTCCAACAAAATGTCTTGTGCCGATGCGTTGAACATGCCACATAATCCTACGTAGACTCTGCTCTCTGGAAAACACGAGCGTATGATTAATATTCGACATTCAAAAAAGGTCCCAAAGAAGTTGAATATGCACCTTGCAGTGAACTCCCTTCGCTATCGATAACCGAAGCTAATGTCTAAAAAGTTAAGGAAATGGTCACGCAAGCCTCAGAGAGATATCTGGTGAGCTCATCATCGCGTATGGATCGGTATAGCATACTGTGGTGCATATTTTAGACACGAAACACGTTGCAGCACGACTTGTGCTAAAATACCTGAATTTCATTCAAAAACAATTTCGAAAGGCAGTGGACCAGGAGATGATTTCTAAGGAAACAAACGATCCTACCATGAAGAAACGCATGATTACTGATGACGAAACATGGGTTTGCCAATACGATGTCGAAGCTATCGAACAAGCATGCGTGTGCGTGTGCGTGTGCGTGTGCGTGTGCGTGTGAGTGTGAGTGTGAGTGTGAGTGTGAGTGTGAGTGTGAGTGAGAGTGTGAGTGTGAGTGTGAGTGTGAGTGTGAGTGTGGTGTGTGAGTGGTGTGAGGTGGTGAGTGTGTGTGTGTGTGTGTGTGTGTGTGTGTGTGTGTGTGTGTGTGTGTGTGTGCAGTGGGCGTGAGGGCGCGTGCGGGCGGGTGTGTGCGTGCGTGCGTGAACGAAAATACCTACGTACTTACAGTTTTGTATTTAAGCTTCTTCTTTTCATTTGGCTTAGAGCAATTTTTGATATGATGCGTAATTTAGCGGCAAAAATTCCTAAGGTAGAATTTCTGTGTTAGTTAAATTTTTTTCATTATCTGATCAACGATTAATTTTATAAGAAAAGGTGTAGATGTATTTTTTAAAGAAAATTTAATTTTACATAAATTTTCTTTACAAAGTTTTTTAATGTAAAGCGCAATAAATGTAAAAATGAAATAAATATGATTGAAAATGCTGAAACTGTATTACAGAAGCGGACGGCTTTGGAATCTTTTTTACGATAACATGTATTTATGTCTATGAGTCTATCTGACATGAAGTTTTAAATGTCATTCTGACATAGATTACTGCTTTTGTTTTATGAACGTATAAAAAAGAGGTTGCATAGTTATCCTAAAAAAATTGAAATTAAAATTATTTCATCTCTTTTAATTTAAGTTAGCATCTAGATTTTTATTAACCTCCGTCTGCCATGAAGTTTTAAATGTCTGTTGGACATAGATTGTTCTTTTGCGTTTACAATCTTGCCTACTTTCGTAATGAACTTGTAAAAGAGCTTGCATAATTATCCTTAAAAATATGTTATTAAAATATTTCATTTCTTTTAATTTCCATATTGTAGGTTGGAAGGTCTTGTGGTGTTCCACACCAGATATTTATTTGGGAATATATAACTCCATACCCATCCAGAAAACTTCAGTTATGAAAGAGCAATGTTTGAAGGAGAGGACCGTTTGAAGCAATACTCACGCCAGAGGAAGGTTGCAAAAAATGTCACTGTTTGCTCCTGTTAGCTGATTTAAAACACCACATAGTTTTATCTGTTTTTCGAGTAACAGTGGGATTGGGTACAGATTAAGTTATTTCGATTAGGCAGTGGTCTGATTGAGCAAGTGGGGAAAGAACTCTTGTTTTATAGGTTTTATAGGTTTAGTTGAAAGGAATAGGTCCATAGATGTGGAGTAAGTTTAGGGTCGTCAGGGATTCTGGTTGTTTCAGAAATGTTTTGTGATCACAGTATACAGCAAATGCTTCTGCACTATAACCTGGGATTAGTGGTAGATAAAAATTGAAGCCAATTGGAGTTGTGGACATTAAAATCTCCCAAAATTAAAAAATCGCAAGATGAGAACTGTGATAAGAGGTAGTCAATTTTCAGACTAAGGTAATCAAAGAGATCTTGTAAGTTATTATCATTGGGAGAGCTATACAAGCAACAGTAGAATTTCATAAATTGGGGCCCAGAATGTTTGAACCAAATCGCGTCAAATTTGTTGTTTTCCAAAGTGGACATCCTCTTAAAACCTATGTTGTCCTTGGTATACGCACACACTCCGCCTTTGAAGCGAAAGTTAGAGTGCAGGTTGTGTGTGGGAAATTGCAGGTCGAATCAGTACGTCCAGGGGAGACTTGTGTTTCTGATAGAAACAGAATGTCCGGTTGAACTTGTTCAAGATGTTGGTGAACAGCACTAAGATTCTACCTGATACCACGTATGTTGCAGTAATGTATCCGAACGTTGGTACTTTCGATGATCGAGGTCGCTTGAGTCCTACCATCCCGGGCATGCGAATATGGCGGAATTTTACTCCTGGCAGATCTTACTTTTGTTAGTCTTGCTTTTGGTGTTGACCAATTTTTCCCCCCTTCCAGAATACTTGGGATGGATCAACGAGTCGACGTGAAAGTGTGGGCGTCTCGCCCTACTCACCGGGTGTAAAGCGTCTGTCTTAGAACTCCCCATTTTAAGGGTTTAGCCGTTAAAACGCCTTGCTTGGCTATTGCGTGATGGCGAGTACATAAGGGATAAAGGAGATAGTGGCCGGTAGCCCTTATCGAACTCGGAAAATTGGAGCACCAGTATTAGGAGCCCATGGTAAAGGTGATGGTATTGTAGCTGGCGGCATGGGGTATACATCCATTCCACCTACAAACATGCCTTCCATCTATAAACGGAAATGTATAAAAAATGATTTCACTATAATACCTAACATCGGGTATCCTTACGTATGAAACTGTATGTTCGGGTTCTTTGAATAAATGTTTGTACACCTATACGCGACACAATTTACTAGCATTTTACCAATTCCCGGAACTTGTTGATCATAGAGTAGGTGTGTGGTTATACTTAATGTTTACGTTGATTTTATATTAATTTATTTTAAAACACTATTTATATGATTAAATACTTATGTAAATATAAAAGCTTATTTATGTCACAATAATGTTGTCAGGTTTATTACTTTACTTGTAAAATGTATTTTGTGTTTTATTAAAAATGTCTAATAAAAATGAACTTTTACAAATATTTCTGTTTAGCTTTCTGACTTTTTATTAATTGTACTAATGAAAACGATTTTTAATACTCAATTATAATAGATTTACATATTTTCCGTAATACGGAACCTATAGGTATGTACACCTCAGTGCATCATTTACTTTTTCTTTTATTGCGTCGCATAGAAATTATAGCTGCAATTAGCATAATTAGAAATTAATAAATATGATGCAGTCCCAAGTGATAATTTAAAAGACATTAAGGAATTTAATATGCTTTATTATGGTTTTATAATCAACTTTTTATCCTTAGAAGTTTCGCACTATTATTTACTTACTAAAGGTTTAATAATCATAAAAACTGATATAGTATCTTATTTCGTAGAATATTCAAAATCATCCAAAAAGTTTTTGACCAATAAAAATTGAATTATTAAAGATATTCTTATGAAATTTTCACAGGAATTAGAAAAACAAGCTTGACATTAAGTGTTCATTAAAAAAATAATTTAATTACAGTTTTAGTATGTTAAAAAAAATCGCAATATAGCATGTATTTGTTATACAATCAAATTGCACTAGGTGTCGTGCAAGCCTGCCTAGGTAAGCCGGTTGCCAAGCCAACTGCAGTGGAAATGGGCGGGGTCGATAGAAGACGTAATATGATTGAAATTCAGTTTCAAACACATTACATTTACCATAAATCAACAAATAACAACATTGTCACTAGGCGCCACCACAATCTTAAATTTTTCTAAAATAAATAGTCCTAGGCGAGATGTTAATCCTACCTAACTGTGGAATATAGAACTGTAGCCTACTCAATAAAGCCTACACAACTCAAGTTCAATTACACTTTCACTTCAAGAGAGTACCTTAAACTTTGTCTTAATACACGTCGATTCGATTTTGAAAATCTTCTATTTCGCTTAAAAATAAATTTATCCAAAGATTAATAAAATTTTGACGCATACGAGTCGTCATAAACTTATTGATCGCACCCTGTATATTCATACAGTCAAAGTAATAAAACGTTATCTGGATACTTTCTAATTTATCCTTGTATGCACAGAGATTAATATTTATAACTGCCATACATAATACTTGGATCTATTAATTTTTAACCATTAAAACTTTAATTCGTATTTAAAAAATTTAAATCGTAAATAATATTATTTGATTCTCTCTAAAATGTATTTAAATATTCACCAGCAGGAATGAATTGTAATAATCCAAATCTGAAATTTCTGCTTAATAAATATCTTGTTACCAGTATTATGTATTTAATGAAAATAAACAATGCTCAGATCAATCCTAAGCCAAAATATCAAAAGATTGTTTACCCTTAAACGGTGTAATTTCACACAAAGAAACAATGAATTCTTATAATACTGGTTATCTTTTAACCTTTAGACTAAAGAATCACAATTTAAACAAATATCTCAATTAATGGATCTGTGTTACCAATCTTTCAAAAACATTTACAGATATTGCTTATAAATTAAAAATCCCTAAATCTTATGATCTAATCATATAATAACAGTAACGTAGATTGATTATCCTTATCGCATGAAATGAAACTTACAATATAAACGATGACAGCTCTAAACATAATCAAACTTCTACCATTCAAAAGTCTAAAATTATTCTTACATAAATAAGTTCCGCAGTCATTTGTCTGGTATAATGGGTCCACTAGGTTGATTTGTCGTAATTGAGCCTTAATATGTATCCGCACTTGTCACTGATAAGCGGCATCTACGGGGTTACACTATCTTAAATGTCCGTGTTCCGTCGCGTAAAACAAAATGGAGTAATCTGATTTACTACATGCCCTTTTCGAAAAACGAATGTTACTCACAGCATATACGAAGTAAGGTGAAAAATTCTCGATCTGACAATGAAAGACTGCGACTGTCAGTTAAAAAAAGATTTTATTTTTTTTACGTGATCTCCCTTGACATCAACTCTCGACTGCTTCATTGGATGCGAAGCGCTTCCAAAAACAAATTTCTTCAAGTTTGGGAACAGATGGAAGCCTGGGGGTGCCAAATCAGGAGAATAGAGGGTATGGCCGAGAAAATCATATCTCAAATCCCACAGTTTCTCATCGCCAGCGCATCCTTGTGTGCAGGTTCGTTGTCCTGGTGAAAGATGATTTTTTTCTTCTTCATGCCAGACGTCTTCTCGCGAATTTTGGCATCCAGCTAGACAAGAAGGTTGGAGTAATATTCTCCTGTAATTGTTCTGTCTTTTGCAAGCTAATCAATTAATAGGATCCCTTTCGCATCCCAAAAAACGCAGATGCGATCGATTTCGATTTCTCTGACGCTGAACAACCGGCTTCTACCCACTACTTGGACTGCTGTTTCGTTTCTGGCGTGTAATGGTAGACCCATGTCTCATCCATGGTGACAAATAGCTGCACAAAATCGGTTGGATCCCTATTGAATCGGCCCAACAATTGCTGCGAAAATCGTTTCCGCATTTCCTATTACCGGCATTCAGCTAATGCGGCGTCGATCCTACTCAGAGCTTTCGCATCCCTAATTCTTTGTGCAAAATGTTTCGCACCCTTTCTTCCGATATCCCCACAGCCTCAGCTATCTCACTCACCTTTACTAGTCTATCGTCCAACATGATATCATACACCTTTTTAATGGTTTCTGATATGGTTTCGGTTTTTGGCCATTCTTCACGTGGGTCATCTTCGAGGGATCCGCGATCACACCCACTTTTTAACGGTTAACATGGAAAGAGCAGAGTCGTCGTAAGCTTTTGTCAACTTCGGGTAAATTTCCTAAGGGATTAATCCACCCAAAACGAAGAATGTTATGACCTCATGATATTCAACTTTATCCATTTTAACGGAAAACACGAAAGATGTCTACTGCAAAAATTCGTGTAAACAAACTATTTGAGAGAATTAGCTAAAACTTGTCATACGAACTAATGACAAATACACCCAGGCAGGAAACATAAATTTTTCCTGATTGGAGCGGCATCTCTGTGTCAGGTCGGGAACTATTCACCTTACCCTCGTATTTTACACTTGAACATTGAAACTCTTAAATGTTTCTACAAAGTCGGTTTAGTGCTGTTATAATCGTACATATACTTAAATCAATCCCATTAATGTCCAATATTGTTTAAACACAACTTCATTTTGTTAACACTCTATTAAAAAATGGTCATACAACATTTAAATACTCTTTTCCATGATACCATGATTCCAGTGGCGTAGAATTTATACTAATTCACATTCTGTACACACAAAAAAAATTTCGCGTGCAAACTCACGTTCATTTACCATTCAAAATACGTTCCACCCAGAACACAAGAATGCATATACCCAGTAAGTCAAAATAATCTCACAGTAATGTTACTAAGCTGTTTTAATAGTTTTTTTTTGGTTAATAACAAAATCAAGGTATGTAACATGATATATTAATAATTTATAGACTTTTGTTATTTATTTGATGTTGAAAACGGAAAATACAACGTCATTCATTCTCTCCCCAGGAAGAAGGCTTGAACATTCCAACTTCCTTCAGTCACAGTGATGGATTCCCAACATTCATGCATAGATTATGTATGGGAGAGTGGGACAAAACCGGAAAGTTGGGTGCAAACCCACCTCCTAGCCGCAGTATGCGCTCCGATCGCGCTTAGGACTTTTGAAGAATACTATATTGGTTATACTGCCTTCCTATTTTTGCAAGAGTAAAGGTATGTAGCTCCCTTTCTACACAACTTAAAAAAACAATTGTTATTTTTTTACTATTACGTTCAAATCAATTTGATTATGCTGGCTGTACCTTATCACAAAACGATGTACCTTTCTACAATAAATTATGAAAACACAAGTCTACTTAGAAAAATATCTTTTAAGGACATACAACCTGACAGGGACCATCCCTAAATTAAATAACGCCTTGGGTGGTTGTGTGTGAAGGTTGTTTTTTGTTGAGGCACAAGAATCAGCTCTCTTTGAGAACTCCAGAATAAACCTCTATTTCGTGCGATGGGATTCAATAAAGTGGTCCTGAACAAACTTTTTGACCTATTGGAAAGTTTTTATTTAAAGTATAAATTTTCTCCGTACGACATTTACAATGCCAGGCATCAATACAGTCGCCACCAAGCCGTCTAAAGTGATGGCCTTACGCGCAAAGTATCATCCTAGTGAGTGGATGCAAAACGATATCTTCCTGTTCTGGGTCATGCGACCCAAACTAAGAGTTTTAATTATAATTTTTTTAGGACAACTATTTATGCAACTTCTTTTTTATACGTTCGTAACCAAAACAGGCAACATGTTAAATACAAAAACAATATTCTATGTCAGAATATGACGTTTACCCTTTTTTTTTATAAAATTAATCGCTGTTCAGGTATTGAATAAAATTGAACTATCACTTAAATTCTACTTTAGGAATTTTTTGCCGCTAAATTGCACGTCATAACAAAATATTGCATAGAATATAAGTAATCGATATGCAGATCGTATTTTCACTGGCCCACTAGTTCGGTATCTGATGACGAAACGTGGTAAGATAGTGGCAAAGTAATGTTGTTCAACATTTTCTTTCTATGTACTCTTTCCTAGTGATTATTTACTTCCCCTAACCCGAATAATATTGACGTAGTTAAGGGATACTGTTTTATTTCTATTTAAATGAAAAAATGTTTATTTTACTTGTTTCGTTTAGTAAAGAGCCCTGCAGAGGTGTATCTTAGCTTATTTACCGCTACTGGCAATAACTAATATACTTATATATTTAATCTGATGGAATAACCGAACTCGCTTAAGTCGAATAACAGTTGCAATAACAGAACTGGCTGAAAATCGGAGAAAGAGCGCACACTCGAGGGGCCGCGCTGACTAGGGACACTATGCCGACGGAAACTACGCCGACAGTGCCCACATCGCCGACAAGTGTACAAAAGGCACTAAGCCGAGCGTGACCACAACTCCGAGTATTAGAAACAAATTTAACAGTGGCACTACGCCGACAGTACCTATATCGTCGACAACTGCACAAGGGATACTTTGTCGAATTTTTCTCTGAAACGTTAGTTAGGTTAGGTTAGGTTAGGTTCCTTCTATAGTTGTGGGCGATGTGGGCACTATCGGCGATGTGGGCATGGCCGACGTTGTCCCTTGCACACTTGTCGGCGATGTGGGTACTGTCGACGTAGTGTCCCTATTACATGTTTTCTAATAGTCGGTGTTGTGGTCACACTCGGCTTAGTGTCCTTTGCATACTTGTCGGTGATATGGGCACTGTCGGCGTAGTGTCCATCGGCGTAGTGATCCTAGTCGGCGATATGAACCATGAAAAAATCGTGTCAGCGTTGAGAGCATTCAGCGTAGTGTCCTAGACCCGCACTCGACACCATCCGTCTGTCTAGCACAATTTTTTGATTACGTACTTTATATTTTTCTTTTTCTTTCTTCCTGTAAACTTACTTCAATTATAACACATATAACTTGATTTAAACGTTGATTGTTGCTATTTATAAATCGGAAGGCTAGAAATTCTATAAGATATATTTACAACAGCTCAACGACCAAAAAAAACATTCTGATGCGCTAAGGAAAATTCATTAAGAAAACCAGGACTAGTTATAAAGCAGGTAACCAATCCCACTAATAATTGGGATGCGACTAACTCTTATAAAAAACCCTACTAAAGGAATAGCCGAAAGAAATATTGTCAGCACAAATCAAGATCGTTTATAAATTTATTATACATAAAGACAAAATTTACATCGATTGGGGCTTGAACCTTGATGGCGCAGTTGGTTAGCGCGGTACTCTAGGAAAGTACAGGTCGTAGGTTCGAATCCTACTCGAGGTAGACTTTTTATTTATGTATTTAATAAAAATTAATATTAATTTTTAATTACATATTTACCTTTGAACTTATTCGTTCATAACAAAAAACTTATAATAAACTTAGAACAAATTTCAGCCAAAAATCCAATTCGAAATTTTGTACCCTGGGGTCTTTCCACTACCATTAAATAAAAAAAAACAAATTTAAGTTACACAATGCTTCCACTTAATCTAATTGTTATTGTGCACATTACAGTTATTCAAGACATACGCAAATTCATTAAATTTGTAAAATAATTGGTGAGTATAGCACGTTGTGAATACTAGCTTAATTTGTCAGGTAGCAGCTGCGAGTTATGATTATTAATTGGAAAGTTTATACGTATGTCAGCACAATCCACCATTCAATGTAAAGTTAATAATTAAGTTCTCTACTACTATCGCTGTGTGGTCGAGGCAAGTATTCAGTTTATGTGGATCGGAGTCGCAAAACAAATTGTATGCAGTACCAGTAGAAGATAAGAAAAGACTAACCTGGGTTTTGAGATATACGTAAGCAAGGAAAACCTTCTGACGAGCATCATTGAGGATCAAAGACTATTTCTTTACCATTTTTAGTTAAGAAACTGCCAAATGTATTGTTTCAACTAGCGAAATTTTACGGTTTTAGGGCATTGGTTATTGTTTCGGGAAAAAGATGGTCAAAAGATATAATTTATACACGAATTACGCGTTTAACCCATTCCCTAGATGGACAGAAACTAAATGCTTGGTTCTATCGCGTTTAGCTCCCATTTGGGACTAAAGATGCCCAAAAACTTTAACCACCAATTTCGTTGGGAAAGCTAAAAAGTTAAAGTTGAGTGTTACGTAATCATTTCCCTGTTCCCTTTATCATTAAATTATACCCTCAGATGACGAGAACAGATTTCATCAACTTTTAATTCTAGCCGATCGATGGCGCTGAAAAAGATTTAAAATTATATGGTAGCCGACTATATTAATAAACAGGTAATTTCCAAAATAGTCGACTGTATGGCATTGGTATAAAGTTGACGATGTAATGATGTTTAAGATTATAAAAATAGATAGCGCTATAATCTGTAAACCGGCAATTTCCGAGATGTCCGAGTAAACAGTGTAGAAAGGCCACGCTGTAATCAATAAACAGGTAATTTGGAAGATAGCTTATTTATTGCGAAATACAGAAATCTTCTATATCGCTAGAACATTCTTTACCGATAGAATACAGAAATCTCTTTTACAGGCAGAATATTGAAACCCTCTATCTAGGGTAAAAATTTCCAGACAGAAAATTCTGTCCCATGGTCCGGATGGGCAGGATTGTCTTTCTGAGCATCATTGTAACATCCGTGTTATCAGGTCAAATGTTAATTCTGTTTATTAACACATTTATTAACTATAATCTGACATTATGTTTCTATCAGAAACACAAGCCTCTTCTGGAAACTCCGATTCACTCTACTGGTAATTTTCCCAACACAATCTTCAGACTGTTTCGACATAAAGGAGGAGTACGTGTCTATTTCAACCTCAACATTGCATCCAATAAGTTTTCTTCTGTGAAGAATATATAATTCTATGTGATTTAGTTGAAACATTCTAGTTCTAAATTAAATTCAGGGTTGGCTAGAGAAACGGTTGCTATTTTATGTCATCTCACACAAACGATTTCCGAACACACTCATATCCCTAAACCATACTACTCATTTTCTAGACCTCTGTGTTACCTCAAACCCGTTAGTTACTAAAACACCAGTTTTTCCCCCACAAGGCCTACCTGACCATTGTCTGATGAAAATAACTTTTGGTGTTCCTAATTCCTCTGTTGTTTACAATACTGATAGAACCTTGTAGTTTTGATGTAGTGATCTACGAGATTCCTTTGCAACCTTCTCACGGCGTGAAAATTGTTTTAAATTGTCTTGTCCTTCGGAAATTGCTCTTTCGGGATGTGACGTCATCGTTATGGGTATGGAGTTACACATTCATGTAGGTCATTGCGTCCCAATCCGGGTTCAATACTAAATAGAAATCCAATAAAACGGTAGAGCCATGAAGACTACGTGGATGCCAGAAATATATTTCCAAAGTGTTATCATTAAATCTAAAAATTGGTTTGAACAATGCCCTTTTGGTAGACGTAAGATTTGGTGCTTAGCTAAATCCATCAGTAAATACAGTTGGTGCATCTTTATTTTGTCCCATGACATCCTTTGACGGATCTGTAGTAGCTGACTCTGTAGTTAAAGCTAATCCTTTTGTAGATTTATTGCATCAAACATGTGCCTTAATCATTCTATGAATGATGAACTATTTTCTATAGGGTATGGAACTGAATCATTTTTTATATGAAAGTGGGAGACTGGCCCAACCATTTGTAACGTTATCTTAATTAATTTGGTCACATTTCTAGGATCGCTATTCTATGGAATAAATTGTTTTCATTTTTCTTTACTGTCGGATAGCGTACGTTTGCAGTCTACTTGATTCTCATTGGTGTATTGCGTTCGTTAATCTCGAACCCTTGTTTCCGCTTTTAGTTTCGTTTTTTTTGTTTTTCTGTTTCCGTGATTGCAAGGGTACACACACAAAAAAAAAGTGAGTTGGATATTTTTTTTGCTTCACTTGAACCGCGATTCATTGACATGATTTTCTAATTAAAATAAAACGGATATTTTCCGGATTTCTCGATCAATGAATAATTAATTTTTGTGCCGAACCTGATGCTAGTTCGCGTCACTTAAGTTACGTGATAATTATTACGGTTTTAAGCGTTCAAGAGTGTTGTGTTTCTCCTTATCTAATTCTAACGCTTGTGGTTACCAGCTTACAAAGTCAGTAATTTTTGTGAATCATTCCGTCATTTAATGTTATATTTTCTTTCGTAGCGTTTTTTTTTCCTTTTCGTTTTCGCTTATTTTTCTCCCTCTACGTATATTACCTACCCACTACCACTTCGAGTTGATCCAGCGTCGTCAATAGAAAAATAACACCGCTGCCATTTTGAATTTTTCTTACGACTGAAGAAATTCTAATTTAATGACCTATAAAGAAAACTACTGTCTGCTCACACGAATTTACCTAGTAATTGTTTACTTTTAATATTAGATAACTTGCCTAGCTAAAATTTAGTCATTTCAATAAATTATTATCTTACTTTTATAGTCTTAATTTATACGTGAAAATTTCACTGTCACTATTTGCTTATTTGATTTCTTTCTAAATTCATAATTTTGTTTAAGTTTCAATTATTTATCAATATTGTAAACCACTTTACTTTTAACTATGTGTTTGCCTATTGTAACCTAATTTATTAGTGTACCTTCAGTATTCGAATTTGTTGTCAATCAAGTAATTAATGTATCCATTTTCTAGGGCCAACCTATTGTTTAAGGTCCGAATTATTATTGTTTTCTTTTCCATTTAGCTTCTGTAATTTCGGACGTTACTTGCGCAAGGAAACGGCACCGGAAAGAAGTTATTTTCAGGTGAGATTATTGATATACTTGATCGCTTGTTTACTTGGGTAAACCGAATTCCGAAAACTTTGTAAGATTAACGTAACTAATATCACTTTTCCTCCTTTTTTTTTGTTGCTCGAGGATTAATTTAAGGTAATTTGGATCAATCATTCAATGTTATATTAAAATAATATTTATTTCCTTTTTTTTTATTAATCAATCCTTACGGGTATCTCTATTACTTGTCAAATTTATGTTACCATTTAGACCATTTATCTGTTTTTTTTAATGGCGATTATAATTTTGTGACCCCATTGTGTCTATTTATTCATAATTTTTCTATGATTTATATAGTTTTTCGTACTTCGAACTAAGGTAAATTACAAATATAACTATCTTGGAAGTACGTGGCGTCCATTTTTCCTGATTATTATTTTATTTTATTTCTGTATATAATATTATGTATAATTATTTAATTGTATTAACCCACCCCAATGCCTACTAGCACTGAACCACCGAGCCTTGGCTTTATAAATTTTGTTACCAATTAAAGTTACCGTAACACATTGTCGCAGAAAAATAAAATATGGTTTTAGGCAGAATCGTCCAACAGGTGATCTTTCATATGTGATCCAGGTTAGGAACAATACATTAGAAGCCTTCGGTATAATATTTCCAAAAAGTATTTGACCAAGTGTGGCTTAAGTGCTAAACTCACCTCATTTGAGTTAACTCATACGCTTATCAATTGGATTTCCAGTTTTATTGATAAAAAATGAACACGTGTCGTTCCTGAAAAAGCTAATAATAACGCGGGTATGTCTCAGGGATCAGTGATAGCTCCTAGACTTTTTCCGTTATACGTAAGTGATCTTATTTATTCAACAATTAACCTAATCCATTGCTTTTTAGCCGACAGCACTTTTTGTTGTTCGTCATAGTATACGTACAATACTAATCCACCTTCTACATAAATTCATGATGTTAAAGATGAAATTGTCATTTTAATCAACAATTGGGGAAGTAATAATCAAACTAAATTTAATGCTAGTAAAACTGTGTTATCTTGTGTCCACCAGAAAGGATTGTTGAAAATATAAATGGTTGTCATGAGTTAACCGTCTTTTGTGAGCTGCTAAAGCAGCTGCTTATAAAATAGAATTTTTGGACAGATCTAAACCGTCTTTACAACCCGCAGTGCAGAACTAAGAAATAATTTTAGATGGGAATTACTTTCTAGGATAGGAAAATTAATTTGGAAGGATTTTTAGTACAATTACAAAATAATAGTCCATATTTTTTTCAAATCCATCGTAGACCGTTTTTCATATTTGATGTATATGGTGTCCATTTAGTACTCCATTCTTCTGTGGTGGTGTTATATGAAATCTGTTACAAAAATGACTTATGAAATCGTTAATGAGACAAACTGGACGACTTGAAGAAATTATTTTAAGAAATACAGGGGTGGCAACAAATTTTTAGCTTTTTTTAAATTTACATTGACATTAGGTTTTCATGTTAGAGACAAAAACGTTATTTTAAAAAAAAATGGCGCTCACTTAAATACTTAAATAGTGAAGTTCATATAAAATGACTCATTTGGGAATATGTGCTTTTAGTACAGCCTATTGTACAGAATAGCGTATTTAAGTTTTAACACAAAAAAAAAACTCAAGGGTGTTCCATAATTTAAGCCGATTTATCATATTTTCAAACAAGCGCAACTCAATTTTTTTAAATAGAATGACCTATTTTTTTTTGTCGGAACTCGATTCGGGTTTAAATTCTCTATCAAACTGGTATAAAGCTTGTGTATCATAAAATTAACTTCAGGTGGGTTAATTTGAAAATTTCGAAAAATTTAAGGGAACTCGTGTGAAAACAAGAAAATTTTTATTTAGTACCTAATTTCGAATAGGTTGTAATATAAAAATTGAAAACATCGTTTTTTATCACATATTTCAGTAAATCATGCATACTGTTATATTGTAATTTTAACATAAATTCAATTTGTTATAATATAAAATAAATCACATTAATGTGAACATTGTTGACGTTTGTTGCATTCGTTATACTACATTTATAATATTGTCTTGTACTGAATTACCTAATATTTTTTAATTATCATCGTTGTAATTTAATTTTTTTCAATCATGAATTATTCTGTACAAGAATTAACTGGCAGGATATATTGTATTGGTGAAAGTGATGGAAATTGCTTTCTTGCAATCCGATTATACGCTCAAAAATTTACAAATAGAAAACAATCCGATACGAGGCTCCATGAAAATCTGAAAGAAAGGTGTAAATGAACAGGTGTACTGAACGAAAAAAAATCCAGAAATAAAAAGAATTTTAACGAAATTAGTAATTGTTTAGATATTAAAAAATCTTCTGTTAATAAATGTTTAAATACTAATAAGTTCCACCCGTGCCACGTCCAACTGCATCAAGAATTAAGACAATTATGTAAGGTGAGTGATTTTCTGCGAATAGGCTAAAATAAGAGAAAATGGTGATTTTCTACATACGTATTGTTTACTGACGAATCTATATTTAACAGAAGTGTCTTTGTGATTCGTCATAGTTGTCATTATTACGACATCTAAGATCCGAAAATTGTTAATGTTGCAAACTAGGGACCTTGAATGTATGGAGTGGAATAATAAATGATTACGTTAGTAGCCCATATTTTCTGGAAGGGCCTATACTTATGCAATTTCCTCACCAACATCTAACACAATTCGACTCCTTCCGGGACATACAAAAAGAGCTATGTGGCTACAACTCGATGGAGCTCTAGCTCATTTTAGTCTTCAAGTTAAACAACACCTTTAACCGTCCGTCGGGCGCGGCTGTTCAGATTGATACACGTCGACCATTTCTCTTGCGCATGTCTTACTAAATAAAGTTAGCAACCCCTACTCCTCAATACCTTCGTGTATTCTCTTGTTGCAACTTCGAATAGTGTTTAGTGCTCTAATAGTTGTCCCACGGTGAAGATATTGACAATTTGTTCAATTTGGTACACCGCGCCTGTGCAAGTTACATTTATAAAAAGTTGTATTTTTTTATTAACTGTTCCGGTAAGTTTATTTTACATGGTTGTGTACATAAAATTTATCAATGATTAAATTTTATCCAAAGTTTGTTTTTCTTCGGCAGTGTGCCTGTATAAGAGATTGTTTAAAGATTTTAATATTTCAGGTTTGTTGTAAGCTAATCATGGAAGCTCGCAATAAAAAGTATAATCTATTGAATCCTCGAGATATTGAGGAACTTCGAAGAATAATGTTTGAAGACGAAGATGAAAGTTTACAAGAAGATTTTCAAGACGAAGTTGACACAGAAGGCGAAGATAACATTGAAACACGTCAAGAAAATTCAGACACCGAAGAAGATAATGATGAGGACACAGATATTGACGAAAATGAGGATTATTTTGTTGGTAAAGACAAAGTAACAAAATGGAGTAAGAATCCGCCTTCGCAAAGAATACGTTCAAGAGCTCACAATTTAACATTCCTGGTGTTATAGGTGGAGCGAAAACGGCGAAAACCTCTCTGGATTGCTGGAGTTGCTTGTTCAGTAATGATATTTTATAGATTATTGTGCAATATACAAATCAGTATATTGAAAGCGTCAAAACAAAGTATCAACGAGAAAGGGATTCAAGGCCAATTAATATTACTGAATTGAAGGCTTTCATAGGTTTTTTGATTTTAGCAGGGGTTCATCGAAGTAACCGACAAAGTTTAGAAGATCTCTGGGAGTCTGATGGAGATGGAATTGAAAAATTCCGTTTGGTAATGAATATAAAACGTTTTAAATTTATTATGCGCTGTTTACGATTTGATGATCGCACCACTCATGAGCAAAGGAGACAAATAGATAAGATTACAGCTATTCGTCAAATATTTGAAAAATTTATAGAAAATTGTCAAAAGTGTTATTCGTTGGGAGAGAACGTTACAATTGATGAAAAACTTGAAGGATTTCGAGGAAGATGTAGCTTTAGGCAATACATCCCTAGCAAACCGAATAAATATGGCATTAAGATATATGCCCTTGTTGATTCTCAAGTATTCTACTTATACAATTTAGAAATATACGCTGGATTGCAGCCAGAAGGAATATATCGTATCAGTAACAAACCAAACGATGTTGTGCTGAGACTTTCTAAACCCATTTATAAATCAGGGCGCAACATAACGGCAGACAACTGGTTTACTAGTGTTGACTTGGTTAAAGAGCTAAAAAGCAAAAAATTAAGCTACGTTGGAACAATAAAAAAAAATAAACCGCAGATTCCTCTAGAATTTACTACAAATGCTGGGAGACCTGTCGGCAGCTCTCTTTTTGGATTTCAAAAAAACCTTATGTTGGCGTCTTATGTTCCAAAAAAAGGAAAATGTGTGATCTTGGCCTCTAGTTTGCATGAAGATAAATCTATAGATACTGATACTGGAGATCGGCAGAAGCCATCGATTATCACCTGTTATAACAGCACCAAAGGTGGGGTAGACACTACGGATAAATTGTGTGCGTCATATAATGTTGAAGAGAATGGCTCATGAATTAGTTCTGCCCCACCTTACTCGAAGAAGTGCGTCCACTTCAGGAATACATAGAAGTCTTCAAAACAGTTTGAAACGTTTCAGGCCACAAAGCCAAGAACAAACTCAGAATAACATTGTTGCGGAAACTAAACGAAGAAGGTGTAATACTTGCACAACGAAACCAAGACTTACGAAGTATACTTCTAAAAGTTGCAATAAACCTATTTGCCTCACACATATAGAAGGCTTTTGCATTGATTACACTAGAGGTACAAATGAGGAGAGCAGCGATTCAAACGATCTCTAAAATTAATTTTTACTTTGTATTTGTGAATTATATTTTTTGTAGAAATAAATTCATGTTCAATAGAGTATGTACTTATGGTATATTAATAAAGTAAGTAAAATATTTGACCATTGTGCAAGTTACTAAACAATAAAGTCCACTACTAACACGATATCAATTTGATACACTGCGCCCGATCTTGTTGAGATTTATACCGCGCCCGACGGAAGGTTAAGAATGTTTTCCTGCAAAATGGATAGGACGCGTTGAGACCACTATTATTTTTTTTTTGTGGAGAAATGTTAAATCTCAAGTGTACCGAGAGGTTGTGACAACGAGACAAAACATGATGAAAAGAATAGGTTTATCTTTTCGCAATATTAGTCCAAAATGATACAAGGTAAGAAGGTCAATCCGTGATCGCGTAAGAAAATATTTATTACAAAATGGGAGGCGTTTTGAGCATTTAATTTAATAGTTTTTTCCGAATTGACATTTAAAAAAATGTAGTTATGCTTGTTTGAAAATATAATTCGACTTAAATTATGAGACACCCTGTATGGTATTCAGTTTTTTTTAAAACGTTATTCTTCACTAACGTTATTCTTCGCTACAACGCATATTCTAAAAATTGTCATTTTGTAAAAACCACACTATTTAGCTGAGGGTTATTTTTTTTAGAATACCGTTTTTTGTCTCTAATCTCAAAACCCTTATAAATAAGACAATAAACTTAATATCAATGTAAAGTACATTTACAGAAGAATCCAAAAATGTAATAATATACAGAGTGTCTGATTTAAAAATCTTACAACTTGTTGCCACGCTTTTTTTAGAGCACCTTCTATATTTTAAAATAATTTCTTAATGTACACCAGTTTGCATCATTAACGATTCGCTAATTCATTCTTGTAACGGATTTGACTTAACACCCCCTCAGATGATGGAGTACTAAATAGACACCCTGTATAACAATAATTTACCAGAGCCAAATTAGAAACAATTATGACAAAATTGCTTATCTAATATAGTTTAATAATGTTTTTCTTCATGTCATGTTTATTTCATTTGAATGTTTTATAGTGAAGCCCCTCATAAAGCATCAAAATAAATTATCTTTACGGTGTTGCTTATCAGTCTTTTTCATTAGAAACTTGGAAAGGTACTTACATACAAATAAGTCGTCATAAGATGTAATTCATTTAGGAAACGTCATGTGGTAATTTATAAAAATTACCAACAATAAGAACTGGTTTTAAATAACGTAGATAAATTATGAATATCAATACATAAATAAACTTGTAATTATATCTTAAACATTCTTAGACATCAGTGAGATTCAATTTTGTAGGGTATGTTGTTAATCTTTTAGTGTGATGTTAAATAATATACTAAACCTTCAAAGCACTGTTTGTAATATTAAAAGAGAAACACGCAAATAAGGAAAAGTAATTTTATAATGAATCGTTTGCATTACATACCGTTATAAACCAGTCTACATTTTTTACATTCCAATTACTCACTCTACCATTATTGTTCCCATATACATACATATATTTAAAAATTATTATTAAGCTTTAACAGAAGGGTAAATAATGTACCTTTTTCAAGTCCTCTTATGTAAATTGCTTTTAAAATTAAGTACACCCCCTGTTGATATAATCACCGAGTATGTGTTTTCGAGAATAATTTCTGTGTTAGTTACAACTATAGGTGGTCCCTATGTTCCATTGTAAAATTTTAGGGGAATTTTGTTTCGCATTTCGATAATTAAAGATTTTGAAGATTTATTAATCATAAAATAACCACGCAGTCGGTCAGGTCAGGTAAAATATATAATAAAGTTTTTCTTTGCCTTCGAATGAAATGAATCTTGACAATTACGACGACAAGCATGGAGTCTTGAAGGAGTTGCGTTATAAGGGTTCTAAAACTGTGTATACATGAAGGGGCAAGGTGGACATGTGCTGGAACACCTGGCCCGGCAGCTGCTCGGGACCCAGCAGTCGTAGCAGCCGGCACGCGGGCTTTTCTATAACAAAGAATTAAGGCCTACTAAGGCCCAAGCGATCCAGTCACCTTTTCTTCATTCCATCGGCTATTAGATGTTTCTAAGGGACGAAATCCAGGTGTCCTTACACTCTTGTGGATCTTAAAATTTTTTTTTAATTCAATTGTAGTCTTACATTAAGAAAGTTATTTGTTTAAAATTCAATTTAGTCTTTTGAAGTCAGATGCTAAAGCCTAAACTGCTTTATACCTGGTTCTGCGCTGTTGTCAACAATATATTTGGATTTCTTATTAAATTCCTCAATCCATCATACTATTTTAAATCCACAAGGTACAATAAGAATATGCGTGAATACAACTAATTGCATCGGTTTTAACCTTAATTCTACTTTAATTTATATTCTAGGTTAACTGTACTCCTCAAGGGCAATCTATGATTACACATTTTAACTACTTGTGTTTATGTAACTGCACCTATATTTTTTCAGAAATGGCAGTACTTATAATTAAACAATAAATTACTAACTAACATTAACGTCCCATAATGGTAAATTTCCCACTACGACACCGGTCGTTGGTCAGATATGTCCAAGTTGAAATCTAATTTGCGTATGAGCATTCTATTACAATCACTTTCATATTAAATTAAGAATAACGCTCGATTGTCAAACTTCGGTAAAATAATGGCTTTATTAATATACAGGGTCCGGCAAAATGATCTCCCACATATTGCATCACCACTGTGCCCGAATCACTGAAGATAGGGGGTGCTTAGTGTATTTAGCTGGTAGCTCGCACCTTGCCATTTTAGTTGCCGTTATGAATTGGACAGGTAAGCATCGTGACTTCATTATCGAAACGTCTATGAAAAATAACGGAAGTGTGATACCACACAAAGAACTTTTCGTACTCAATTCTGGCTTGGTAGACCTGTTCCGGTACCTGATCGCAAAACAATACTGTTGTACGTTTCAAACTTTAGAGCCACAGGTTCAGGTTAAAAAAATCAACCGGTCAGAAGTGCATGCCTCTGCTTTGCGTTTGTCAGATAGTTCTGTATGGAGAATTTTACACGCTACCCTGAAGTTCCACCCATACAAAATGATGATCGTGGAATGAGTTAGTGAACGAGACTGGGAAAATCGCAGAGCATGTCTAAACGTTACTCTACAAAACATTCGCAAAATGCTATGACGAGTGACGAAGCTCATTTCCATTTGTCTGGCTGTGTGAACAAGCAGAATATTCTCTACTGCCACTAGAAAACCCGCAGCAGCTCTATGAAATACCACGTCACAGCCCACGTGTTAACGTTTGGTATGTAGTTAGATAGTTTGGTGTTTGGGGTCCCAATTTCTTTGATTATGGAGGCATAACAGTTGCCGTAATTGTTCGATATATTGACATTCTACGTAATTTTTGGAACCGAAACTTAGATAACTAGAACATCGGAATGTGTGGTTCCAACAAGATGGAGCTATGGCTCATACGGCAAAAGGTCAATGAACGTTGTAATGCATTTGTTTCCTGGACACATAATGTAGTTACGTGGAGACATTTGGTGGCCTGTGCGTTCACCCGATCTTGCCCCATGCAACTTTTTCCTTTAGGACAACTTGAAAGCGAAGGTCTATGAACACCATTCCTGAACCATTGACGAATTGAAAGCAGCAATACGCCAAGAATTTGCAAGAAGATCGCCTCAAATGACTGCTCGAATCATTGAAACGTTCTGATATAAGCGTCTAATGTGTATCGAAAAAAATGGTTACCAGTTAGACTGTAATTTTCAAAACTTAATGAAAACAAATGGCATTGTATACATTCCCATAAAACAAATTCTAAATAGCATTTACACTGCCGTTTTGTTTAAAGATTAAAATGTGGGAGATCATTTTGTCGAACCCTGTATATGAAACATTCAGTTTCGATTAAAGTAATCAAGTGCAACAAAATTTGCACAATTGGTTGCTTAGAGATTGAATACATAAATGTTGCTTGTTGACAGTTTTCCCTCAAGCAACGCGTTAAAATCCCTACGTCAAAATTTGATAGATGTCGAATTATTGATAGGAAGGAAGCAGGTCTTAAGTTTCATGAAATTGGTAGCAGGGTAAATCGGAACAACACTACCGTCGCATGAATGTATTTTATGCTTGGTCAAATAAGACATGGACTACCTTGAAGCAGCAGTACACGCAACGATAGACAGATGGCTGCGTGACAGTATTCAGTCATCTGGTTTTCATTTAAACGGCTTCAATCGACCACAACTCAGAAAGTCACTTGTGTCAAGAGCAGCAGCGTTCAGATCAACGATAGAATGGCACTGTCTTTAGCGATCAATGAAAATGTTGCTTGTGGAAGACAAAGAGGAGCTCCACAGTTTGCCGAGAGACCACAAAAACAGCTTGGAGTTATGGTTTGAAGTTCACTACGTTGTGGTAAGAGATTGTCTCTTTTGTTGATTCCAGGCACATTGGATGTATTTTTCAACAGAATAATGCAAGATAACACACTGCTAACGCTACAACAAAGTACACCAGCCTGTGATACCAACTTAAAGTTGCAAGGAATGAGATACCTAAAGAGGACGTAATACATCAGTTGTCAAGCATTCCATGGCGTATAAGTGCTATCGAGGTGAAACAGGCTAACTTTAGCTTAATGTGTTAAAGCACTCAGAAACAGGTAGAAGGATGGACTGTTAAGAGATGCCTATGAACAGCAACTTTTTTTCATATCATAAGTGAGAGGAAAACAGGAACTTGGAAGATCATTCCAATTTGAAATTTCTACTGTATATCACAGAAAGGAATTGTGCAGCACAAAAGCTATTGTGATACCGATACTACAAGAAAAGAATTGAAACTGTTCTAGGATCAAGGCACTGCATGTCAGATGTTAAACACGGTTCATTTATAATCCTAATCGCAATTCATTCAATGCAATCAATAACATCGAGAGCGTATTGTAGAGCAGAGGTAAGAGTTATATTCTAGATGAGCTCAAATTTGAGCCTTATACAGGGTGTCCACAAACTCTTTTCACAAAAGAAAACTGCAGATTCTAGAGCTGATTTTATGTCGATTTAACGTAAATTACCTTAATGCAAAAATACTTCCTAAGAGAGCTGTAGCTCTTGGAAGATGGCGCCCTAACATCGGTTTAATTCAAATATCTTCAAAATGGTTTCCCATTAAATGATAGCGTTCTGTACATTTATTTAATGGAGTATGCCCAAGCGTATGGCGTGAATATGATTTTTTACTTAGTACTCATAAGCGGCTCGTTTGGGCGGGGCATTGCACATTGTTATTCATAAGTTTTTTTGTTTTTCAAAGTTTCGCAATTTTAACATAAAATTGAAAAAATTTCGATTTTTTCATAAAAGAATGATACTCTTGTCTGAAGTCGCTACGACGAACCGTTTTCGAAATAAATCGATTTGAACTTTTCATGTTAATCATACTTTTATAAAATTAACTAACGAATTCATTTACAATTATGAAAGATGGCTATGGAAAATAAACAAAATAACAATTGCGTGAACGTCAAACTGCTCTCATGTCATAAATTAATTTTGCTTTAGAAAGTAATAAATAAACTTGGCTAAAAAAATCATTTTTAATACAAAAAAATGTTGCTAACACAATTAATAATGATAATAATGAAAAATTCAAAATGACAACTGAAAGCATGAAACACAAAACTGAATCTACAAAAAATGCTCCACATGACCATCATCGGTTTCTATGCACAAATTGATTCGTTTATGTAGAATGTCGAATTTTTGAAAAAATTCCCCTATTGTTCCTAAATTCGTCGCCTTTGAATTCTTCTCCAAAGCTGATCACGTGTTTCTATTGGTTGGGAATGAACCATTGATTTCAGATATCCTCAAACACAAAAATCGTAAGGATTTAAATCGGGGGACCTTGCTGGCCAAGCAACCCTAAAAAGGTACGAACAGTTCTGCTATAGTGAACGGGACAACCATCATGTAAAAACCACAAGTTCCGCCGAATATTCAGATTAATATCATTTAATAAATCCGGTGAAGTGTTTTGTGGAAAGTTTAAACGATTAGGTAATTCTACAGGTCCAAGTAAATTATCAACAAGAACACCTATCCATACGTTAATGCAAAACCTTTCCTGGTGTTTACTTTCCTTTATCGCATATTAAAAATTCCATCTTTTGTAGATCCGGCTTCATTACAAAACAAAATATTAGAAAAAAATCTTGGTCTTAATTCTCTTTATTTTGCACCCAATTGGAAAAATCAACACGAGCAGGAAATCACCTGCTTGAAAGGCCTGGACTTTTTTGAAATGAAAAGGATACAAGCCTTCCCTATGTAGAACGTTCCACACAGAAGATTTTGACACATTGCACCCAACATTCTTACGCTTATTTCGGGATTGTACTCAATTTCCATTAAAATATCATCCTGATATTCTTCCATTACGTAAGTAAGTCTTCCCGTTTCATTACTTTTAGGAATTACCGATCCTGTTTCCCTAATTATTTGATGAAGAAGCGTAAATGATTTAGGAGCAGGATGTCTTCTACCTGGAAATTTATGTGCTGTCCGAGCGTTGAATTGCATTTCACCGTACACTAAATGCATATCGGCATATTCTTCGTTACTAAACGAAACCATTCTAACAATATTCAACTTTTTGTATTTATGGTAATGTAACCAAATAATAAAAAATCTTTCACTTAAAACTTATGTGACACTTTAACTTCAACTAGTATCTGTAATACTAGTTATTTTGACTTTCAGGCAATTGTTATTTTGTTTATTTTCAACACCTGTTTCCCTCCTTTTGTATTTGGGTCTCTGATTTCCAGGTCTTTATTCCTCGGGGTGTGAGACTGCACCTCGGCGGAGACCCTGCCTTTCTTTAAAACAATTTCTTTCTTTACTCTTTCACAACCTTAATAACAACAATCGCGATGGTTAAGCACGGTCACCACCGTGCTACCTTAACGGTTGTATCCCCAACCCCCGTCGCCGCCCGTCCACCTACACCTATACACACAGCACACACAACCCTTACATACACATACACCCTCGACTCACCACCACCATCCTCACGTACACGCTCCTATTCAAACGCCTCGTTCATTTCCACCTCATCCACACACTCCTACATCTCTACACGTTCCACAGTCTCCACAAGACCACACAAATCCGCAGACACACAAACCTATGGACCCACACCCGCCCACCCACCGGTACCTGCCGTGATTTCTACACCCGCTTCCCCCAATCCTAATCCCAACCGCTCTCAATCCCCAAGGTATTGCATTCGCAATATCCCGAAATTCATAACCACCTAGAAATCCATATTAAATACCCTTAAACCCATAAACCTTCCCTGATTAAACTTAACGTGTAAGCACAACCACAACTGTCTCTTAGAGACCTTCTGTCCCTTGCCGGATGGTACACAGCTTAGTGCGCAACACCACTTCGGCGATCCTACCGTCACCCTTACCCAACTCTCCGGCCCTCGTCCCTTCTACTCCACTGTTAGACCCCCTTCCCTTTCCTGCGTGATTGGTCACGTGGATAAGGACATCCTAGCCGAAGAGGTCCTTGATGCGATCGATCTTCCACAAGTGAGCAAGGTCGCTTGTATCACTTCTAAGGCTAAGAACACTCCCACATCCCTAGTCCGCGTCATAACCCCATCCAAAACCACCCTCGACTTCCTCCTCGCACGCGGTGTTGTCGTGTTCGGGCGACACTATAGTTGCCAACGATCCCTTATCCCGCAACCTCTCCCCAAGTATTTTTCTAGCTGCACGCAGGTGGGACATACCGCTGAGGAGTGCCCTTCCCGTTCCATCCGTTGCTCTAACTGTGGTGAAAGCCACAGATCCTCCTCGTACAAATCCTAGTGTAACAACTGCGGGGAAGCACACCATACCACTTCCTTTAAATGCATGAAGCGACATGAACCTCCCAGTTCCCCTTCGAAGATGGTAACCCTCGAACCCATCCTGTCTTGCGAAGAGTCCGGAATACATCGCCCACCTCAAACCCACCCCCGACACCGATCCCCTTACCATTAAAGACTTCCTGCAAGTCCTAACCCACACCATTTTCCACATGTTCCCTGACCGGCGAAATAAGGTTTCTTGAGTCTTATATTCGCTCTCCCAATCCTTCTTCCAACGGAGAATCGGCGCCTGCGTGTCCGGTACGCGTATGAAGGTCTCCGTAATCCAACAACTCCCTCCAAAATGGAGATCGTAGCAAGGACCGTTAATACCAGGGGCGTTCGTCGGAAACGCTCCTTACTTAAACACTTTCTACACGAACGTAATATACACATCCTTTCCATCACGGAAACAAAGCTCACCAACAGATGCACACTTAATTTCAACACATACCACACCTTCCTAAACAACAGCCAATACGGAACCGCCGTCTTAATTAAAAATTGCTTCTCATCCACTCCTTTCAACTTCCTGCGCACCTACAGTGTCTCGAATTTGTTGCTGTGACGGTGCACTACCCCACTCCGATAGTATTCATTTCATTTTACAACCCGCCCGGCCACAACGCCCTATCCGATGGCCTTTTAATCTACGAGTATAGCCTCCCTAATGCAGGTATCCTAGGTGATTTCAATGCCCGCCACATCCAATTCGGAGACACTGCAACTAATGACAATGGTAACAGGCTATCCTCCGCTCTGTTGCAGTTGTCGCTCTTGCAAATCGCCAACACACAGCCAACATATTTCGAACATTTAGGTGCCTCAATAGTAGATCATATCATAGTTTCCGAACCCATAGCTCACTATTTCGATCGTGAATGCTTTCTAGGCACCACGACCACATCAGATTATATACTCCTACCGGTCAAAACATTTTGTCCAGCTCCCCTTGTACCTCCTCAATACACAGTCATTAAAGATTTTTCGAAAGCAGACTGGAATGTGTTCTCCTAACACATCTCCAACAACCTTCCTACACCCAATCTTCAAACGGTCCAAAATCTCGAGAGAGCCATTAGAGACCTAACTTTCGTAATTGCGGAAGCGGTCGATATCTCTGTCCCTTCAGAAAACATCGACATCTCCAGAAAACCGCTCCCACGGTAAATAGTGAACTGGATCAAAGAGAAAAGACGAATTTATCGTCAATTTTTGCCATCCAGGAATCCGGCTCTCAAGACCGAATACAATCGCCTTAACGCTTTAATCAGGCAAGACGCCAACAAACACGCCGAAGACTCCTGGTCCAAAGCCACCTCCCAGCTAGATTATAGAAATGGTAAACTCTTCTTGTAACAGTTCGATAGACTGACCAGAAGGAAAATCAACCCTAAATTCCACCTAACCGACCTTCAGGGCAACCTAATCTCCTCCGACCAAGGAAAGGCCGATTTCTTTGATCATCACCTCCAATCCATTTTCCGATCCCCAGATAATCCCAATTCGATACCGGTTCAAAGCACTCCTCGAGGGACGCCTTGAAGAATTCCGCAACCGTAGCCTTCTTGAAATCCCACTCGATAACGAGAATCCTTTTTATGCCCCCATATTTCAAAAAAGGGAAAAATTTTTCCCCAGTCCATGACGGCCTAAATCGAAAAATCCTCCGTCATTTACCCGACCCAGCCCTCCGTTTACTCTCCAACATCTACAACCAATGCTTAATCCTATCCGACTTCCCGACGGACTGGAAATCGGCCTCCACCGTCATGATACCCAAACCCCACGCAGACCTAACCTTACCCTGCTCCTATAGACCAATCTCCCTCCTCGGAAAACATTTTGAGCAGATTCTAGCCAGTCGACTCAGGGATCACCTCAAATTTAACGACATTAAGCAAGCATTCGACAGGGTCTGGCACGCCGGTCTCCTGCACAAGATCCGTAACCTCAACATTCCCGACCCCTTCTCCAAACTCCTACTCTGGTACCTGACCAATCGGTCAGTTTGGATCAAAGTAGGGAAAACCTTTTCAGATCCTTTCCAACTTACAGCAGGCGTACCGCAAGGGTCTGCCTTAGCCCCGATCCTCTATATTATCTTCGCATGCGACATTCCCGAAGTCGCAGAACCCGGAGTAGTCGTTGCCCAGTTTGCGGATGACACCGCCTTCTGGACGGTTAATCGGAACAGCGAAACAGCCTCCCGCCTCATATCCAAAACCCTTCGGAGTGTTTCTATCAATTCCACCAAAACCCAAACAATCCTCTCCCGACATCCTAATTACACCGAAGATAAGTTCTCAAAGCTTGCCCCCAGAAATGTTTCACTCACCCTAAACCAAGAAAGACTCACACTCCAAGATGACCTAGGAATCCTATTCACTAGAATCCACAATTGGCTTCCCGATGTGTAAAGGACACTTAATAGCATTAGAAACCGCGCAAACCTACTGGGCGCCCTCCGTGGTAGAATTAGGGTTTTCCACCCTAAAACACTTCAACACATCTACAAAACATACATCCGCCCTGTGATGGATTCCCGAGCACCCATATACACCAATATAAACCCCAATCAACTTTTCTCTATTGCCTCCTGTAAACTACGAATTTTTAAACGGATACATAGGTTACCCCACAGGTACCCTAGTGACCTCACAACACAACACGCAAACATACCACTAATCACACACAGAATGAAAATTCAGAGAAACTTCGCCCATAAAAGAATTTTCGGCGATACTACCCCAACCAAAGAAATCCTTACCACTCCCTGCAACTACCGTTTTTCCCAATTCCCACGAAAGAAACCTAAATTAAAATTCAAGCTTCCCCGTGATCTTTACATAATTCCTTAACGACCTCCCGGATGAGATAGAAGAATCCCTAGATAACATCACATATGCCCTCCGCATCCCCCCGTCTATTTGATGACGACCTAGCATGAAACCTGACAACAAATCGGATTAACCACATTAAGCACGCTACACCCCACTAAACAACACACACGCACACTTAAACCAATTAACATATTCAAATAAATCTAATATTTTTTCTTTTTTTACACCAAAAATAACCACATCTCATGACTGTAAACTATGCAATAACACAAAGCATGTATTGACCAGGGGTGAAGAGGAGAAGGATTCCTGAACAGTCTACGACTAAGATATCTATATATATATATATATATATATATATATATATATATATATATGCTTTAAATAAGTGATTACTAATCATAAGCATGAGCATACTAACAAAAAAAAACTTCCCAAAATCACTTATACTTTTACCACTTATATTTAAACCTTTTACTCGCATTCTTACGAATATTTCTTTTACCTGTGCCTCGATTGTGAATCTTGCCAACCAAATTTTATTCTACATCGTGATGCCTATACCCGTTATTTATTTGCGCCAGATTCGTGCCAGTATTCAGCCCCATATAATCAATCCCTCAAAATAGTAAACCGAAAAATCGTTTCTAATATACTTCGTGTAAGTACCCGAAAAGCATATAAGGGACGCTTTATTACCGTTCCTCTGGGTTGCGGCCCCGAAGTTAAAGCAATCGTACGTTGTGAACTACACCTTTCCCCCTTCAGAGAGGGTTCTCTTGTGAAGGATGACATCCCTTCTTCTTCGCCTCCAACTCCAGTGTAGTTGTATTCCCAACTATAATGGAGCATCCTATGTAGTAATCATGTACTCTCTCTCTCACTCCCCTATAAAACAGAAATAACAATACAAAAAATATATCCATCTCTCATCATCCATCAATTTCACCACCCAGCCCTGTCATACCTCCACCAGCATACCTACGTTTTTACCACGATCACCTGCATTCATTTTAAATAATTTTTACCATCCGCTTTTGAGACGACCCTGTATAATTTAAATAATTTCGGTCATTAATCCCCACTCCGGTCCACATACCCACGAACGAAACATTAATCCTCGAATTAAAATCATAGTTAAAATACAAAACTTTCATTTTCATTTATAAAAATTTCCATTGCAATAGACAAGTTTCATTGTTGAAAACGAATCATAACCCGAATTCCGCAGTTTTGACATATTAATATTATAACTAAATATCTAATTTAGGAAATTAAATACGTCAATCAATTTGATTTAATAACGTCTTAATTTTAATGCCCATATAAACGATAAATGAAAATTACAACTTACCATCTATTCAGTACTAGGCCAACTTCCTATACTTAAGCCACTCATTAAGTGTCATCATAAATCACACCGACACTCAAAGCATCATGCCACGTGTAAATAGTCTGATATTTTACAGTAATTCATTAACCAGCAACTAGGTGGTGGAACAAGGACAAAAGATGGGAGAGCCCAAAAGCATAAGGTGCCCATGTATTCCTCTCACATTAAAATCAAAAGGGGCTTACAGTAACTAGCGTTTGTAATCGTGATATAGATGTTATTGATATTAATACTATTAGTACTATTCAGATATATTTCTTGGTAAATTTACATAGCATTATTGGTAGTCTCATTTGCCACGCAACAAACGAATTACAAATGGACCATTTCATTGGTATTCATTATTCTGAGGACGTCAACTGTCATATATATTTATGTATTTTATATATATATATATATATATATATATATATATATATATATATATATATATATATATATATATATATTCGAATCATGGCGTACTTGATGAAATTAAAAAATCGGCAAAATCTCACTTATTTTTTACTGTAGGATAGAAAATGCATATGACAACTTTTGCTCAGAATTTAGTTCTCTATTGACTGAGAATATTGTATGTAGTATGTTTTCGTCGATTTTTCGGCGAGAATGCGACTTTTAATTGTTTTTCTTTTTCCACCATTGTAATCAGCGTAAAAAAAAACACACTACTTTGCTAATTTAACCGACTTCGTAGAAAGTTAGCAATAGTGCAGACTTAACTTTGAAAACCCTGTATATATGTATATATATATATATATATATATATATATATATATGTATATATATATATAGGTAAACATACGGTAAGAGTTCAAGGAGTTATTTCTTGGCCTATTCAACGATATATTGTCCTATGATGATTTTTGAAAACCCCCTTTGTTTTGAAGATACAGGGTGAACAAAATTTGCGACAGTAACAACATTTTATTATCAAAAAGTACATATAAAGTTGCTCAATACTCAATAAATGTTCGAAATGACGTCCTTCAGCCTGAATGCAAGCATTCAATCCGATTTGCAAGTCGTTCAAATTCTCCAAATTCTACCTTAGGAATTTTTTACCGCTAAATTAGGCGCCATATCAAAAAATTACAGAGAATACAGTTAATCGATATGTTTAAGGTCTATATCTAGGTATTTTTACACCTTTGAACTATGCAGCTGTTTTAGAAATATTTGATAAGAACCAAAAACTGACCTTAAAACACTAGTGTTTTTAGTGTTTTTGAGTGTTTTTTGTGTTTTTTTAGTGTTTTTGGTGTTTTTTAGCGTTTTTTAGTGTTTTTTAGTGTTCTTAGTGTTTTTAGTGGTTTTTTCTGTGTTTTTAGTGTTTTTGAGTGTTTTTAGTGTTTTTTAGTATTTCTAGTGTTTAATAGTGGTTTTTAGCGTTTTTTAGTGTTTTAAGTGTTTTTTAGTGTTATTAGTGTTTTTAATGTTTTTTAGTGTTTTTTAGTGTTTTTAGTGTTTTTCAGTGTTCTTAGTGTTTCTTAGTGTTTTTTTAGTGTTTTTAGTGTTTTTCAGTGTTTTTTAGTGTTTTTAGTATTTTTTAGTGGTTTTTAGTGTTTTTTAGTGTTTTTTAATGTTTTTGGTGTTTTTAGTCTTTTATAGTGTTTTTAGTGTTTTTTAGTGTTTTGTAGTGTTTTTAGTGTTTTTTAATCTTTTTACTGTTTTTTAGTGTTTTTTAGTGTTTTTTAGTGTTTTTAGTGTTTTTTGTGTTTTTAGTGTTTTTAGTGTTTTTTTTTGGTGTTTTTAGTGTTTTTTTAGCGGTTTTTAGTATTCCTAGTGGTTTTTAGTGTTTTTTAGAGTGTGTGTGTATGTGTGTTTGTGATGTGTGTTTGTGTGTGTGTGTGTGTGTGTGTGGGTGTGTGTGGGCGTGTGTGGGTGTGTGTGCGTGCACGCGCTAGTGCGTATATTATAAGTAAGGCTGGGCGAAAATGTCTATTATGAGTTAATAATAGATTAATCGGGTTTTGATAAGTTTTTGAGAATAACAGATTACTAAATTATTTAGTTAATCAATTACTGGGTTAATGGATTATTAAAAAAATCAATAATTTTCAGTAATGGATTATCGATTGTTCAAACTTACAACCGCCCACCCCTATTCCATATTGTGTTTGCAATAAACACTAGAGTTGGGCAAAATATTTATTATTCGATTATTCGGTTAGTCGATTACTGGATTAATCAATTATTTCATTATCCGGCTATTGGATTAATGGATTATTTGATTAATCAATCATTCGAATAATAGATTATTTGATTAATTGGTCATTTGATTAATCGATTATTTGATTATTATTTATTAAAGAAATGGATGTTTGAGTAATCGATTATCAGTTGTTCAAAATTGTAATTGCCCACCCTTATTTCACGTTTAACATTCCTCTATGTTTTACATTGTATCTGTGGTAAATGTTTTCCAACTAATTATGGTTTGATTAATCGATTAACCGATTATAGGTTTTTCATCTATTATTTGATTAAAAGATTACTTGATAAATTTATGATTTAATTATGGATTATTTCGTTAATCGATTATTTGATCATCGATTATTGATTTAACTTAATAGTTATAAGCATAAGAAAGATTAATAATATACCATCGACAAAACCAACCCGCAATACCAGTATGTAAGATGCAGTACACAAGGTTAAACCAATATTCATTTTTCGTATTAAATATGTGTACACTGTGTCCCATTATCGATGTAATTGGGGGTATCTCCGTTCTTGTAAAAGGCAAAAGGTTGCTGTTTTCGCCACACTGTGCTACTTTTGTATGAGATGAAAGAATCCACAACCAAAACTTTTCAAGCTGCCTTCGTTTTTGCGATACAAGATGAGTTTGAAAATTTGAAACACACCCTCGTATCCGGGTTACCTTTTGAGATATTGAAAAACTAAAAACTGCATATTATAGGGTATTTTTACATAAACGTATTTAATGAAATTGTAAATTCTTCTATCTTTTACAGGAACGGAGATATCCACCAATTACATAACATAATATTAAACTCCCTTTTTTTAGAAACTGCTACCTAAGGAGTTATTATATAGTAGTAGTATCGGGTCACCATCCCTCCACTTTTTTACGTCACAAGCCCCGCCCCCTGGGACACCTCACCTTTCATCACTTTTTTTACACGCCCACGTGGAGATCGTATTTTTTCACCCCTATGGTTTCTTTTCGGTGGTCATTCTTAACCCCTTGATGGAATTTTTCTCCCTAATTACGACCTTTTTCGCAGTATTAAGAGCCTTCTGTAGCGGTTCACACCTATGGCTTCTTTTCAGTGGTAATTTTCAACCCTTGGTGGAATTTTCACTCTAATTAGAGACCTTCTGGTTGTGTTAAGAACCTTTTTGACAGTTCGGCCCCTGGATGGTAGGCAAATGGGCGCACGTGAGCGACATATTTTAGGCCTTAAGATTGAGCTGGGGTTTGTTCTTGAGGTTGGGGTAGGGCTGAAGGCTAGGAGTTACAACTATTTTTGGTAATTATCTTGTAGACCATTTTGTTTTTCTTGATCCTGTACCCTGATTGGAGGAGCTAAGTCTCTGCATTCTGATTGGTTGAAATTGTTTTTAATAAGGGTCCTAATGCTAATCTGTAAGACATGTGTAGGATCTAGCTCTCTGGACTTCCTCCTCCTTCTATTATAGAACACTTATTTTTATTTTAATTATCATAAGTAAAATCCTCGGTGGATTATAATTAATTTTTTTACTGTCATTCAAATTATTTTCATGTACAACAACAACGAAACAGAAATTCAATTAATATCAATAACGTATAACAAGTAATTTTTATAGTGCCATTTTCTACTTGAATATTAAATTTGTTGTTTTTCCTGCGGCTCCTAAAGAACTTAATGAAACGTGTTTGGTTTTCAGCAGTCATTAAACTGGTTTATGCGCTGGTCCTCGGCGTTGAAAAACTTGTAGAACCTCTCAGATAGTACGCATTTAAACTCGACCAGTTCCACAGCAACCCTTTCATCATATTGTGTTGATATGAGTCCAAGATTGAGTATTTTGTATTCAACACCAATCTCAAGATCCTTAATATTTTTAAAAGGCTTAAAACAGGTTGTTGCGTTTAGCTTAGTTAAATCCATTTCTTTAATTATAACGTAACATTAAAAACTTTACGAGTGAATAAAATAAAAGTAAACAGTTAAAGTGAAAAATGATAAGTCACCAGTGTTGTATTGAAGAGACGTGGCGTTGACACACGAAGTAAAAGGCTGCAAGTGAAGCTAGATTATACTTCGTCCATTTTTTATAGGCCCGATCTAATTAACCCCTGGGGGCGCTACGCAGCAGGAAAAGCAAGTTGCGTAAACAATGTTTTCTCTAATTAGATAACTTTCTAAACATAAATACAGAATTTATGAGTGAGTGACAACGTATTGTAAAGTTGAAAACACGCAAATGAAAATAATCTAACACGAAAACACACACGAAAACACGCAAACGCAACAACATACAAACACGAAAATACGCCAACGCAAAAACACGCAAACACGAAAACACGCTAACGCGAAAACACACAAGCACGAAAACAGGTAAACACGAAAACACACAAACCAAAACATGCAAACGAAAATTCACAAAGCTGCAGACATGAATCAAGACAGGGGGACTATAAATGAATAATCTTTCTTTATATGCTTTTATTTATTAATTATACCCAAACGGTAAAGTGTTAAAGTTTTCAATCCTTCGACGTGTAGAGTAACTTATTCTATACTGTTTGGATTCAGATCTGCTTAATACACTGTAACACCTGTCTCTAATTATTTTCCTATCATTATATACAAAAAGAGAGTCTTTACCATTGCTAAGCACCATATCTTTCATCGATTCAAAGTTTATAATACGACTTTTTATAGTTTAAGGTAATGCCCTTCACTTTACACACTGATTTAAGTGTCTGTTTACTGGTTTAAAATACATTATAGCTGTAGTTTTTCGGTCCCGCACTAACAAATTCGGCTATATAAATTCCTCCACCGTAGGCCTCCAGCTCGTCAGTCATCTGGCCAAGGAAATCCCGGCAAGTTGGATTCCAGTCGTCGGGTTTCGCCTCAAATATGACACTGTCTGTATCATAATACAGAACGCGACGGTTCAGCTTCTCGAGATAACTATATAGTTCTAAACGTGCATGAGCTGTCGTGTACGCGGCTATGGACACATTAATAGTCTTTAGAGCTTCACCTTCACCCTCAGGTCTATCCAAATTTACAACCATCACATTATCATTAACCGGTGTAATCGATTGTACCTGTACCAAAGGATCCGTAAACAATTTGAAAAAGTCCTTTGGCTCGGATACAATACTACTCTGGGTTAAATTTTCACGTTGACCAAATTTATCTCAAAAAGAGTTTAACATTAGTTTGGCCAAGTACCTTAAACCAGGATTTTTCTTAATATTCTTTTCGTCTAGTTGAATCCCCTCCCTATCGTATTATTCCGTTATGTAGTTCAACTTCTCGGCTTCAGACGTGTAATGGCTAGGCCATCTTGAACATTCCTGTTTGAGTTTCAGGAAATTATCGATGTAACCACTAAATAGCCCATCCTGTTTCATTGATTTGTCATATGTGGTTACCTCGTACTCCCAAATCTCAAAAACATCTATAACTGTATAGATTTTAGAGATAGCCTTACGCAACTCGTCCGCTACAAACGTTCCTACGAAACTGCGCTCGGGTTCACTATGCCCACATTCCCCTTCATTTAACTCAACACCGCAAGTCCTACATAGCAAAAACATCAACTTGCCGTGCATTTTAAGGGTAAAACAGGGTGATAGAGATTAGAGAGCGGTAGTACTCGACATTTGCCCGTGCCAATGAAATGTTCTTACATTCTAAACCTACGTGAATTTTCGGATGACCTACAGGGTATTTACAGTATTTATTTACGCTCGCTTAGAAACTGAGATCGCACCACCGTGTTCTGGTTTCGGGCAAACATGGATGTATTTACATTCAGTTTAGGATCAATATTGGACTGGTTGGGGAAACACTCCTCGCAACCGTGCCAATAGCATCCAGGAAACTCATAAACTCACGAGCTTTTCTGGCATGCTGTATGATCACTCGCTGTGAATGCTCCACCCAGCGTAACCACTGTATTGCGACTTTTGACTGGTTATCGGCACGCCTGTATCCCCTTTTGAATTAGCCCGATTGTATTCTTTTTGATGAAAAGCCTACGAAACACTTTATTGCAAGCGCTACCAATTGTGATTGACTCCTCAAACGCGTCGACTTTATTTTGAGTCGTGAAGGTCGCCCAGAAACTAATGCAACCTTTAACGAGAATCTTAATATCCATCAGACAATACTTCACAATCTCTTCACTCCCCTTAAAAACAGAATTACTTCGAGTCACGTGCCAATCTAAAAGTTTTTGCCGGTCTTTTGCCGACATCTGGTCTGCACAATAATATTCAAGAGGTGGCAAGGAGCCCTCATAATTCTGATTCTCGGATGTGTTGAAGAGAAATGGGAAATATCCCTTGGACTCGGGAAAATGCCGAGAGTGGTGATGGGATGAAATTAAGGGAGTCAATAAACCTAATATCGTCGCATTGAATGGAAATTAGTTTTAGACCGTTGGAAATGGCTTTGGGTCTCCACCGGCTATTATTAGCTAGCATGCATCTAAGCACAAAACACCCATCGTACTCCTTCATGTTATGTGCAATGCATGTACCATTAACGCGCTTTCTCGGCAACATACGACAGGATCTTCCCTGAAAATGTGCACTTTCGCTACACATCGGACATCTCTCATCCAATTGTCAGTGTACCGGATACAAACAGAGCAAACATTCGCGGCCACGCATAGATTGGGTTCATGCAGAAATCTATCATTCGTACCCGCATACACCTTCTCCTGCAGGCACTACAAATCATAAAAGATAAACATAGATGCTTTACCATCACCAGTGTCATCTCGAGACTTGTTAACGGGCATGAAGCAGAGATGACCAATAGGTTTTTGCTCCTTGCACGCGACGCAATAGCTGTAACCGCATCTATGTTTACCCTTTACCTCAGTAGTTTTGAGACACTTTAAACATCTACACAATTTTCCACATAGCTCAGTGTGCTTGTGGTTCCTAAGACATTCTGGACCGTAAAAAAATCTTTTGCAATCACAGTAAACAATTTTCAGATTTTGAGTGGGACATGGATACTTTTGATGACAACTAGGACAATGATACATACATTTCACATGCCGTTTTTTGTCATTACAATGTTTTCTACACTGTTCGCAGTAATAACTGCAGGTAAATGCTGAGGTTAAGCTGGTAATTACGTTATAGTGCTCGCCTTCTAGTAACAAATTTAAAACAACTCTACCTTGTTCCCTAGGACCCTCAAAGTAAATTGAATCACCTATAGGCGAATTAAAAACTACAATGGTACATGAGATGAAATGATTTTGAAATGCTTGAATGTGCTCGTAACTACCACCCTGACTAAGATCTACACCACTGTTTTAGCATAGTTCCATAGCTCGAGCTTGAAGTAAAGGGCACCCCGTTTCCATGCAATGACGTATTGTATCGTTACTTCTAAACGCTACTGCTAGGACTAGTGCGCAAGCTAAACAATTATTATCGTTGATTGTTTTCGGTACAACAATAATGCCCTGTTCTTTAGCTTTACAAAAGTCTTCAAACTTTAAGCCCATTAAGTTTTTGCGTCCATAGTCATCAGGTACCGTCACTCTATCCACGTTTAAAACCAGCAAATCACTCGAAAAAATGCTAGCAGTGCTCTGTATTACCTTTTCCAGTAGTGACATTATCACCCTCACGGACAATTGGTCTACTCTTCTAAATGACAAATTAGTTTGTCTGGGTAATTAGGGTTCCTTAATGTGATACCAATACGGTCTGATGGAGCCGCATCCTTGATAATGTATGTATACAACTCCTCGAATGCATTTTGCAAAACTATGTGTTAAATAACATTTAGGAAACAAAATATTTTTTACCTGTAGCCATGTTAAGGGATTATCCTTGCATGTTTCGTCGTTGAAGGTAAATCTCAACGTTTTACACGTAGTATTAAATTTTTTAATAAATTTACTGTTTGACTCCCCTATTATATTAATATGATTGAACCCCGTTTGGGTAGAGGATGGTCCGGCCTCTTATTGACGCGTTGATAGGCCTGAGCCCGATTGGCGTTGCTGCAGTTCCTGTAATGTACTCATTCACTAAACTAACTAACAATAGAAAAATTAAAAGACATACCGTTATCAAATTCTCCACAGCAGAAGTTTCCAATATCTCATCATCACCATTATCAAACATTTCATCCATATTTACTTGAGCAGGGCTTTAAAAAATAAATAACTACTTAAAAATAAAACAGATATATAAATTACATTCCACCAACTCTCCGTGCAGCCTCAGAAAATTCATTATAAATTTTCTTTCTAATCGATAGAGTCATTTTCACACAACATCTTATAAGTAATAATATTGTAGGCGTTTTTCAACCCCCCTTCGGTTAACACACCAGCACTGAACAACCCCAAAATTTGGTTAACATGTAAGCACTCCATAACGATGATGATGATATGCTCTTCAAAGCAGAACTAAATTAACTAGGCTCAGATGCACGTTTTTATAGTAATTTTTCCAGGGTCGAATTATGTCAACTTCAAAGCCAAAATCCAAGGCTAACTTCAAGGTCAGTTGAAGGTGACTTTTCTCAAGGTAAAACCGTTTTATAAAAATTCCCATGACCAGATTACATTACATTACATTTGAAGGAAAGTGAAGTGAAATAATAATTCTTAACACAATTATACGGTATAAGCGTTCGTTGTAAAAGCTATGTCAAACATTCGTTTAAACTTTATTCAAATAAAATAATTTTAATTAAATAGAAATAAATATATGTCAACTTAAAAATCTAATGAGGTTCAGTTTTATTTTATGATTAGAAAATATTTTGTATTTTTTAAGGAAAGGTTAAAAATAGCTTTATTATATAATTACAATGTGTCAGCGGTAATTAAGTTATTAAACATTCACAAGGCTAACTTCAAGGAGAACTTCAAAATCTGACCTATGGCTAACTTTAGAGTCAGTTGAAGGTGACTTTCTCAAAGTGAAAATCGTTTTTATACAAAAACAAATAACCGTGATACTGATAACTTAAACAATTCCAAGGCCGACCGCTTCTATAAAATATCAATAACCTTGATACATGTTAGCTTAAAATTCCGTGACAAATCACTTCTATAAAAAAATATCAATAACCTTGATACATGTGAACAGATTATATTAAATTAAAATAAATCTTTTTATTATGAAAAGCACTTGTCATCATCATGTTTACATGCCTTTGTTCTTTATTAGAATACAATTTCTATGACAGAGGATAATTATGTAACCTCTTCATAATAAACCCTATTACAAAATACACATTGTAAAACTAGGAAATGTTAATTGATTGCTTACTTAATCAGGTACTCGTTTATTTAAAGCAATTTGTATGTATATATAATATAAAAACAATTTGAAGACTGTTATTTGTTTATTTATAACACCAAGGTGATATTTTGTTTGTACACAACATAAAAAACTCTGGCTTTTACACGATCAACGTGAAAATCATTTTTTTTAAAGCATGTTATCGTCATTTGTTTTATTTTGAATGTAAATTTATAAGTACAATATAAATGCTAAATACGATTTGCAGTAATCAGGTTTGTGTATTACATTCTAAATTAGTTAATGATGAGAAAGTAATAGCCAGTTTATATCCAACCATTCATAAGTAGAAAACGTGTTTAGTGAGGCTACGTATGGATACGTTGTATAAAAAATATTTCAGTTCAACATATGGTTATTATTAGAACAGTCGAAATAATACACATCTGAAGGTATGTGTATTATTTTTAATATATATTACTTGATATTGCTAACAAAAATGTTGATAAATATTTTTAAATGTATTATTACTCTTATAGGATGACGTCATAAAATCAGATCTACAATAGCCGGTACGTATTCGTGTACTTTAAAGTTGTAGTTATTAATTCGCATATAATAATAAACCATTAAAACCTTTTGTTTTTTATATCCATTATATCAATTTGATATTTTTATAACATGTATATATATATATATATATATATATATAATATATATACTTTCCAGTCCTTTTAATGAGATTTTTATAACTGTTAATGGACGCGTTTCTATAAAACAATTTTGTGTGTATGTAATTGAACATGCATCATGCAATCAGACATAATTTTTCGAATGTATAGGTGGTGACTGTTGAGAAAGAGAATCTGCGTATATAACAAGCATTAGGGTAGAAATTATTTATTATTTCACATAATATATAATTTAGACTTTAATGTATTTTTGCAACAGCAAAATGTAACATGATGTCAATGGGTGATTGCTACTATTCCGCTTCATATTAATGAGATTGTATAACTATTTAATAATAATTGCATTCTATAAAACAATTTTATCATTATAGAATTTAACAGCGTATTTAAAATAAAATATACGTTTCCTTTATCTTGATAAACAACAAATTTAATATTTAAGCAGAAAATGGCATTATAAAAACTACTTGTTATACGTTATTGGTATTAATAACATTTCTATTTCGTTGTTGTACATAAGACTAATTTGAATGGCAGTAAAAAATTTAATTATAATCCACCAAGGATTTTAATTATGATAATTAAAATAAAAATAAGTGTTCTATAATCGAAGGAGGAAGTCCCGAGAGCTAGATCCTACACATGTCCTACAGGTTAGCATTAGGACCCTTATTAAAAACAATTTCAAATTCCCCTCCAATCAGAATGCAGAGACTTAGCTCCTCCAATCAGGGTACAGGGTCAAGAAAAACAAAATGGTCTCTAAAGTAGTTATCACCCCTAGCCTTCAGTCCTACCTCAACTCCAAGACCAAACCCAAGCTCAATCGTAAGGCCTAAAATATGCCGCTTACGTGCGCGTCCATTTGCCTATCTGAACTGCCAAAAAGGCTCTTAACACCACCAGAAGGGCTCTGATTAGAGTGAAAATTCCATGAAGGGTTGAAAATGACCACTGAAAAGAATCCATAGGTGTGAACCGCCAAAATGGCTCTTAATACTGGTAAAAGGTCCTAATTAGGGTCAAAAATTCCATCAAGGGGTTGAAAAGAAACCATAGGGGTGAAAAACTACGATCCCCACGGGGGCGTGTAAAGAAGGAAAGGTGAGGTGTGCCAGGGGGCGGGGCTTGTGACGTAAAAAAAGTGGAGGGGATGGTGCCCCGTTACTACTTATAGTACTGTGGTTACATTAAAAATAAACTGCTCAGTGGTAAGGAGTGTGTTACATGTTATTAAGGTTTTTGTTCAAAAATGTTTAATTATCAGTCAGTATAACTAACTCTTCTTTTACAACTACTTAACGACACTAATGATTAATTTTAACTTTATAATTAAATCAAGTATATAGAGAAAGAATCTTTCATTTTAAAACATACATTAAGCAATTTTCTTGATGCCCATAATGCAATAAAATTTATTTGATAATAAAAGCAAATAGTTCTAACATAATTATGATGAATTAGTATCATTGAGTCATGGACACTACTAATACGTTCTACCATATATCTAAAGGATATTAATCACATGCAAAACTAAAACATTGATCATAATAAAAGTATCCATCTTTATTTCTGTTAATAATAATGTTATTTGATTATGAAATTTAAAATTAACACTTTTATGTAGAAATTTAAAACATCACATATTTTAACATTTTTACTTTTAAAATCGAGCAGCGACAATAAAAATAAAAGTAACTTTGTGCTGAATTTCATACAAAAACACAGTTACAACCACTTCACGTTCTTTTAATAAATTTGCGTTAAATTTTCGTTTATGTCAATTTACAAGACGTAAATGAATTCTAGAAAACAAGCACGAACGTATGTCACGATTTGGTGCTTTTCCACAGCCTTTTAAAAATTAACAAAGCACTCGTACAAACCATCAGGGAATTCCATAAGTTTTAATTAAATTCTAGTATATAAAAGAGTACAAACTGCACAAAGAAGAAAAAAAGAACGAATAATTATATTAGATACAGCATTTAATATTAAGCTAATTAAATTTAGTTTTCACAATCCTTTTTTATGCGATTTTCTAGCATTAAAGATGCTTCACATCTTTATATTAGTCAACTAGATTTAACGTGCTCAACATCCCAAAAACTTGGCATTGTTAGCGACTTCCTATTTTCTTTTGTACTCCACAGAGCAGATGTATGTTTCTGTTCATGCAAATATAACGACAAACAAAAATCTTTATCCTCTTTATATATGTCTTTTTTTACATCCTTTAAATAGTAACTATTCCAGTTTCTTTTATTCTGTGTACAGTGATTTAACTGAAAAATTGTGTATTTTATGAACTTTAATGAAGAAGAAACAATACGTTTAACGTAAGGATTTAGAGTCTTTTAAGAAAGTTTTCAAGAGGCGTTATACTGAAATAACTCAAGGATTTGAATAAGGATCCTATTTCTTGTTTAACACAAGCCTGCATTTGCCATTATATCAAAGTTAGTTTTAGAAGTCAATGCCATTTTTGAAATTCAAATTTACTCAGCAGGTTCTTATTATGGTGATAAAACTGTTACCTGTCATAAATTTCAATAATTTAGTCTTATTTGAAAAGACTCTTGACAAATTCTCTTGTAAAGCTGTTTAACTTTAGTGTATGTATATGGGGGTCCTAATAAATCAAGGTGTAAAAAAATATTGACAGCGTATACTGGGGGTGTTAGATATCTACGTGGGCAAAATTTTAACTATTAAGATAACGGTAACAATAAATATAAGCAATATCAGTAAATTATTCCTGCAAAATTTCGGTCGAGTAGATAAAAGCAGATAATGAAATAATGTAGCAAAACAGTAATATTAGCGGTAAGTCACGTCACAATTGCTGCTGCTCTGAAACGGAAGATATTTTGGATGTCCATCCACCCTTTAACGGTCAAATCAGCTATTAAAGATATGTTAACTGACCATAACACAAGTCATAAAACGAGGGGAACGTTTATTATTCGAACGTTTCGGTCTTATTGTATTGTGAACTTCAGAGAGAGAAAGAGTGTATGTGTTGTTGCTAATGTCTTACTTGGTTAAGCTAAATAATTTCAACTTTTATTGCAGATTGTAGATCAATTCATTTTGTTGCCAGCAAACCATTCATTAAAAGCTCTTGAATTATTTATCGAGTTTACATTGTTATGCATTACAAATGTCGATTTAACCCTCAACCCTTATTTTACAATTTCAAAATATATTTACTTGTTGCTCTGACCATATTTATTAGTTGTATACATGTTTTTTTAACAATCCAATTTTCGAGTTTCTCTTCTTTAATCGCTTTCAAGTTCCAATTTAAAACGTTGTTAATTTTCGTTGTTAAGAGCATTAGCTGGACAAATATGCTTCTCAATTAACGACTTCAGTCTGATTTATCTTTGGGATTTCAAATTTAAAGTCGTTTTAACCCGTTGTATATGATCCTTTCTCTTTCTATTAACATTAAGATTACAACGTATGATAGATTTACTTCAAAATTTATTTATCAATGGTTGGGAAAAGAATTATGTAACTACTTCTTGAATCATTGCATTTCTATGTGCTAAAAAAATTTCATTTAATTTATTTTAGATTTCAATTTTGATCCTCGGGCGGTTTAGGGATCTTCTCCCACTTCAGCCCTGGATTTTTTGGTGTTTGTGTCGTGTTTATTTTGTGTATTTTAAGTGGTAACCATTTTCATGCGTTTATTTTGTGGAAAAAAATTTACAGTAAACGATTGAGGTGTATTAAGCTAGAGTGTAATAGATTTGGATGCAATATTGGACAGGAGTTGTCCTTTTACGTTGCTGTGGTCGTCATCATTTAGAGATGGAGATTGGAGACTGAGATTATCTTAGAATTTATGGAGTATTATCGAAGTACTATTCGAACTCATCTGTAAGTCGTTGTATTAGGAGAGCTAGCAGACGTTTAAATTTGGTTTTGGGTTTTTGTGGTAGTCAGGGTTTGTTAGAGAATTGGATTGGTAGTATTTGTTTGGTTGGGATTGTGTTTCCGTTTACCCTGCAATTTTTATATTTGGTTTGTAGTGTTATTAAACTGTTGGTTGTATGTTGGCGTGTTGTATGGTTAGTTGGTTAGAGTGTCTGCGATATAGTTTGTGTCTCGTACGTAGTATTGTTGTTTCGCAGCAGGTGAGGCGTTTGAGTTGGTTGGTTGTCGTTGTTACGTGCAATGTAGCACGGTACTCGAATATAGGTTGGATGTGAGGTTTATACGTGTGTTACAGAGTTTTATGATGACAACCTCTGACGTTTCCACGCAGCGTTTTCAATAATGATGCGCGGTTGTGTATCTTATTGAGAGTGTTGCTAGTGTCAGGTTGCCAGTGTAGGGTTCGTAATGGCTAAGCCTAAGTATATGATTGTCTCTTATAATTGTAGTCTTTGTCCACGTAGAGTCAAGTTAATGTTGTCGAAGGTTTGTCTCCTGTAATTCGATAGTTTAGGGTGACCAAATAGTATTGCTAACGTTTTGTTGGGATTGATTGTTGATCTCCACTGATTGGCCCAGTTAGAAAGTGGGAAAGTTGTTGTGTAATTAGTCTATTTGCTCCGTCACTGCTCCTACAGGCCGCCCGAAAGCAGTGTCGTCCGCAAATTGGGCAGTAGATATGTTCGTGTTACTAGTTTGGGAAATGTCGTAGGCAAAAATGGTATGGTGCTAATGCTGAATCTTGTGGTACGCCTACAGATGGATGAAATCCCTGTGAAGTAGAACCTTCACACAAGCAAATGTCAGATATGGAAGAAGTCGGACGAATGTGGCTGTAAATCGTAATTGTCGTAGTTTCTGCATTAGTTCTGCGTGCCGGACTCTGTCGAAGGCTTGTTTTATTCTAGGAAGACTGCGAGGCAACAGCGATTATGTTTAATGCTTTCAAGGATTCTGTATAAAGTTTTATGGGAGTATATAGACATGAACAGTTTGATCTAAAGCTGCACTGGCTGCTGGGTATGATGTTGTTGGGTTCGAGGTGGCCTTCGGAGCAGGTTGTTTTCTAGACGTTTGCCCATACAACGTCAAATTGAGTTCGGTTTATAGGACGATGTTTAGGAAGGGTCGGATTTAGGTTTAGGTATTATGACGGTTGAAGCGAACTTTCATTCCGTCGGGAAAGGGAATAAGGCTAGACATCTGCTGTATATTTGGGCTAGCTGTCTAATGGCGTTTGGAGGCAGGTTACTAAGTATTTGTCGGTACAGTCCGTCTTGTCCTGGAGCGGAATTTCTCCCTTGTGTGAAAGTTTCTAATATTTGGTTGAAAGAGGGGGGGGGACTAAGAGTTTGAGTAATAATATAAACTTGTATTTTTTTAAATAGGAATCATAGTTGGCTTAGAAACCATCAGCTGCAGTTCTTTCTTAGGTTTTTTAAAAATATAAACATCGAGATATTTATTTTTAAAACTGACAAATATAACAAAGATTTTCAGGGAAAACGGCAAGATAAGCATCGTAAAATCAGTATATTACAGACACGTGGCAACTTCAACATAAACAATTGTTTGAAATGTCATCCTTTCAATAAATTATTGTTCCTTTTTGCGGCAAACTATTTTGACCTGACATGTTGTGAACATATTACTGTGAATTTAATACTGTTGCAAATTTATCATTACTGTAACTATAACGACGAAATATAGTGAGTTATGAAAATTTTGAAAAATATGGTATGATAAACGCATTTATCGAAAGTGGAGAAAATACAGATGAAACTTCTCAATTATATTTTAACCGGTATTTTCATATTTTCGCCAGTGTTGGCATAGTGAATTATTTAAAATATTGCTTATAGCAGGTATCCTGAACGGCGTCAGCCAAATAAAGTAATATTTGCAACGTTAGTTTGGTTTCCATTATGGTCAATATTTCTATTTGGTCTGCGTTAAGCAGGTTTTTAATGAGGGGGCGTTTTCGTCGAACGCCACCCGCATTGACTGTCCCTATCGTTAGATCCATTTTTGCAGGGAAGGAAGGAGGGCAGATTAGAGAGAGTGGATAGGAGATTTACACTGGTCGGTAATAGAAAGTGTCTTAAACTTAGTACTAGTTGCCTTTTATACTAAAAAATATTCGGTTGTAGAATGTAGACACTTCTTTTTTTGAATGAGTATTGTAATTGATTTTTAATGACTTCTTGAGGTTCCCCAGTTTCAATGCAATTGTTATTAATTTCTCTTGGAATTTTTCCAAAGTAAAAGTGGCTAACAAGTTTTCGTAAAACACTCCAGATTTGATATCAATTAATAAAAACAACGGAAAATCAAATTTTAAGCACAATGTAAATAATATAGACAACAATTTTACAACTGATATATTATTACTGAACACCTTAAAACGAAGAGTCAAAAACCATCATAAAGGTAAAAATGCCTTTCTTATGGAAAACATTGTCTGATGACGGGACAGATCGAGTTCCCGATGCACGAAACGTGCACATTTTATAGGTACAGCCCAATAGTTCAATGCAAAGAGTTGTGTACTACTTTATTGAAAGTCGCATATCATAACTTATTGCTTGCAGCGCAACGCTGAAGGATAGTTGTGATATGCGTTATTTAGGTATAAACCTATATTTAAATTTTGTATATAATTTGTATATAATGTAATTGGAAGTTGTTTGAGTCGTACAAAGAAAATCGTTTGATTTTAAATTGTGGTTGTAGAGTCCGATGCTATCACTGTTAGGATGTAACTAGAGTTGCCTATAATTCAGGTATACTATAAAATTTTGCTGATTATTGTAAATTAAGATACAATTCACCTTTGAATTTATGTTTCAGACTAATTAGTTTATGAGTTAATCATTATAAGTGGTTTATCGTTATAATACACAGTTACAAAATCTGATCCTTGATTTTAAATGTTCGCCTTAGGAATAGTCTGGTCCTCTTGTCTGACGTTGGTAATTTAATGAAATCGGATTTGTTTATTATATCCAATTAAGGGATTAATTAACTGATTTTGAACACCTATTAAGGAAAATAAAGGCATCCTGTTTTAGTGTAAACTGTTATAAGTGATAATCACTTGCAGAATCCATACTCGTACATGGGATAAAGTATTAATAGTTAAAATTTTTCTTTCCCAAATCAAGTTTTAATATATATATATATATATATATATATATATATATATATATATATATATATATATAGGGTGTTTGGAAATTGGCGAAAGAACCGCTTGTAGTGATGTTAAACACAAAATTCTATCTAAAATTATCTGTTCATTAACTTACTTTTGCTGAAAAATAAACATGACAGCAATGTATGTAATAGTGAATGGCACACTAAATTTATTTTTGTTTGATATTTTTGATTGGTGTCAAAATATTGAAAGTGAACGTCAGTGGAAATACTAGTGACATTGTCGATGTTTATTTCTTTATTTCCTTCATTTACGTGTTATGATAATTGTTTATTTTTTGTTCATTTCTTTTATTTACGTGTTACTTTAACTAAAAATTTTATTGGTATGGAATATATTGATATGCATATGTTATTCGGTTTTGTAGCGGAAACGGTGAAATGGCAGAGCGAGAATATCGTGCATGTTATCCAAATCGGAGACATCCGAGAAAAATGTGTTTCGGAGATTGAACCAGCGCCCTCGAGAAAATGGATCGTTTGTTGCAAGGAATGGAAACGCTGGACCACCAAGACGAAGACGTACAGTGCAAATGGAATAAGCAATTTTAGATGCATTATGGGAAGATTCCTCTGCTAGAACACTTGACATTCCGAGCAATGAACCGGTTCATTCAGTTCTGAAAGAAAACTTGCTTCACCCTTATCATATTTCAAAAGTTCAGCCTCTTTATGAAAATGATAACATAGCTCGTAGGAATTGCTGCAACATAGTATTAAATAGATTTCGCGACGACGATGGATTGTTCAGATGCATTTTATGGACCGATGAATGCACGTTCAGTAGAGATGGTATATTCAACACACATAATTGTCAAAATTGGGCTGACGAGAACCCTCACGTGTTTCGCGAATATGGTCACTAGATCAAATTTTCAGTTAATGTTTGGTTATGTATAATTAACCAAAGAGTTATTGGGCAGTATTTTTTGCCGAATAGTCTTAATGCTGTTGCATACCCCAATCTTCTGGAACAAATAATTGACGACTTGCTTTTACAAATACGACGCGAAATGTTTTACATGCATGATGGAGCTCCTGCTCACTTTACTCGAAATGTACGGCTGTATTTGGGAGACCATTTTCCAAATAGGTGGATTGGTCGGACTGGTACCATATTAGGGCCTCCAAGATCGCCTGATCTAAATCCCCTGGATTTCTTTGCTTGGGGTTTCATTAAAGAAAAAGTGTATTCAACACCTACACGAAATCCTGAAGAAATTAGGAATAGAATTTCTGCAGCTGTTTTAGAAATAACTCCTGAATAAAACTCGTTATCAATTTTTGTCAATTATTTTACAATGAATTTGAAATTGTTTGATTTTGTTTTTGTTATTGGTAGGAGGTAGTATGAAATTGTGATTCGCAAATTCATATGATTCGTCTCAATCTGGTGGATGTGATTATCCAAAATCATTGCTATTTAATACATATCATCACGGTGACTTTGTAAAGTGATTTTCTAATTTAACATACAAAACGGCCAAATTGCAGAAAAACAGAAAATCGTGGTATAAGAACCCTGTAATAATCAAATGTTGCCAAATTACCGAAAAAGGGTTCGTGAGGGCAGATAAAGTATCATACAACATCTTGGCATTAAAAATTTCGACTCAGAATATTGTGTTTTACATCGCTACGAGCGGTTCTTTCGCCAATTTCCAAACACTCTGTATATGTGTTTCGGCTATATGAATGAGATACTCATTATCAAATCATAATACGTCACAGTTATGAGGTTATAAGTCAAGTGAATTTGTACGAATAAATAGATTTTGATTTCCAGGTGAGAGTAATTAATTATCAATTTTAATTTATCTTATGAAAAACGGTGATTACTAACTACTGGGCGTATGAGGAAACATTTAATTCAAAATCCTCGAGAATGATGTACTTTCATTACATATTTTGTAAATATTTAACGGAAAAATACTATGTGGGTGTGTAATTGTCAGATGTGACCTTGTTCGGTTTTAATACACTAAAGCTATTTTGGGTATATGTGCTGATTTAAATAACGAGGACGCTAATACAGGGTAATTAAATTCATATTGAAAATACAATGCGTTAGTTAGAATTCCGGATAGCAGTGGTTCGAATTTTATTAAGTGCTCGCACTTTTATGCAGTTCAAAACTATATTAAATTACAAAAACAATTTCTTTGCGCCAGTAAATAGGCTAATTGGATTAGAACGTCGTTATGATCGGTTGTTTTACCCTCCCTCTCCCTCGTCCAAAGGACTATAAGAGGTGTAAACACGTGGCGTTCTGAACATTGCAAAATACGTAAAAATAATTTAATTTAATGGTGGTGGTGAAAATGATAACAGGAATTCAGGTGCAAGAGTATGGATTGACTGGATAAAACAGGAGGCAAGAGATTCTAAACGATGAGTGAGGTTTCATTATTTTTGGTAGTGGTGAGGGTGCACAGCTATTATCTTTGTATTGTATATACTAAGATACGTTAGGTTTACCAAACAACATAAACCGTGGTTCACAGGTAATATAAAGTATATAATTCTAGAGATAATTCACTAAAACTATTTAAAAGAACTTCTAGTTCTAACCACTGGAATTCTATAAATGTCTACGAAACTACACTACCCGGCAATTACAAATGGAAACAATAAAGTTACATGTCCCATAGCTTTTCAATTTTATTTAATTAATGAAGTCCATATACAGGATATCCTTTCATTCAAAAACTAATACAACCGGTAATGCAGGCCTTCACATAAACATGGTCCTCTTCTGCACACCAAGGTATATCATATCTTGTGCACAGTGGCGGATTTACCAGCAGGCTGAGTAGACTGGATCCTAGGGCGGCAGATTTTAGAGGCGGCAAATTTGAGGACAACATGTTTACCTCCCAACCTACATATACATATGTAAGTATAGAAGGTTATGCAATCGACTTTTTTTCACTGTCGCTAAATCGACTTTTTAGCTAAGTTTCGCCAAGATCAGCCATGATGTCTGGATGTGTCTGTGTGTGTGGATGTATGTTAGTATTCACGATAACTTCAAAACCATAATACGTACGAACTTGAAATTTTTGTATTTAAGTGTCATTCCGGGGGATGATTAGATTTTGAGAGAAATCCAGAGACGGAGAAGGGAGGGTTTATTAGGGGCAGGTTTTGGTTTTTATCAAATATTTCTAAAACAGATGCATGTTTCAAAGATATAAAAATACCGAGATATATAAATCTCAAACATATCGATTAACTATATTCCATTCCGCTTTTAATTATGAGTCATAATTAAAATAATTGATCTTTGACCGGGTCCCGTGACTACCACTATACCCCTAACCCCAGTGTTTGACTGCCAAAAGGCTCTTATTACTCCACACTCACACCCCTAACCCTGGGTTGGGCTGCCAAAAAGGCTCTTAATACTGCCAAAAGGGTCCTAATTAGTAGTCAAAATGCCATCAAGGGATAGCAAATGGCCCCCGAAAAAAAGCCAACCCCACCCTCACCCCATGCCTCCCCCATCACTTTTAATTAATTATGACGTCACGCCCCTTTCTACTCACAAGATCCCTACTTTAGAATCGTAAAAATTGCTCAAGCAACACTTTGTTTAATTATTTAATCAAACTTCATTCTGAGCAATTAATAAACAAATAATATGCAGTATGACTGACAACTTTAAAATAATCTTCGACCGCCAATACTAACTTCACAATCCTTAAAACCGTCATCAAACTTATTGTCTCAGGTCTAGGCTGACTAAACTGTTAAAACTTTTTGCTTCGCAAAATTGATTCTTCATACATGAACAATTCGTTACAGCTGACATATATAAATATTTTTGTGATTATTTGCCATTGCAGGTCTCGGCCCGCAATTCTACTCAGTGACACAGAAGACTATTTAATTTTTTAGAGACCAAAACTATTGTATGTCACGAAAATAACAGGAAATTAAAACCCTCCTGCCATAATCTCCTATTTATGCTCTGAATACATAAATAACAATTATTCTACTACCTTTTTTGCTAATTATACACTAATAAATACTATTTACTCATGACACTTTTACGGAAAAGTGAAAGAAAATATATAAGTAGAATAACAAACAAGAGTTATGATAACATATCGTTAAGGTAAAATAGCAAACTTGATGTAAATTATAATTCTATATTTAAAATATTTGTTAAAGGAATGTCTGTAAGATCAACTTGTTCGTTCATTAAGGTACTTTCTGTTTATGTTTATAAGTTTCGAATGCTTCCAAAACAACTAATTTGTCCTTTTTATTACAAAAATGTAAACATTTACTGTTGTTCGTGAAGTCATAGGGTGATTATTTACTATTAAGTGTTTGGAATTATTTGATTTGCCTGTGTGTTTATATCTGTAACATCTAATGTATTCTTTGTATCTAATATAAAAGATCATAGATGTTTGTCCAATTCCAATATAAACAAAATTACAGAGTATGCAGTTCAATTCTTCAATTTATAAATATCCGACTTCAAAATATCGTTCGTTGAATCTTTGGCATTAAATAAACATTTAAGAGCATTGGTATTAGTTTTGAAAGCTATTATGTACTTCTTGTTCTTTTGTAATATGTAAGCTACTTTTTCTGATATTTTTCCAAATATGAAATTGATATGTCGGTTTTTTGTTAGCTGAGCAAATATTGTTGATAGAAAATGTGTACTTTTGATTTGTAACTAAAGTGTCGATTATATTTGAAATGTAACCGTTTGATTGTGCAATTTGTTTTATAATTGATATTTTTTTATTGAAATTCGTTTGGTTTAATAGAAAAGACATACCTCTATGTACTAATGATATGTATGCAGCTAACTTATGTTTTATGGTGACATATTTGTCTGTATGTATAGGTTTTCTGAATATAGAAAACTCAAACTTTTTCTGTGTAATAATTTTTATGTTTAAGTCAGTTAAGAATAAAATTAGCAAAATTAACCTAATTTCTGTTAAAGCAAATAAAGGTAACACTTTAGTAACTATTTCAAAGAAGTTATACGAAGAATGTTAATGATTTTATTAATAACGAAAATTAAAAAATTTTAAATAAAGGTCCTACAACAAAATTACAAAAAGATATGAAACAAATGTCTACTTTTCCAAATTTAGAGAAACAATAAATTTTATACAAGAACCCACAAACACCAAAACTATACGGTATCATAAAAATTCACAAACCAAATATGCCAATTAGACCAGTAATTTCTAACATTCAAGCATCTGTAATCTGTAATGGTCCTGAAAATCCTTCCAATAAATTTTCTTATCCTAATAAATAATTCCCATCAAGACTTATTTCCTATTTTTTTCCGCAATCGTAATATCATTGTCAATAAATGTTATCAGTTGCACACTCCTTTCCCACTCCGTTCAAATTCCATATAATTACCCGACCGCTTGCATCCTAACTTCACTGCTATTAATATTCCTAATATTATTAGTATTATTAATATCCTGAGTTACCAGAATCTTAAATATTATTATCATTCCTGATTGATACCCTGAGTCACCCGAATCCCACCCATTACTATAAACTACGTGTTCAACTAAATCCAATAATGCCTAATATCCTAAATTATCCATACCTGTTTTGGCGATCCGGACCAAGCCCTCATCCCCATCACTCCGCAAATTGCGCATTTGGTATTTACCCTGCGAGAAGATTACATAAAGATTGCAGAGAGACGTAATTATTACTGACGGTTGTTATGCCACGGATAAATGATTACTTCTCGTACCAACGATCATCCCTTAACTATCTTAAGACTAGCACCACTGCCGGTGGTCAAGGCACCGAAAAAGGTACTCAATTGGCATAAAAACATATCCCCAACCGCCACCAAGTCCAACTAATACTCACGCTCACACCAAATATTTCTTCCCCTAATTCATGCCGCTGCTCCTCATTCCTGTAATTGCAATAACCGGCCAATAAACCTACAAATTTAACATCTACACCACCACTTGAATTCCCTTGCATCCATTTACCCCTCATGACATTCAAGTTTCCACCAACAGTAAACATCAAGCTCACCTGAACCGAGTACTCTTAAACCAATCTGGCCCATTACATACTAGCATTCATTAGTTACCGAATCACCAATTCATCTGACATAATTATTTCAAGCACATTATAATCACTTTACATCCAATTATAGCTTCGTAATTGTAAAGTTACTCTACATCAACCCGACTTGTATCAATCTAAGTACAAACAAAAACAAAGGAGGACTTTCCTGTAATAACTTCTTTGTAATCGTATATCCCACTTCACACAAGAGTTCACTCGGCCCGGTTAACTGCTTTCCTTAATTAATCGTTCACTTCCACAGTAAACAAATTTGGGGTTAATATACATGCATAATTTCATCTAATTACAGTGTATGACACCGGCCCAAAAGAGGGAGCTCTTATACTATAAGACCACGGGTACTCCTACCATAGGCGGAGAGCAATTAATTGTAAACCGTCCCCAGGAAGAAGATTTTAATTTTTTTATTAATTCACCAAAAAAAATTGTTGTATTTTGTTATTTTATCCAAGAGTGTTTAATTTTTATATTCATATTCCTTACAATAAATTGTTCAAATTAATTTCTTATAAGATAAGCCACACAACGTACACCAAGGTAGTGTAGACTTTGATCTCCTCTGTGAGTCCAATGATGGCAAAAGAATTAAATACACATCTCTAAAGCTGAAAGATTTACAAATCATATCTTAGCAAATAAACTAAACCACATAATAAATAACAATTTAAAGTACAAATCAAAACATTCTATTGAGAATTCTTTAGAACTAATTAATATACTGCAAAACGTTATCACTACATAATAAACGTGTACGTTTTGATGTTGTTAATATGTTTTCTAAAATACCCCCCTCAAGAATGTATGTGTTTATTAAACAATTTTTTACTTAATAATAATGTTGAATTGGTTTGAAAGATTGAGTTAATTCAATTATTATGTGTTAATAAAAATTGTTTCACATTAAATAATACGATTTATCTACAAAAAAGTGGTTGACCAGTTCAATTTCGCCCATTTTAGCTAATATCTTTATGTATAATTTAAATCAAATTTTTGAATTAAATGTTTAGGATAAGATTGTATTTTGATTTCATTATGTTGATCGCATTTTAGCTTATGTAGATAGTTCATTAATGAGTTTTTAATTAATATTAACAATTTACATACTAACATAAAATTTACAATAAAGTACAAAACAGAGCCATTAATTTTCTAGATTTAAATAAAAAAATTAGTATACAGAACAAGCTTGAGTTACCCATAATCATAAAACCTGCACATACAGACACTACAATTTTAAACGGTTCATGTCACCACAAAACACATAAGTTAGCTGCATGTAGATTATTAGTACATAGAGCAATGTCTTTACCATTATACTAAACAAACTTCAAAAAAGGAATATCAGTTATAAAACAAATTTCATAAGCAAACGGTTACTTTTCAAATATAATCGACACATTATTTAAAAAATTAAGAGTACAAATTTTCTATCAAAAACTAATACCAAAGTTCCTAAATGTTTATTTAATGCCAAACATTCATCTAACGACATTTTGAAGTTAAGTTTTTATAAATTCAATTGCACATTGTGTAATTCTGTTTATATTGGACAAACACTTAGGTACTTTGATATTAGATACAAAGAACACATTAGATGTTAAAAATATAAACATACAGACAAAACAAATTATATCATTTAATAGCAAATAATCACACTATGACTTCACAAAACAACATTCCATTTTTTTTGCAAATAAAAAGACAAATTAGATGTTTTAGAAGTATTTGAAATTTATAAACATAAACAGAAAGACCTTTAATGAACGAACAGGTTGACCTTATAAATTCACCTTCAACAGAGATTTTAAATATAGTATTATAATTTACATCAAGTTTGCTGTTTTACCTTAATGAGTTGCTACCATAACTAATTGTTTGTTATTTTTTATATATTTTCTCTTGATAATGATACATGTTGTATTGCAATACGTAAAGAAATAAATAATAATATGCAAGAAATTGTGGAATTACATTGTGTTTAATACATTGGTGGAATTCCACGAAGTAAGGTTAAATAATATTAATTTAACTCTATTTCTGTTTAGAAATACATTGAGCTATCACATAATTGAAATACTTATATTTTGGGAGTTAAATTGTATATTTTTCATTTATTTTTTATATATAAACGTTTCGATAATAATTAATGTTATTGTCTTCAGTAAATGATTACAGCTTTAAAATTAATTGAGATGTCAATATAAATTTATGAAATATGAAAACGCATATATAGGGCGTTTGAAAACAAATACGAAAAATTTAAGGGGGTGAATACTTGTTCAAAACAAAGGGTAGTTTGTTATATAAACTTTGGGTAAAAAGTCAACTATTAGGGAGATATCTATGTATGTATGATAAAGGTTTTAATATAAAAACTAAGGAATATAACCCACAAACTGCATTCTTTATTGGGAAAACTAAGAAACCATGGAATACAATAAGATACTTATCAATTTAAAACATTACTTGCATTTACTATTATTTAAGGGTCCATTTTGTAATCATGAGCAAGACCTCTAAGATAATCAACAATATTTCTATTTCTAAAATCTTGAACAATATTCTTAATATTTTGGTCAGCTCGTAATTACTTATTTAATTTTTTATCGGGTTGTCCTCTTACAATTAGCTGCTCCAGTGCCAAGTCACGGCCATGCTGTTTCTTTTTTTAGCTCACCTATAAACTTCCAGAGCACTGGATGGTCCATACCTAACTCAGTCTGCATTCGCCTAATGTTCCGGCGCCTAAAAGTTCGCGCGCCTAGAAGGGCCCGCGCCTAGTGACTCGGCGTCTAAAAGCGCGCTCCTAATGGTGCGCCCTTAAAGAGGCGCGCCTAAGCGTCCTTGACCGTGTACTGGGGTAGTGTAAACTAATTCTTTCAGATATCCCCAGGTGCAAAAATCCAAAGGATTTAAATCTGTGGATTGAGACGGCTAAAGATGAGGCCCGTCTCTTCCTATCCAGCGGTTTTCATAGGTTACCTTTAATTCATTCGCACATTTAAGCTGCAATGTACTGGAGCACCATCATTCATGTAATCTTCTGGTTTGCAGGGGTAAATGTTCTAGTAGAGAAGGCACTTATTCTTGTAGAAAGTGGAAGTATGACTCACCAGTTACTTCTAAAGGTAAAAAAATGAGACCCACTGAAATGTTCATCGAGAATGTTAGATAAAAAAAAAGGATTATCGGCGTTCATTCGGTGAAACCATTGGGAAAAATCATTCTCGGTTCGAAATCTCTTAGTAAGAGAGCTTGAACCCTCCGTGCATGGTAAGGGTATAACTGTTTTTCGAACTCGCGGTATACGCCGGTATTACAACTTCTTTTTTTTCCAACCACCTAAATAAGACGCTATATTGAGACAGTTTTCGTACCAAAATTGCCTGATTTCGGGATTTCATCATGTTCCCATGGCAACTGTACAAAAAGTAATTTACTTTTTGTCCTAGTACAAAAAAGTAATGACCTTGATCACAAATCAGCAATGTGTTGACTGATGTCCCTGGGATCTCATTATTTCAATAACCACAATTTCAGAATTCTCACATGTTCATCACAAACAATGTTTTCAGCCATAAGTAAGTATTGATATTCAATACAATTTCGCATTTTATTTTCGTTTTAAGCAAGTGTAGGGTAAGATTATTGAAATGTTTTGATTTATTATATTCCCCCAGAATTTAATCTATTTGCCATCGCCGATGGCGCCATCTATCTTCACATTATTTCACCATCTGTAAAATTTATCGAGTTAATATCCAATAAATATTAATTAAAAACTACACAGTGTTTTTATTTCATTAAATAATAGTCATTTTTTATAAAATAGAAATGGTTCAAACTAATAGTGACGTGAACTGCACTCCTCCTGAGGTTAAAGAAACGGCAGAACAGGTCACTTTAGGTTTGCTACCTGCAAAATCACGGGTGGTTTATGAAAAAGGTTATATATGCTTTATGACTTGGTGAAATAGTAAGAAAGCAAACTCTTTTTCGGAGAACGTAATCATTGCTTATCTCGCCAATTTAGCTATGACCATAAAGCCATTAATTCTCTGGAGCCATTATTCAATGTTGAAATCGGCATTAAATGTAAACATGGTATAGATATACGAAAACATTCCAAGCTGGTGCTATACCTAAAAAGTAAGTCCTTGGTTATCAGCCTAACAAAACAAAAACACTTGCAAAAGAAGAAGTTCAAAATTTTTTAAATGAAGCTCCAGATTCCAAATACTTAATGACTAAGGTAAAATTAAATTGTACCCATTTGGTTCTAAAATTGAAATATTTTAGGTTGGTATGATTTTTGGCGTGGCAGGAGTATTACGTCGTGATGAATTGTCCCAAATGAAACTGTCAGATATTTCTGATTTAGACTGTTTTATTACTAAAAGTGCCGGACACTAAACCCAAAAAAAAACATGATGATTTACAGTTACAGGTGAATAGTACTTACAGTTATATAGGGAATATTTGTCATTACGTCCACTTTGTATTAATAACGATCGATTCTTTATTAAATATCAAAATGGGAAGTGCCACGGACAAGTTGTTGGCATACACAAGGTGGCATCAACCGCTCAGGAAGTAGCCTCTTAGGTTTGCCAGATTTAAAGATGTACACTGGTCATTGCCTAAGAAGAACATCTGCCACACTGTTGGTGAATGCAGATGCAGATATAAGTGCATTGAAACGGCATAGAGGGTGGCAATCGACAAGTGTAGCAGAGAATTACATTACTGAATCTGTAACACAAATAATAAAAACATCAACTCAGATCCTGAGTCCAGATACTGAGGCACACAATCAACGGGATCTTAATCCAGAACCACAACCTTCTGGCAGAAGTTCAGAATCCAATTTAGTTGCTATACTTCATAACCATCTGGACTCCCATACTGGACGTCGCTTCTCGTCGTCCAGCAACTTCCGTCCTCGTCCCGAAAACTACCATTTTTTGTACTAATGAAACAAATATCTATTTTTAAAAGTTGCAGATTCATGTAGCCATTGATGAAGCCTGGTAAACGTGCTATGATTAGGAGATTTACGATTAGAATACGCCTGCGTATAAAGACGACAAGCTTCCAAGGAATTTTCGTTCGCTCTCCCGCGCATAAAATGCATATCTGCCATTTCTGCATTAGTGTAATTAACCATTATTCTTCTTATTGATCTAATTGAAACTCTTATTACTGCACAATTAAACACATCAGATAACAAATGTTTGATTGAATTAATCGTAAAATATTGCATTCAAACTAGTGAGTATGTCAAATAAAGTAATATTAGAAACGACCCAATAAGTGACAGCAGCCAACTAGATTCTTTTTCTAAAATAAATTTCCCCGTCCCGACACGTAATCATTTACATTTTATTTTTTTATTTCAATTCGGAATATTTTATGAAAAAAAACAAGAGATAAAAAAGTTTTTAAATAAACCAGACTATCCAAATTTATTTTTTCCAAATCGTTTCGTAAGTTTTTCTTTAAATGAAGTTAACAAGAGTAATAGGGGCAGTCTATTTCAACACTCATTCTAAAAAAGTGAAAAAATGTGCAGAAATTGTGTTTTCATAATAGTAATATATCCGTAACTAGAATGGACGTCCCTGACGTCATCAGTGGTGGGGCAGGTTACTCTCACGTGGCCGTGGCCATTTCCCACCCCCATGGCTTTTTTTGAGGGCGTTTTTCAACCCCTAGACGGAATTTTTATATAGGAAAATGTTTGGCGACGCAAGGCTTTCAGCGAAGGCTGTTTCGGAGACCCCACTCCTCGACTCCCAAAGGTAACCGAGATTATCCGAACATTGCCGCGTACTTTTAATATATCGGCGATGTAGGAACGATTTAATTTATTTCTTAGCAGTCGCTCGAATCGTTAACATGGATCCTTCTAAAGTGTTTAGTGTTTCCGAACTTTATGGAAGAAAAATTAAACCCACAAACGAAAGATTTGGGCAATGGCTGTTATTGGAAAATTTACGAAATAACAATCTTGTTTCGGATATGTGGAAGGAGAGGTGTTGTTACAAGACAAGCGTTTAGAAGAATCATTTATACCCATTATTACCGATTCGTTTTGCGATAACATAATGGTTGTTAAAATTTGCGGAATGGAGAATTGCAATGTACAAGAAAGGCATTTGTGGTTTCATTAATAGTTTCCTCCGAGGAATATCTGGTGAGTTTGTTTCGGCTATGTATGGAGTTAAGGGTAAGCGTCCGATTATTTTAAATAGCTCGAACCTAATGCCAAAAGGTGTTATGCAAATTATTGGAAAAGATGGTTTGCAAAGTGTAACTAAAAAATATACCCAGCCAGTTTGTATTCCTTACAAAATCAAGCTTGCCAATGTTAAATTGGAGACTCCTTTATATAATAATAATAATAATGATAATGCATTTTATTAGTTTGATGCACACAGTTACAGTTACATGAAATTGTATAAAATTACGTATATAAGTATGCATGTACATGTAACCAACTGGGCGAAGTTCAGTTAGTAGTTACAGACGTCACTACTTCTGCTCTTCCACTTAACCCATTTTATTTAGCATAAATTTTGAACGGAAGATTACAATTTAGAGAGAAGTTTATGTGTATAAATGTAAATGTAAAAGTATATAGGGATGGTGGACACAGTGTAAATGAATTTAACATAATTGACAAATCTAGAATTTGCTAGGATTAGAATAAATAAAGAAGGATGACTGATTAACTATGAATAAGTAGTTTACTATTTTCAACATTATTTTACTCCAACATTTGACGGTCAAGTATGAATTGATGGATTTTTAAATTTCAGCAACGCAGCATCAAGCAGGGACATCATGCTCTTGATTGTGTCAGTAAGCCAGGGAGATACTTGTTTGGTAATGCGTGCCGTTTTTACGGGCGCACAAATATCAAAGATATACAGAATGCATGCATTGAAATAATTGACAATATCATTTATGTTACTAAGTTCGTACAAATAATTCCAATCAACCGACCGCAAGAGAGAGCTAAAGTTATAGTGGTCAAATTTAGTAAAGTCGCGATACGTTTTCTCAAGTGACTTCTGTAGAATAGAATTATTTGGATATTTACAGAAAACTAAGGAATGATCAGAGATATGATGTACAGGAATTACTCCGCAGTCGGTGACAGTTACATGGGATGAGACGATTATGAGGTCAAGTAGGGTAGATGAGGTAGTAGTGATTCTGGTAGGTTCTTTAATAATCTGAGTTAAACCAATCTCGTACAACATTGTGTTAAATCACATTTCCCGATGTATTAAGCCGACTTGCGAAAGAAGACTATTATCTTTAGGATTTGGATATTACACAAGATTTCGCAGGAATATTTAATAAGGTAGAAATGTGCCACTATTTAATTAACAATTTCAATTTCTGTAGATAACGATAATACAGTTGGTATAGACTGTCTAACGTGGTTAACTTCTAATGCAAGAATAAAAATTTACAACAAATTTATTTGCCAAATAACAAGCCCTGGTGTTAATAAAACTATCGGGAACCATCTTATATGCTTTTTAAATTGTCCGGATGCAAGATTAAATGAAACATTTTATTCTACTCTGGCCAGGGAGCACGGAATTACCAGATACCAGATTGGAAGCAACAATTTACAACTATAGCAGCAAGGCTTACTATTCTGGAAACGAGATGTACAACCCCCCCGCAGATTGTTTAACATTATTGGAAAGTAGTAAAAATTACTTCCAAGATGCACCAATGTATTCTGTGTCTATCCCAAAAATGTGGACAAAACTAACAGACAGTTTACAAAATAGTTGCTGTTTAGTATTTAACAATATGTTGCAATTTGTATATTGGGGAAACGAGAATACAAGAAAGTTGACTGGGATCCAGTTAAAACTACAGGCCCGATTCGAAAGAAAGAGAAAAAATAATAAGTTATGCAATTTCGGCCTGTGGTTTTAATTGTCTGCCTATAAACTACATAGAGGTTAGGGAAGAAGAAAACAGAGACGAAATACGTATTGTGCAAAAGTGTGTTATTAAGGCTGGCGAAACCTATTTTACGAAATCTACGACAGTGTTTTCTACAATACCGGAAAAAATTAACATAGCGAAAAATGGTCGCGTTAGAACAACTATTGTAATCCCCCAAGTTTGTAGAAAAAGAAGCAACATTAACAGTAAACTACAACCATGTCCTATTAAGGAAATAGAACCCCTTTCCCAAGCTTACGTACTATCCACAAGGAAGCGTAAGTTGGAACTGGAAGAAGTGGCTTTAAAGAAACAAAGATTGGACTACATGCAACAGGCTAGAAGTATAAAAGAAGAGTACATGGATTTATTGGAAAAAGAACAAACAATGGCAGAGTTTAAACAAAATATTATTAACTATTTTAATTCTTATTGGGACAATCTGGATACAAAAGGGATTTATAAAATGTCCGCCTATGCTGTTAATAATAAGAGACAATACCCACATGTTGGAGCACTTGCAGAAAGAGATGGAATAAAAATTGTTTACTTTATAAGAGGTTAGTTTAAGAATTATTTTTTAAATGCAAAGAGAAAAACTTATACGCGAAGGGTTTATTTTTGTTCCTTATAATGGATTGGAGGTAGTTGCTTTACTAAACCAAGAACATTTTATTACATTTAGTACAAACGGTACGAGCACATTTAATGGTCATACGTTTGTTAAAATAGAGAATATTGTACCACATTCTAAAGCACTGGAGACTTTGGAACAAGAATGTTTTACCCAACAAGATGTGGTACAAATTAACGACCTTCGAATGCAAGAAATTAAACGTAATATTAAGACTATAAACTGTAGGAAACTGGAACAGTTATCCGAGGGAGCAGAATTAGTTATAATAGGTATTAAACAGATAAGCTATAGAAATAAATTGCGTTATATATTACAATAAGAAAGTATGGGCTCGTTGTACATATCTAATTATTGGTTAGAAAGGGAATTGGAAGAACAATGTGTAGATTTCAATTATAAAATTAAAATTAAATGGGATATACTAAAACGCCCAGGGTGCGGAGTTCATGGACCTATCAGAAACTAAGGGGTGTGACCTACCCTCAAGTCCAACAATCAGAACATGCTCATTTGCCTACCCTCCAGGGGCTGAGTACCTAATTAGGGTTGAAAATGTCACGTGACCACCCCCACACCCGCAACCAAAACAGTGCAGTGGACTGCCCCCCGAAAAGAAGCCGACCCCAACCAACAGGTGACTAATTAGCGCTAAAAATACCATACAGGGTTGAAAATTCCACCACCGATGACGTCAGAGACTCAGGTCTCCCCATGTTACTTCCGTAGAATTTCATTATTCTATCACTTTTCTTTTTTAAGATAAAAAAAATAACAACGTATTACCGCCATTTTTGTACCGCGATATCTCCCTAATGGTTGACTTTTGACCCAACGTTTATATAACAAACTACCATTTGCATTGAACAAGTTTTTCGCATTTGTTTTAAAACAACCTGTATAAGCTTGCTATTAATATAACAGTTTAATAAATGTATTTAAAAACCAACTATGGAATCTAATTTTATTTTAGTAAAGAATAGTTTGATTTCTAATAAATTAAATATTATTAAGCTGGAAAATCAAAACACCCTCGAACGGACGAAAGCTAGTAAATGAAAAATGTCATAATTAAAGAACAAATTTAACTACATTTAATCAAGTCATGATGTAAGTGTAAAGTTTAATTTGAAATTTATGAAAGCATTCTAAAATAGAAACTAGACGTACACATTACAGATCTAGTCAAATCTAACAAAGACAATGTTCGGTTATTAATAATTAAAATTGTTATTGTACATTGAAAACATAATGGTCAGGTTTAATATGATTTTAATTTTAGATATACATGTTAAATTATTGTAATGCTGTTGTAATTTAACATATTTAATTGGTAAAGCATTTACTTCAAGGTTTAGGAAAAAAACTCGACAAAAAACATCAATATACAAAAAGTTAAAATTAAGACGACCAGTATGCATTTGTTTAATTATAGGATGCGAAATCTATTTAAACGAACATTGTCTTCTTCTGTTTAAGTTATAAGGACATTTCTATATTTCAATAGCTTCAGACTGTAGAAAAACATAGTAATGAGTTTGTCTTGACCGTATTTCCATATTATCAAATTGAATGTCATGATCTAAAATTGTTTAAAACGACCTCAGCTGCCGCAGATTTCTCTCGTTAACCCAATCTACACAATTTCACATTTCAGTATTATTAACCATTAAAATCAGTTTTAAATTAAAGTTTTTCATAGCTTTCCACTTACGTCATAACTTAATTAAATATAGTTAAATTTGTTTATTGATTGTGACATTTTTCATTGTTAGCCTCAAGGCATCTTAATAATATTTAATTTATTAAAGATTTAGCTATTCTTTACTACAATAAAATTGGATTTCATAGTTAAATATGTTATATTAATAGCAGATTGTATTTGCGTCTTCAAATTTCATAATTTTTTTGACAATTCCATCATTTACTGAGGACGATAACCGTAATTGTTATCGAAATGTTTAAATTTATTTAAAAGAAAAATAATACCCATAAATTAATTACTTTATGAGTGGATCAGTAATTATTGCCGGACAAGGTTACCTATTTATACTTAAAAAATTAAAAAATGCCATAAAGAATTAGATACTTATTATTCATTGATTATCTTCTAGATAAAGTAATTAAATTTGTGATCAGACGCTAAATTAACGGCTACATGAAAATTAATATTAAAATTTTGATATATATTCAAATTAATGTCAAATAAAGTTAATTAAGCCAAAACAAACTTATGTTCAAAAACTTGTGGCGAGTATAAACATAGCTATTGTATCATGATTCCTTGTGTAATTAAGATCAGAACGCTTTGTCAGTTAATTTGTAGATAATTTGTGTAAAAATAACCTAGTTACCAATAAAATTTTGAAAACCCTATTTATGTTTTTTTTTTGCATTTTAAAAATTAACTGTGATTGAATACTAATGATTGAAAATTTAAGATTTAATGTTTTTATTTAGCAGGTGTGTTTATGAATGGTGCCGTTAACCCAGGTGTAATTTTTTTGAAATTAAATTACATATTTTAATCTTCGTTTAATATTTTACATATCAGTGCATCTTGCAGTAATTAATTCTAGACAACGTTAAACAATGTAAACACATATTATAATCAGTCAGAAAAAAAAAACATTTTTGTTAACAAAATTAAAACATAACTGTCAATTTTTTTTGGATTCGGCCAAGCCACTAAACGCACCAAAAATATGTCTTTAATTCTGGGGTAAATTATCTTTTATGGGACATTAAACTGTATTACAAAAATAACATTGTTAAGTGCTAAAAAATGAAGCAATTGAAATTTTAAGGATTGAAAATTTTAAAATATGCATCACCTGCACTTTACTGCACCTGCTATTAAGATTTAATTACGTTCTTGATCCAGCTAAATATACTCCTAACACACGTTTTGGATAGAAATAAATTACTTTTACAACTGCTGAATTAAATTGTAGAATGCAGTATGACGATTGACATATTAGGATTTCTGTTGATTTAGGAAAACCGAAAATTAATTTTGAAATTTTGACATACCATTTTTATCGGTAGCTTAGATGACAAGAAATGCCCCCGGTTAAGATAATAATCAAGGTAATATCATTAAACAAAGATAGCCGGTGGGTGACCAGCTGCCTTGCCACGTGTTTCCGGCACATCAACGCTAAAAAAGGCAGGTGCATATACACATACGTATACGAAACTTTTTACTTTTATAGTCCATTTGTGTACGCGTGCCAGGACCTCAAATTCTAATTTATATGATTACCTTTTCGATGCCTGCCAGATGCCGTACCTAGAACTGGGTTGACGTTTCAAAAAAATCTTTAGGGATAACGTAAATGCATTTCGATGCATTTTTATTGAAGCTACCAGCTCTTAATTTAAAACGGAAGTTTCTAAATGGCTGTAATTTTTATAAAATTATGATTTACCCTTTTATAATTTACAGAAGGTTATATTGCGATAATTAGAGGACCAACATGTGAGCCTTGAGTTACATTAGTCTAATGTAAATTGCAGGGTGGATGCCTTCTGTAATTTACACTTACATAATTACTTACTTCCACGAATCTGCATATGCAAAATTGCAATAAATGGCAGGATGAAGGATTGCTATAATATACCCTCATACAATTGAAGAGCATATGTGTGATACCAAACTTTTTGAACACGAGTGTAGCTTTTATAAGTTTAACGTAAATATATATATTATATATATATATATATATATATATATATATATATATATATATATATATATATATATATATATATATATATATATATATATTCGAACTTTTTTTGACTACGGTATGCTTTGGATTTGGTTTTCTGCGGTGGTATTTAAGTTTGCCAAAATGACAAGAAGTGCCTTCGACACTCTACTAGCAGACAGTGATGTCACGGTTGTCTATATGGTTTGATCATTTGAATTACAGATTGTTTAGTTTTTTACTTACTAATACCCAAAGGCTGAAAATAATTACAAGAGAGTGATAAAAATGGAAGCTTGGAGTTGCAGGAAAGAAAAAAACACGAAGAAAAAAGAAAAAATAATGAATTTCTTAATTAAAATTTTTGAAATCAAATCATTTCTTTGTAAGCACGTATTATAGTTTCAGGTGCGTGTCGTTTGAGATTGTGATACAAATTCAATAAGAAAAGCAAAAAATACCTTCCATAATAAAAAAATTGTGCAGAGGAGTAGTGTGGGCTTATGTATTTGATATTAAAAATTACACTACTTCGATACTTTTTGTTTCTCATTGAAGCGTTACCACAACCTCTCTAGGTTTCCACAGCCCACCATAATAAAAAACAAATTGGAATAGACTATGGTTAAATACCCTTAAAGCATTTAGGATATTTTGATCACGAACTGCATATTAAAACAACCTAAGAAGTATGGAAAAAGTTTGACGTTTATATATCGTAACAATATGACCACTCTCTTTGACATTGGTTGATGAGGTCTAATAATGTAAACTCAAACAGTTTGTTTTTTCAACATCAAAAACCACGTATCTTTAACTTTCTCTTAACCCACTATAGCCCAGTGTTCTCGTTTGATGGTGGTTTTGATTATTTCCATTTCCAAACTGTTTATTACTTTTAATCAAGGTTACCGCGGAAAGTAGTTTTTTTTCTTCACGTTTAATTACTTCCACATGCTAATTTTTTTGTTGTGGTATGCACAACAGATTTTCTTCTGCCACTATAAACTGCTAAATAATTTGATGTCCTCAATCGAGGATGCTGGCATTGGAAACTCATTACAGAGATACTAATAATGAGCCATGCACCTTTTCATATCCTTGAGGAAGCGTTAAGTACGATTTTTTCTGAAGAAATAGACGCTGATTTATTAACATTGCCTCCTGACGTCAATGACATTACCGGCGAGAAAAATACAAACGATGTGCCAGAAGTAACAAATACTACAGGAACAACAGAAATTGATTTACCATCTGATAATGATGATACTCCATTGTCCACGATCGCATCAACAACCATAATGAAAATCAAGCAACAAAACATGGAGCTGCTGTCAAGTATTCACTGTGGAAAAAGATTAAAAATGAACACACACCCTTAGATGTGGCACTCACCGCACTTAGATATCACAGCCTGACAAAACAATTCTTGAAACATTTGAATGCATTTTCAGTGACGTGGTTTACAAACCAATTGTAAAGGATACTGTGTTATACAGGTTTGTGGGCAAAAATAAACAAAAGTTTACGATTTCAACTGAAGACTTAAAAATATTCGTAATTGTTTTAGTATCTTCAGAATAACATACACTGCCCACTGAGCGTGACTACTGGTCAGGTCTTAGTGTGCAGTTGATAAAAGATTTTATAAGTCGCAATGTTTACTAGGAAATAAAGGCATTATGCGGTCCAAGTCAACTCAGCGGCTCAAGAAAATGAGGTTGACAAAACTTTCAAAATCAGACCACTAATTGACTCGACAAACAAAAATTTTCAAAAGTGGAATGTCTTTAAGAGATTATTGTATATTAACGCAATGATGATGCGTCACTTGTGGCGTAAGTGGCTATTGGTACAACTTTTCGTTATAGTGTGGTTGTAATAAATAGGGTGTATAATATATTTTGAATAATAAAAAGTAAGTTATCAAGTTAATAAAATAATAAATTCCACAAAAAATACTAACCTTACACCACTTATAATTGTGCCTTAGACTCAGTCGGCGATTAATAGGGGTGGGTTCAAATAAAATGATTTGCTTAATCACCACTTACCATGAACAATAATGAATGTAAAAAATGAATGAAATTATCTCGAGCGCCAAATTGTTTTTTTTTAACATCGGAACAATTAAACCGACTTTACAAAAATGTAAAAAAATAACAATATAAAGACTATGTTTATTGAATAATAAATGCAATGATGAAATAATGAAGGTCTTAAAATTATGCTTAAAATACTAAGTAAAACACTACATAAATACCTTAGAAATTTTGTACACAATGTTATCAGCCACACCCCAAACTGAATTTATCTTTAAAAAAATTCGTATAACTTTCTTCTTAAAACTGTTAAATTCACTTCTTATTGCATTATATGGAAGTATCCATTCAAAAAATTGCAATCATAAAAGCAAATATGTACTTAAAATTCAATTACGTTGTAAATTGAATTAATGATAAACGTACAATTAAAGTAAAAATTGGTAAAAAATACATAAAGAAAACGTAAAGAAAAAACCAAAGAAAACGCCTAAAAAGAACAAAATGCTTTAATTTTATGTAAATGTATTAAAAATATCTCTTACCACCAAATTGATGGCGCTTTCAGATTAATTTAGATAAAATCAAAAAGAAGCAGCTTCATGCTTCGACATTAAACAGGAAGTGAAAATGGAGGATTTCGAAGTAGATGATGCGGTCCTGCGCACAAGATAGAAACAGAATAACTTAACGCCGACGCGTTATATATCAGATAAGAAATGAATAAAAATTGAAAGCAGGATTATAAATCTTTATGAAAGAATGCACTATGAAGATATGCAAATTAAGTTGCCTACCTCATACCAATATCTCATTAATTAAAATTTTCTTGTATTTAAAACTAAATGAAGGAAAGATCCTAAATTGAGGTATATTTTATACAACACTAAAAAAGAGTTGTTACATGGTAAAGAGAGCAATTAAGAAAACCAACCATTAGATACCCAAATTTTTACACAAATGTTACCGATTATTGAAGATCCTTATGGCTACAGCATTTCTTTTGATAACTTTTTTAATAGTTCCTAACTTCTAAAATTACTAAGAGAACTAGGATGCAGAGATGCGGGCACGATTCGAGATAACTGGACGAAGTTCAAGTCATTAAAAACTCCAAGATGTTCTAGATTTAACACAAAAAAAAGAACAGAATTTTTGGCTTTCGTTTTATTTAACTAGAACTCCTTCTAAGTATAATAACCTATTTTTAACAGAGATTTAAAAAAGTAATTTGGGCGTTTATGTGAAAACGAAAATTTTGTAAGTAGGTGTTTTGAAGGTGCCTAATCTCACTTTATTACTTCTAAAATTATGTTCATCTCCACGTGTATATGTACAAAGAGTTTTTGAAGTCTAGTGTGCCTAGTATATGATTTTAATAAATATTTTACTTCTTGTAGATTATATTTCATTATGGAATCGGTTTGCATACTTTTTAAAATAGTTAGGAAAAAAACAAGATGTATGTTATCTTCTAATTATACCCTAAGATGGCGGCAAATCGTATACTAGCTTGTAGTAGAACCACAAGATGGCTCTACTAGCCTAGTTAGCGTTTGAATTAAACCACAAGATGGCGTTGAAAACTGTGTGTTAACTTCCTGATGAGTTACAAATTACGCGAGAGTCATTCATAGGTTTTCCCCTGATGTTTATCAAGGATCAAGGTGCAGAATTCTGTAAATATGAGCTGATATGAGCACTGAAGATCCTAGACCTTATTTCAAAATGCTGTTACAATGACCTCTAACCAAGAACCGTGTTTCAGGAGGCTGGACCAAATGCGGATGCTGAACGGTAATCAACGAAAGATCGTGCTGTACGGTGAATTGAGTTTCGTAAGAAACAGGATATGGCACAAAAGGGTCGGTGTGCTACTTTCTTGTGCCCAAGAAATATTTAGTTTCTTGCATGATATCTATAAGGCATGGCTGTAAGTATAACATATTGTATTTAGCCTATCGAATGATCTCACTCTTAACATACATAAGAAAAAACCTTGTTAATTAAAATTAGAGAAAAGGCCAAAATTCATTAAAATGTTAAATACAAATAAGGTGAAAGTTATATATAACTTCAGCGTCTAGAAAAATTCAACAGCACATGAACCTGATTTTACAGCATCGTGGTAGTGAAATAATTGCACCGTTGTGATTTCACGTGAACTGCAATTTTTGCTTTCTTATTGCGCGAAACATCCGTAAGTAAAGTATTGTTTTCGTGAATAAAATCAAAGTAAAGTTTTCAACGGATTTACACGTTTACAGTGTTCTTGAAACAATGTAGACTATTTTCAGCGTTATGTCTGCGGGAGTGGGTACATACGTCTATGTGTGCGGGGGTGGGGGGCAAATAAGTAGGTGCTTGTGTGCGTGTGTGCATGTGTTCGTGTGTGTGCGTGTACCTGTGTACGTGTGTGCGTGTGTGCGTGTGTGCGGGTGTGCGTGTGTGCGTGTATGCGTGCGTGCGTGTGTGCGTGTGTGGGTGTGTGCGTGTGTGCGTGTGTGCGTGTGTGCGTGTGTGCGTGTGTGCGTGTGTGCGTGTGTACGTGTGTGCGTGTGTGCGTGTGTGCGTATGTGCGGGTGTACGTGTGTGCGTGTATGAGTGCGTGCGTGTGTGCGTGTGTGCGTGTGTGCGTGTGTGCGTGTGTGCGTGTGTGCGTGTGTACGTGTGTGCGTGTGCGTGTGTGCGTGTGTGCGTGTGTACGTGTGTGCGTGTATGCGTGTGTGCGTGTGTGCGTGTGTGGGTGTGTGCGTGTGTGCGTGTGTGCGTGTGTGGGTGTGTGCGTGTGTGCGTGTGTGCGTGTGTGCGTGTGTGCGTGTGTGCGTGTACGTGTGTGCGTGTGTGCGTGTGTGCGTGTGTGCGTGTGTGGGTGTGTGCGTGTGTGCGTGTGTGCGTGTGTGCGTGTGCGTGTGTGCGTGTGTGCGTGTGTGCGTGTGTGCGTGTGTGCGTGAGTCCGTGTGTACGTGTGGGTGTGTGCGTGTGTGCGTGTGCGTGTGTGCGTGTGTGTGTGTATGTGTGTATGTGTGTGTGTGTATGTGTGTGTAGTGTGTTCCTGTGTGAACTCGCGCGCTTGTGTGTGTGTGTGGGGCGCGTGTGTGCTTGCGTGTGTCTGTGTATGTGTACGGGTGCGTGTGTGCAACCATGAACTTTTATATTTCTGAAATATCTCGGTTTTATTCACTTTTGTTTAAAATATACTCACAAGTAAAGGAACTTTATAGAGAGCACTGCAATACATTTTGTGTATATCTCCAAAACCTTTAAGGTTATTGAAAAAATCAAAGAATGCTTAATTAACGACAATGAATTATTAGATAAGCTTTCGTAACAAAAGTTTTCTATAGCGTAATACATAAATCCTAAAAATCAAAGGAGTTCTTAAACCACTTTTTGTCAATATTTCCATCATCCTTACAGCAAAAATTATTTTAAATGTAATTCAATTTTAAGTATTCTTATAAAAGTTTTTGATACCATAATAAATAAACCTTAAAAATGAAGTTAATTAAAAATTTGATGTATGTATTTAAAACGGTAATTAATATAGCCATGGTTTTCATATTATACAAATGATAAAGAACTGTCGTTTATATTAATATGTTTAATTTAAACTTCGACTTGTTTAACAGGTTAAACGCAATTCAATTTAAAAGTTATTAAATTATATACTATAAAGAGCTATGAAGCATGTATTTTTACAATTTTTAAATTTCAAGCATGTAAGGTACAAGATTTCTTGTACATTTAATAAAAGAGGAAGTATAAAAAAGTTAGAAATAGCCGTTCTGCATTAGTCGTATAGCGACTCTTCTAACTTTTTCCTCTCTCTCATTTTCCTATGTATTTGCCAATAAAAGATTGTCTACACGTATACAAGAAAGTTATGTGCTGGACGCATCAGATATTTTCAATAATGTTTGGTTGCATTTTATTTGGATTTATTCTGAACAGTACGAGGGTAAGGTGAATAGTTCTCAGCCTAAGACACAGATGGTGCGAAAATGTAAGTTTCCTGTATGGGTGCACGTGTCATTAGTTCATACGACAAGTTTCAACTCATTCTCTCAAGTAGTTTGTTTATACGAATTTTTGCAATAGACGTCTTGCGTATTTTTGGTTAAAATGGATAAACTAGAATATCGTGCGGTCATAAAATTCTTCGTTTTGGATGGATTAACCCCTAAAGAAATTCATCCGAACTTGACAAAAGTTTACGGGGACTCATTCTATGTCAACGGTTAAAAAGTGGCAAGCTGAGACTGTGGGGATATTGGAAGAAAGGGTCACAAAACATCTTGCACAAATAATTAGGGATGCGAAAGCTCTGCACAATATGGGTGCCGCATCTGCTGAATGCCGATCAAAAGCAAATGCGCAAACGATTTTCGCAGCAATCTTTGGACCGATTCAATAGGGATCCAACCGATTTTGTGCGGGGATTTGTCACTATGGATGAGACATGGGTCCACCACTACACACCAGCAGTCCAAGCAGTGGGTGGAAGCCGGTGGTTCGGCGCCAAAGAAAGCGAAATCGATCGCATCTGCCGGAAATGATGGTCAACATTTTTGGGATGCGAAAAGGATCCTGTTAATACATTAGCTTGCAAAAGGCAGAACACTTACATGAGAATATTATTACAACCTTCTTAACCCTTTGGATGCCAAAATTCGCGAGAAGAAGCCTGGCTTGAAGAAGAAAAAAAGCATCTTTCACCAGGACAACGCACCTGCACATAAGGGTGCGTTGGTGATGGGAAAACTGCGGGATTTGAGGTACGATTTGCTCGGCCATCCCCCCTATTCTCCTGATTTGGCACCCTCAGACTTCCATCCAAATTTGTTTCTGGGAAGCATCCAATGAAGAAGTTGAGAGGGTCGTAGATAAATATTTTCACAACCTTCCAGACTCTCAGTTCCGGGAAGTATGATGTTGGAGAAACGCTAGACCAAGTGTGTCAAGGGAGAAAAATGAAATGATTTTTTAACTGAAAGTCTCAGTCTTTCATTGTCAGGCCGAGAATTTTTTACCTTACCCTCATATATGTGTAATCTTTCGGCCAGATTGTAAGTTTCCACTGAAAAGAAACATGATAGATTATTTAGAACAAGGAAAATTGATATAAGAGGAGTATTATTCAAAACCACAATTTTGGTGAAACATCGCGCCCAAAAAATTCCTGGGATCCGCTCACATTCCACCTGTTTTCATGCGGTGTTGGGAAGGTTAGTTAATAGTTACATGTAAATTCCCAATATCTAATACTTTTTCTTGATGAAGATGCATCACATATTTCAATGTGATTGGTTTTGACACGATAAACCATTTTTCGAACTGTTTTACTTAGAGCAACTTTGATGTGGGCTGCTAAGGTCTCTCTCTCTCTCTCTCTCTCTGGGGCTATATTATCACGGGACATTTTGTTATCGAGCTGTTTTGTCGAGTCCCTTATGCAGATGCTCTTTTGTTGCGGTCTATTTTGATCCGTCACGTGATTAATCATACATATACGAACAAAGAAATGCAGATAAACAACCCAGATCTTACTCAACAGCAAAACCTATGTATTGATTAGTAAGTGTGAACAAAATTAGAAATCTTCTAAAAGCATCAGCTATAATGCTATGTAAAACAATATACATCGAAACAGTGTCAAATAATATACAAAAGATAAAATTAAAAATTGAAAAATGTTCTGGTAGACTCAAATTGTGACTTATGTAAATTACAATAAATACAAAACATGCAAAGAAAGGAAAAATGCCAGTACACTACTAACACGTCGTTTCCAGGTTCGAGCATTTATGAATATGTAGTGGGTTAAATGTGAAAAAAACCTTTGACTAAATTTTGCCCACTTCAAAAAAAAACCATAAAATAAAGAATAGCATTAGATCTCCTAAATGAACGACTAATACAGAATTATTGTGTTCCAAGATTTCCAAACATTCGGAACGTAGCTGAAAAATGTTGCTTTAATAATCTAACATATTAGTGAAATAGGTAAATAACGTTGCTTCCTGTATCTTTAATATGATTAGAAGGCTGGAACCCCAACCAACGCCCTGAAACAACAAACATAGCTTAATGAGCTTAAATTCGAACGTTGACCAACTAACAACAAACGAAGCGTTATAAGCTCTATTCATTCTACTAGGTGGAAACTCAAATATGTGTGTTACTATAAACGCCTTCTTAACGACATATAACGACGAAACCCGTCTAGTTATATGGCAGCTATAACCCTCCTATTGTGTTAACATTTTGGTTTCACATATTGTGTTCGGTCATTATGAGCCAGGAGCCTATAGTTGTCGTTTTATTGTCGTTAAATTGATATAACAGTAAATAATAATAAGAAATAAGATGTGGTATTTATTATTTATAACGTTATTTTATTTTTATTACATATTATAATAAATGTTATGTAAAGAACATCTGAGAAGCGTAGTAGTTAGGTATATACATTTATTTGTTACATTTTTGGCAGTAGAAATATACATGAGCTTGACATTGGTATTTTGAGCAATTACAACATACCATATTAGTTTTATTATCATTTGAAGGAGACAAAATTTTTCTTTCATCTTTTACTGGTTGAAAAACGTGACTTTATAACCATTTCAACTGCAGAAATACTTCGAGAGAGATGTTTTCTTTCTTGCAATAATGGAGTGATCAAGAAATTACCCAGTTCTTCAAGTAATAGTCGCCGTTTTGTAAGTTTTCCAGCATTCCAGGTTGGAGTTACTTCGCACCTCAGCACATAAGCGTTGTATGCTGAAACGTCCATGATATTGTAAAAGATAGTCACTGGCCATCTTTTAGTTTACCGTCTGCATGTGTATGTTATTATTAAGTTGTCTAACGTGTCTACAGCACCTTTAGTTTTGTTGTAATCTAAAATCATAAACGGCTTTGATGATCTTGGTTACACACCCCGTTATCATGGTATGGTGCTCATAAGCGTAACATTTTTAATCCGTTTCAGAATATAGGAAACTGTTACGTGCAAACTTCAACTTTGTGCTCAAACTTACCCCAACAGAGGAGATGCCTTCATATATAGGACTTGCCGGTAGCTCGGTCACGGTAGAGATGGATGGGTCCCACAGTGATACAGATGGTAATGGTAGCTGAAAGAGAAGAGAAGGGCGCCAGCTAGAAGGATAAAACAGCCAGCCCTAGATGACTAGTTAATTTGCCACTTTTCTAGCCAGGTAACGAAATATGTGCAAAGATCTGAGCACTAGGCAAAAAATAGTTGTAAAGTAGAAAGTCCCCAAAACAAAAGCGGTACATTAATTTCTAATAATGGCAGTATATAGTTTGCATTTGTATGTACAATATAGCAAGCCACCCAAACAGTCTAATACTAGATTTAGAAAATGAAATTAAGTTGGTATTTACATTCAAAAATGGCAAAGTAAGTTAGCGTGTATTAATTTCTAATAATGGCAGTATATAGTTTGCATTTGTATGTACAATATAGCAAGCCACCCAAACAGTCTAATACTAGATTTAGAAAATGAAATTAAGTTGGTATTTACATTCAAAATGGCAAAGTAAGTTAAGTTATGCTAAAACATAAGATTTATAGTCTTTAGTAAAATACAGTAAACTGGTAATTTAAGCATTCCCCAAGTTGTAAAGGCACATATAAATAATAGATTACAGTAATAATACAATTGCTACGAATAACTTGCAGTAAACAACAATAATAGAATTGATCAGGTGGTTAATAAAACCTTTAACTCGAATCTGTTGAGCTGAATGCATCCAGTTACACAGTTTCTTACAAAACAGTGTTTAATTACATACATTACCAATAGACATGCTATTTTTATACTCAAACATTTTACCCAAGCAATTTACTGTAAAAGCCCAAAAATTTGTGTAATAACACTTAAAGTTTTATCACAAACATGTACATAGGTCTATACAACTTATAGGATTGGTCACAAATTAATCAAAGTATTAAGGTATCCAAAAGACACTGAATAGGAGTGATTTATAACTTATCTTTCATATCCCAGCCTGTCGGAAAGTTACAATTTCAAATATTCACACATGTGGAAGTCAAATTTCTTGCTAATTATGTAATAAATAACACACTTTATCAGCGAAATGCCAGTATGTCCAACAGTATACGAATTATATACAAATGTGCATATATTTACACAGCATACCAGTATATTTAGATGTGGTACGAAAAGTATATTATGTGGCGTACCAAACGTACCTCTAAAATTAAATACATACAGCCAAATGAAAGCATGAATATCAATCTTACCTTCAATGAGGTAAAGAATAAGAAAAGTATCAATGGTAACGTAGAGAAATAAATTCAGTTAATTTCGAGTATGAATTCCCCTAAAATAAAAAAAAAGCTAGCAACCGTTAAAGTAGGTTGTTACATTCTTACCAGCAAATAAAGACAACTTCGTGGATAGAGAAATTTGTAAGGTTAAGTTTAACCCCTTAGCTAATTGGTTTATTGATTTTGTTAATGCATTTAGTTCCTGAATCGAACCAGATCAATTGCCTGAAAGTAAAACGTGGTAGAAGAACAAAAAAACAAGCGTGACAAAAGCTCACCTGTTTTCAGTATTTCCTATATATCCGAAATAAATCGTTTGTACCCACTAATTATTGTGATTATATAATAATTATTATATATTATTATATAATAATATATTCTGCTGATAACTGTCCCGATTGATGTGTCTTTTCATTCCGTACTAATTGCATCTTTTGAAGTTACGTGATTATCCGTATCAGCTTCATCTGAAATCGTAACTTCCACTTCATCATCCGATTCGCTATTATATATCTCGGTTTCGGACAAATGGTCTTCTTCTTCAGAAGCATTAGTATCACTATTAGAAACACACAAAAGTTTCTCAAGTTCACTATCCGTAGGCACTCTCTCACTACACATTTTCAATAATAAATTTCAATTGTTAGGTATTTCTTATTAGAGTATAGCATCAAGTTTGATATTTACTACGAAACTAACACACAGATGCTCACTAACTACATTTATACACGAAGCCGCAGACAAGTCTCAACAGAAATAAACTTGTTTATCGGTACGCAAATAACGCGTGCAATATGCGCAATAATGTGGCACTATTATGTAAGTTATTTATACATATGAAAATAAAACAAAACTAATAAAATACATTCGTCTATGATAATAACCTGCTTCTTGTTCTTCTAATTTGAACCACACACATCACCGGGTCTATAAACCCAAACACAGTGAGTGTAGTAAATGCATAAAAAAGACTAATTATAATTTTCGAATATCCATCTAGGTACACCGTTATTAGAGTAATGAAATAAAAGTCATGCAGTGGCAACGAAATATTTAAATAAATTAACGAATTATGCACATTAGACGAATGCGATTGGGTCATATTGACCCGAACACAATAGGAAGGTTAAAACTGTCGCCAATTGCATGTCCTATTCGAACTCTGATGATGTTAGCCTGTGTTATACTGAGTGCTTTTCATAAATGATACTTTGATAATTATACCATTCTAACGTGACCAACCCATGACTTTCCATGCCAATAATTAGAATTATATTACATAAGCAGAATGTAATGTAACTTTTTGTTTTCACTAGCACAATCACGGGCCGGGTACATTAGATTTTTCTTTAAAATTAATGCTTAAGGCTCCTACCGAATAGTTTGGTAAGGCGACGGTACCTACTATTAACATAAAAAGGTATCTATATGTTTTGCTCTAAAATGAATACTTTTCCAGATATTCACAAATAGTACCTCATAGTTCACATACCGGATGCGAATTTTCAAGACGACTTTCAAGCGGTTTTCGAAATTACGTTATGCAATGACTTTAATAGACCAAGAATTTTTTTATTAATTTAGGCCCTCTTTTGTGTACAAATTAGTTCTAAAAACAATAAAAAATCAAATTAATACCTTTAATTTTCCAAATCGGGGATACAGTAAATTACATTGTAGGTGTTTAAATATTTGAAATTATAAAACATGCCTCTCCAATAATTATTATTGAGGACAGATTTTCATTTCTCTAATCGTTTTGATAGTTGCAAGAGTTCGATCAAGATAGATAACAGTAAACGAATCACGCACTTCACCAAACAGGTTTTGAAAAATGAATAATGTTTTATCATTCAGTGGCATGTTAAACCCTATTTAACATGCATGCATGGGTGGATGTTAAGGCACCTTTAATACATATGCACATGAACCAATAATTAGACATTACCCATTTCGCGATTCAAATTAATTTGTTTATTAATATTATTGAATGCACAGTGTTGAAACCAACCTCTCCAAGTTGATGAAGTATTTTCGGATATTATAAATTAATATACGCATGTATTGTTTGTTTTTGTAAGTTAAGGCGTCAATGGACGATAAACTAATGAACGCATCTCGAGTGGTAACAAGCCTTAACATTTGAATATATGTTTACGGCGCGAGCAAGCGCAGCGAACCGAGCGCTATAATTTATCCGAAGTTACCACTCTAGATACGTTAATTACTATTACATTATGTTACTCATCTTTAAACAACATTAAACAAAAATTAAGTATGAAATTTTAAGTTAATTTAATGACAATAAATTCATAAACAATATCTAGTCAGTCGTGGGTTGAAATATAACAATAACAATGTACCATCTTTTAAGTGATCTGTCACACTTTGATCGTACTTGCTCTTTGTTTTACTCCTAAAATAAGTGTACCAAATTCGATTGTTGAAGAAGCTGCAAACTGTAACCAATTGTTTATTACCAGAAATATCCAGGATACGATACGAATAAGAATTTGAGAATTTGAAGGAATGGCAAGGAAAATTGGGAGTAACTACCGTAACTGAGGATGTGCACCTTACGCATGCTTATCATCTATCTGAGAAACTTAGTTCCACTAGCTTGTGATGGAAATGATCCATGATTAAAAGGAATTATAAGAAAACATTGCAGGTATGTTTCTTTTATTAGAGACCAAAAAACGACGTATTTTATTTTTTAGATTTTATAAAATATTGCTTTTCTAAAACGTAGATATGAGCGTTATGTTCCGAAAAAATGTAAAATTCTAACCAAACAGCAAACTGAACAATTTATTATGGAAGCTCGTGATTACCGATGGTTGTTATGTAAGGTTATTACAATTTTTGGAATATATGGTACTTGTCGATGTACCATATGTGAAGGAGCTTCTGTCTCTGATTCTTAACTTACCGAAATGGCAAATGTAGTGGACTTAATGCTGGTCAGCACTCCATTAGCGGTGTTCCTAAGAAAATTGCGAAAGACTTAGGACTAAATAAACCTCAAGGATACACAGGCCATTTTTTTCGGCCCTCTGTAGCTACTATGGTTGTGAATGCAAGAGAAGATCTTCAAATCGGAAGCGCGTACGAGGATGCAAGTCCAATGCAGTTGCCGAAGGTTATGTGGAGGAATCAATTAAAAACAAAACTGAAATCTCAAAAAGAATGCTTTCTGGCGACACATACTTCAACAAAGTCAGCAAATGATAACCCCCCAGTTACACCAATGAAAACTACTGGGTTTGATACATCCAATATTTGTCAAAGCTATAATTATATATTTATTAATGTAAATGATAATAATAAAGCATATTTCAAATGTCAACAACGCTACTGAATTTTACATTTTAGTTGTCAGTTTTACAAGTCTAGCTTATAAAAATGGCATATCATCATTTGTATTTTGTTCGAAGTTTACCATTGAGTAAGAAATAAATATATTAAATTGATTTTTTATTGTTTTGAGAACACACAAAGCTGCGCATAAGATTATAAATAAAATGTACAAAAATAAAAAGCTCCGAACGCGTTTCAGCAGCTAAGCTATCATCATCAGCGGTCGACCGCAACTTCGTATTTCGTTTCGTATAAACGCATCGTGTTTTGTAGTTATAATAATCTACCTTTCACTTAGTAATTTAATAGTTTCCATTGCATTTGTAAACAACAGTTTTTTTCAAAACTATTATTATTCACTATTACGAGGTAAGTTTATAATGCAAAATGTATTTTCAATTGATTGAATGCATTTATTTATTTTGCAGCAAATAATGATGTCATTAACTCAAGTAATGTTAATGAATATACTGCATTATTTCGAGGTACGCTAATAATTTTCACTATTTAAATTTATATTTATGTAATATTATGTTGCAGCGAACTGCTTCCGAGAAAACCGTAACTCGGACAAAGGCAAGAATGGCTCTCGCTTTAGAACCTGGGAAATCGGCGCCGGATTCACCGCAAAAACATAGGCTGCGTTTGAAGTCGAAGTCAGAGGATGTCGACGAATAGGTACGTGAAAGACGTTTTGAAACGAAAAATTTATACCATGTGTGCAACTGGTAAATAATTCAGAAATTATTGTTAGAATGGAGGTTTAATTTTAGGCTCACATATTACTATCGAAAAACTCCAAACTGAAGTTAAAGAATTTACTAAAAGCTTTACTAAAAGGCGAGTCATGAGACACCTCTCGCCGGTCCTACTATACATCGTTTTGTAGATAACTACTGAATTCGTTAAGTTTCCATATAAAAAACACTAAAATAAAAGATGCGGTGTGTAAAGTATGCCTTTTCATACCGGCATCTAGATGCAGAAACGTAATATCAATAATATATGAAGAACTTAATATCCGAACATCCAAACAGCTGATCTCTGATTAAAGTTCTTATTATATTGTACTTAATTATGCCTATATCTAAAGTACAGGGTGACCAACTAAGAATAGACGCCGGCTATATCTCGGGAACTGTTAATCTGACAACATTTCAAAAAAAATACTAATAGGTAAATCGGCCAAGAGAAATCACTGAAAATTAGTTTCAAGTTCCTGTGGTGGCCGCTAGGGGGCGTACACCAACACCAAATTAGAAAATCAGCTTTTCCTCTTAAATCGGCATTATCAAGATATGTCCAAAATCGTTTTATTATAAACTACGTAAGCTTAGAAACATTTCCTTTGTTTAGCATTTATCTCTATTCTGTTAAATGAGGAAGGGGGGAGAGGTAAATGTTCGCTTGAAAAAATACCATAACCTCTTTGTAACTCAATTGATTTTTGTAAGCTGAGTTTCGTTTAAGAGGGGCTTCTCGGCTGCTTCTTATAAAATATTAACGTTGTCGGTTTAGCTTTTTTTTTTGCCGGTAAATGACGTTGTGACAAACCCGTAAATTTTTGTAATTTTCTCGAAAATATTAAATGTAAGGGTATAATTATTCTTAACTCACGAAAAACAGCGTGAAATAATGTAGTCGAAATCTATGATCTATGCATATATGAAAAAAAAAATGTAAAAATATGTATTTTACAAGTAACAGAATTAAAGAGCAGGTTTAACTGTCATTAATTATTAAAATTTATTAACTATTAAGGTATTAAACAGGGGAATAAAATTAAATATACTGAATGTCCCCGGGGGGGGGGGGGGGCGATCTTTAATTTAGAACTGATAAAAAAGGACCGATGTTATAGAAGAAAGGTGTGCAGCCCTAATACTGATGAACCAATGACCCTACAAATGTTCAAATTGCCATCCGTACTGTTCAATGCAGAGCTGCAATCTATCACTCATAAACAGGATAGCAGTCTAATAAAAACAAGTAGGTCTTGAAATGACAAAAATAACACAAAACAATAGCCACTTTAAATATTGCTTTGCGTCAAAATAATATTAGTTCCAGAAAAACGAATATCTCTCAAAAACAAATTTCCGTAGTAAATTTGTTTTTGAAATATTTTTTCTGAATATATTATCTAAGGTAATAAATAGAAAATAAAAGTCTTAACATATTGATGAAAACCGTTATCTTCCTCAAAATCGACAATGTATGCACAAGAAGAGAATAAAATGCAACCTAGGTAAATAATAATCATTTCTTAGCGAAGGTATCCGCCATAAACGTTAGTAGGCTGTGCAAACAAAATTGGAAGCAATACGTCAAAATATTAAAATATTTTAGTTTCATGTCAGTGTCATTTAGTTGCTATTTTTCAAAGTTTGTTCTTGATTTTACAATTCGCATTGGTACCATTTCGTGTTATTGTTTGAATTTTTCGTGTTGTTTGAGCTTTCTTGTTGGCAGTGTTGCGTTGTCTTTTAGTGTTACAAAATGCTTTATAACACCGAAGAGTTATTTGACGTAATAGGTGTTTATTTTGAATGCGTGAGAAACGCTACAGTTGCTGCAAGGGTATATGCGCAGCAATATCCTGATAGACGCCACCCGAGTAAAACAGTTTTTCTTTGAGTTATCCATCGTTTACAAACAACTGGAGACGTTCACGTTCCCGTATACCGCAGATAACGCAGTCCAATCCTCACCCGAGTACTAGAACTATTGCGCAGGACCTGAGAGTAACTTGAACTACCGTTCAAAACCTCCACTATAAACTCACTTCATGCTTTTCCTACAAAAATTAATAATATTCTGTTGAATCAGTGTTCACCATCTTGTTTCAAGTTACATCCATATCACTTAGTCGTGCACCAGGCATTGACTAGATTTTCACCGAAGACCAGAGCATTTTGGGCATGATAGCTGAAGATCGGCAAGTTCTTTCACGTATATTGTGGACATATGAGGCCACCTTTAATAGCCGTGGAGGTTTCAATCTCCATAATACGCACTATTGGTCAAGAACGAATCCGCGTTGGCAATAACAGTTGCGCCCCCTGGCGAACATCTTTCGAACTTGAAAATAATTTCCAGCGATTTCTCTTTGGGCGATTTACCTATTAGTATTAATATTCTTTAGCTTTAACTTTAATGGAGCTAATATTACCTTGAGGCAAAGCAATATTTAAAGTGGCTATTGTTTTGTTATTTTTGGCATCTCAAGACCTACTTGTTTTTACTAGAGTGCTATTCTACACACCATTTTTCTTTAACAATGGCCCTTTTTTATCCGCTCTAAATTAAAGATAGGCCCGCCAGGGACATTTAGCATACTAAATTTTATTCCTTTGTTTTAATAGCTTAATAATTAATCAATTTTAATAACATTTACCTCTCCCACTCACCTCATTTAACAAAATAGAGGTAAGTACTACAAAAAGGAAATGTTTCTAAGAATACGTAGTTTATAATAAAACAAAAAAAACGACATATCTTGATAATGCCGAGTTAACAAAAAATCCGATTTTATAATTTAGTTTTGGTGTACGCCCCCTAGTCGCCATCGCATGAACTAATTTCCAGCGATTTGCCTTGCCCGATTTACCTATTAATATTTTTTTACAATGTCGTCAGATTGACGGTTTCCGAGATATAGCCGGCGTTCATTGATACTACAACTATTTCGTCTTCTGAAACTATCATATCAAACGTACTTCATTATTATGAGTAATGTCGTGATACATTCTATAAAAATAAATGATATGTCAAATCTGATTTTCACTACTATAATATACAGGGAGTACTATCATTCTCCTTTCTTCACAAGATCCTCAAAGCTTAATGTTTATTTTTGAAATAAGTATTATTATTTAATATTCTGTTGACTAAAAGATTACAATTTGAAATAAAAGGACGTTTTAAAAATAATTTTTGCGTATAATTGTCTTTCAACTCTCAAATTTTTAACTTTTAATTTCTCCGTTTGGATCTGCCCGTTAAAAAAAACGCATGACAACACTGTACGGCTAAGTGCGAAACTATTGTCAAAAACGGTTTCTACATTTTTAGCTCTAAAGTTAACAGTTTTCAGATATTTACAAAAGCGCTTTGGGATTTATTTACTCCTGCGTTATCTATGAGGCGCTGTAAACGTTGCGGCATACCATAAATTGACTTGCTAAGAAACTTCTAAGGTACGTTTCATAGTTTTGTTTTATTGGCTCAACCCTTCATAAGAAAGTTGCATGGTATAATATCGGGATCAGCTTGTTGGTACCCTCAGCGCATCCCATCTTGCTGGAAAATAATATACCGTCATCTCATTGCGATATCACTGCAAACGCATCTTCATCCACCTCTCGCAGGTACCGAACACAGTCCATGATGGCCCAGAAGGTGACTGGACCTAGAACACTATAGTTTTACCACAGCACACTGTTATCTTAGGTCATTTGGAGATTTTTCTACTGTCATCTGCGCATAACAATGATAGTAGCATTTTTCAAACCTGAAAAATTCTTTATCCATTACGCGTGAATCACGAGTTCCCCTATATTTCGTGCTATTGACGCTCGTGTCCTCTGTTTGCGTCCGCATATTCCAGCTCTTGTATATTTTATATGTCAATTCCGGATGGTTTTACTATTAAGTGAGCGCCATAAATAGCTCACAATTATTGAACAAGAGTGATAGATCTGCACACTTCCAAACGTGAAGAAACCCGCTATAACTTTCCTTTCATTTTGTGGCACTCAGACAAGATACTTATGACCAAAAAATAACACGTGCACTAATAAATAATAAGGATTAATAAAACTTATTCACCAGTTATATGGGCAAGAAATTTTAAGCTGAATATATTGGATGTGTTTCTATACTTCTCGTTGTGGTCGATAGTGGGCGCTTTTTAGAAAAAATGTATGTTTATTGTGGTTTTTCTCGAAATTTCCAAATAGAACGGTAATATATTTTTGACATTGGCAAAGACATGACAACGCTAAATGTATTCTATGAAAACCGCAAATATATCTTTTTAATAGTGAAAATCAAACGGTGCAAACGACAAATTTTTTTAAATAGTTTTAACGTTATAAGTGTCCAAAATGCTGTCCAATTTTTTTTCAAACACACCACTCTTATTAGGAAGGATGCCGAATTCCTGATTGTCAGCTTAGTTCGTTTTCGGAATTTTGGACGCCTTTAAATTTAAAGGCAACTTTACAATAAGTGAAAATATTTTCAAAAAAGTACGGATTTATCAGTTGGTTAACAAAAAATTAGATATTTGCAAAAAGATTTAAATTAGGCGTATTCGACTCCACAGTTGCACGGACACCGAGTCCCTCTACACTCACTCGTAACCGAGATACACTGATGTGCCAGTAAAAATGGGACACACTGTACACGTTTGGCGTAGGACTTTAGGAAATAAAATTGTTGGTCTATTTAGAGGTATTTAAATTGAGAATTTTATTTGAATTTTTTTGCAGCCGTTTTAAAATGCGAGAGTGTATTGAGAAGTAATGTCTCCGTCACTATAACTTTATTAATAATGGATATATTGTTTACATCGGGGGTGGTTTGACGGAAGAGTGACTTTTCAATTAAAAAACTTGTTTTAAGGCAAAAATATATTTTGTTTTTCTACATAATTTCCTTTTAATTCTATACACTTATTCCAACGGCACTCCAACTTTTTTAAACCTTCAGAAAAATAATTTTTTGGAAACTCTGCAAAATATGCATCCGTTTCTTCAATCACTTCTTCATTTGTATCAAATCTCTGTCCTCCGAGCCACTTCTTCAAGTTTGGGAACAAGAAGAAATCACTTGGAGTCAGATCTGGTAAATATGGAAGATGGGGCAGCAATTCATAACCCAATTCAATTAATTTATTGGTTGCAATAACGAATAACGAATAACGAATGAGAGGGCTCATTATCATGATGGAAAAGAACTTACTTCTTGTTTAAATGTGGTCGTTTCTTTCTTAATTCCGCACCAAAGCGTGTTAATAAGTTGGAATAACACTCGCCAGTTACAGTTATGCCCTTCTGCATGTAATCAATAAGGATTACCCCATGAGAGTCCCAAAAGATCGTGACCATAACTTTGTTGGCAGAAAAAACGGTTTTTGGCTTTTTAAGGACACGTTGATCCGCAGAAGTCCATTGTTTCGACTGCATTTTCGTCTCAGGTGTGGAATGGTGAATCCATGTTTCATCTACGGTAACGCATCGACGAAATAGTTCGCTTGGATTATGCTTCAACTTAACCAAACAGTCACTTGAAATCGAAACACTCGTATGCATTTGTGCTTCTGTTAACAAACGCGGCACCCATCTTGTACTTAACTTTTTCATATTTAAATATTGATGCAAGATATTATGCACTCGTTCCGTCGAAATACGCAGTTCATTAGCTATCTCTCGCACTTTAACTCGACGATCACTTTTTATGATGGAACTGACTTTATTGATTGTTTCTTGAGAGGTAACCGTATTCGACGGTCCTGGACGTCCCGCAAACCACTTGCAAAGCATTCCATGGGACAGAGCAGATTCGCTGTAGTATTTGCGTAGTTTCTCTTTTGTTTGTTTGATGGTTTTTCTGCGTAAAAAATAGTGTTGTATTAAAACATGAAATTCCTTTTATCCATTTTTAATTAAATACAAAACGTGCCTTGTTTGATTGACTGTCAAACATAAAGTAACTGACGGATTTTCACGAAATTTTGACAGCGGGCTTCTACACGATGGCTGAAGTATGCAACACAATATCGTCACGTTAGGGTTGCCAAAGTCACACTTCCGTCAAACGAGCCTCTTATTAGTGTGAAATAGTAGATTAAACTGTTCCTTATTCACCAATATAATCACTTTTCTACATAATCGCCGTTAACAGCGACACGTTTACGGCAACGTACTACGCTTTGGAAATGTCCATCATGGAAAAAGTCTGATGTCTTTATACAGCACCATTTCCGTACCTCCGCGATCACCTCTGCATCTGAAGAGAAACACGTGCCCTTGAGATGTTCCTTGAGCTTCGGAAAGAGGAGAAATTCACAGGTAAAACGTCTTCAAACCCAAGCTTTTCTAGTGCTGTACGCGTTTTCAGACTTGTGCGAGGACATAATACCCACCATATTGGAAATGTCAGTTTGTTTACACCGCCGATTCTCACTAACCAGTTCATCCAAGCAAACAACCTGCATTTCACTACACGCCGACACTGGTCGACCACTACCCGGCTGATCATGGAGATTCGATTCAGCAGGATCTTCGTTTTCACAGTCCTTACCCACCTCCTAACAGTACTCACATCAACACATGAATCATGGTACACGGCATTCAACCTTCGATGAATATCAATAGCCGCTACACCCTCCGCAGGAAGACATTCGATAACAACTCGTTGCTTTAACCGCACATCACTGTCGTCTGCAGACGCGATGTTACTGTAAATCGCCTCTAGGGTGACTTGTTTACAAAGAGCTCCAGTACAGGACTAACCACTTTTGAGACGGCCGATCATTATTATAGTTATAGCGTAGGAGGCATTACTTTTCAATACGCTCTCGTAGATTAGTTAATTTGTGAAATATTCCATTTTTTTTGTATCTCGGTTATCTTAAAAGTCTTGAAAATGTAAAAATTGATATCGATAGAACTTTTTACGCATATTTAAAGTTTGGCAAAAAAAGCACAGTACTGCGAAAACGAAAACCCTCTATATTCACTCATAACCGAGATATCTCTTACTAAGGTAGTAATCACCGTATCTTCTAATCGATGACGGTGGTAGAGTTGACCATCTTCCGTCAGCCTCTAAAGTAGTTTCTCGTAAAATCGGATTTTTGTACAGATCTAAGTAAGCAGATATTCACCCCCAAACCTCATCTAGAATATAATTTTCAGCTCTGAGTTAGTACTCCTCAATACGCTCTCGATATCAGGCTTATAAATGACCTGTCCTTAACTTCTGATATGCAGTCCTTTGAGCATGGAAGCAGTTTTACTCTTTGCTTTGTATTACCGGTATTACAAACGCTATTGTGCTGCTGAATTACATCATTTGATTCCATTTTGGGCCACATTTGCTAGGGATACACGGTTCGCTCATTCACATGATAAATATGCAGCACACATTACCGTACCAATAGGCGTAATCCACATCCTTCTACTCGTGCTTCTAAACTCTGGAATGATCTTCCTAGTTCCCGTTTTCCCCTAAATTACGATATGAAACAGGTTCCCTGTCAAAAACGAAAATGAAAGGTAATGGAAACATACGGTACAGAAACTACACATTATTCTACAGTGGCAAAGAAAAAATGAACGAACACAATCTGGAGTTGGAATCCTAATACTCTCAAAATGATTGACATACAGTATATAGACGACTCTAGAATGCAAATTACTTTTAAAACTGGAAATGAAAATCTTAAGTATATATGCACCAGATATGAATACACGTAGAGAAGAAAGGGAAAACTTCTTTGAAAAACTAGAAAAAACCATAAAAATATGACAATGGAGATTTGCTAATAACAACATGCGCCTAACAAGGAATGCGCATCAACAACACCAACTTCAATAATAAACCGCAGTACAAATACACTTTTAATAACTCAAGGGGATAAAGATCTATAATAGATTTTATAATAACAAACCGGATAGTACACCCAAAAGAGATCCTAGACGTAAGAGTACTATCATCCGCCAATGCAACAACAGAAACGGATTAGTACTATGCAAGTACCGCCACCAAATCAAATGTAAAAGACAGAAATCCAACAATAATATAGTAGAAGACAACATAAACCAGGCATGGGAAAAAATCTAATACAACATAATATCAAGTGCAACTAAAGCGATAGGAATAAGAAAAATTAATGTCAATGGTAAAAGAAATGAGAAACCCTGGTTTACAGAGGAAGTAAAAGAATTGGCTAATGAAAAACGGAAAGCATACATAAGATATAGAAACTTAAAGAGACTGCAGGAATATAACACATATACAAAGAAACCCGAAATAGAAAGCAATTAAGGAACTCAAAGAAAAATACTGGGAGAATTTTCATCAGAAATGCAACACAACCTTTATGGAGGACAAAAAAATATGTAAAATGCTTTGGGATAGGAAAAGGCAAATAAACGAAGAAACACAAGTAGCCAAAATCAGCCCAGAAAAATGGACAGTCTATATCAAGGAAATATATAAAGAACATATGGAAGACGTAAGCGATCAGGAAGAAGCCCTGGGGCAAGAGATAGCAGAAAGTAATGATGAAATACACCATTTAGAAATAACAATAGACGAAATACAATCAGTACTGAAAAAATTAAAGAACAGAAAAGCCCCAGGTACAGACGTCATTAGTAACGAAATGATAAAATACGGAGGAACAGCAGTTATAGAAGAAATAACGATTCTCTTTCAAAAAATCATAAGGGAAGAGAAAATTCCAGATGAATGGAGAAAGGGCATAACTGTACCTATATTCAGAAACGGTAAAAATGAACCGAAAAACTATAAGAGAATAACATTACTGAGCGCAGTATTAAAGATCTTCACAAAGGTACTAGCCCGAAGAATCGAACTTCAAGTAGGAGTATGCGCAGAACAGCAGGGTTTTTTCTAGAGTAGACCACAATAGACGCTATCTTCATAACACGACATCTAATAGAAAAGGGAATTGAATTCGACAAACTTCTATTCCTATGGATAGTAGATGTCACTAACATTTTCCATGGTCACAAGGTTAACAGTAAATACATTAGAATAATACAACACCTTAACACCAACAACAAAACACAAGTCAAGACAAACCCAACTCTAACAAAAGAAATAGATATCAAGGTAGAGTCCGACAAGGGCACAGCTTAAGTCCAACATTATTCAACAGAATAATGAATGAAATAATCGAAGAAGGCAAAGAACTACACTTATGTTATGCGGACGATGCCATATTAATGGCGGAAAATGAAGATGATCTGCAGAGACTTCTATTTAAATTCTAAAGAGCTGCCGAAAAATACAAGATCATATCTGCAGAAAAGTCATCTCAATCGTAATCTCAAAAGACCATATCAGATGCAAACTGATGGCTGGTGATGAGACAATAGAACAAGTTATGAGGCTGAATTATTTGGGCACTCAAATATCAAGTGACAGAAACTTAGCCGATGAGGTTAGAGTAAACTCCATAAAAGTATCAATGATATCTAGAAGCTTAAGAGATGTAGTGTGAAGAAATAAACATATGTCAACAGAGAGTAAAACAAGGATCTCTGAAACATGTATGAGACCTATTCTGACATATGCAGCTGAAGCTCGGGCGGAAACATCTAAAACCAAAAGGCGGATGAGAACTACGGAAATGACAACTTTCAGGGTAATAAAGGAGTAACACTGCTAGACCACATCAGAGGTAGCTACCTGCGGGAAGAATTACAAATAGATGTATTTAGGTGGACCGAATCCAGAAGACAACAATGGGGAGACCATATAGACAGAATGAATCAAGGGCGACCTCCAAAAGGATGGACGGAGAGTTGGACATCCGGATCCCAAGAAAGGTGAAAAGCAGAAAAACAGGACAAAGTCCTAAGAAAAGATGAGGAAGTATAATGCGAAGTAAATTTTTATTAATGTAATAAAACTCAGCATGGAAATGACGCAATGCAGCAAAGCATATAGGTAATAAATTTCGTGTGATAAATTAACTAAAAATCCAAGCAAAAAGTTTCAAAATTTATGCATTTGATTAGTACGTAACACCATTTAATAAATAATACCTAAATATTAAATGCTAATACACTATACTCTTATTGTTCTTTGAGTTTTCATTTTTTGGTATAATTCATTAGTCGACTTTGACTATTCGACTACATTAATCGATTGCGATTAGTCGGATATGGGTATTTCCAAAACCAGGATTAATAACTAGTCAACTAATCGATTAGTCAAAATACCGAATCATGCCCTGACCACAACACGCAATGCATTGTGGGCCCATAAAACTCTTTCGATCTCTGGGTGTAACCTATATCATTTGGTCTCTTATTTGTAACATACCGAATCAATGTCCGCAATTGCAAATTATTATGTAAGGTGAAGTTTCTAATCATGACCAACTAGATAAAGCGTTACTTTAATTGTTTTAATTAGGAGATGAAACGTTTTATGACGTTGGAATGCATCACTCCACTTGGAGAATGGGCGAAAAGAAGAAAACAAGAATGGAACCAACATATATCAAGAATGTCAGAAATAAGATTGGTCAGACTGGCACGAGACACCTCCCCCCGAGGAAGAAAAACTCCGGCCGCCCTCCCAAAAGATGGAAAGATGGTCTGGAATAAAACAGGCTTGAAGCCCAACACAAAGGAAGAAGAAGAAGGAATGAATCACTGAAATTGCTATCGATCATAGAAAATGCACTTATTTTGTTTCGCGACCTTAATAAAGTGTCTGTATAACGTTCAAATTAAAATGATGTGGCATTACAATTAATAATAATATACGAGTGATTTTTGAAATTGCAGGTTTTTGATTTTTAGCCATTATTTTAAAAACTAATAAAATTAGATTAATTTGTGTCACATCTTTGGAATCGGGATAAAATTCTTTAAAACTTTCTGCATTTAATCAACTAACAGATGTTTTTGAAGATTTTCGTTCAAACTTCCTATCAACTTCTTCTAGATATTTCTAGCGCTTAGAATGGTGAGTCATATTTAGTAATGAAAGCTACTCTTTTATTTAAGCTGTAGACCAATGTGCAGTCAGAAAGCTACCAACCGTTTACTTTGAAGCCAAACATCAGCGTATTAAATATAACTACAGTTGCTCTAAGCTCTTGTGTGCACACTTTAACTTGTATCCAGATCAGAGAGAGTACCCTTCACACAGCAAACAACAGAAGCACTAGTTACTTGATAGCCTAATATATTAAACACGAAAAAGTTAGGTACCTACTTTTGTAAAAGCTGAGATTGCAGAAAAGTTATTTCGGTTATGAGTTACTTTTAAGTGCCATTAAAGAAAACAGAATAGCATTGATGTTAATAACCGCTGATAGTGACACTTTTTAATAATTCGCCATATCAATGATCTCGACTAAAATATTAATATTAAGTTTCCCAATTATTCAAAATGATTCTGATATTATCATGTTTTACTTATTAGTTATTCGTTTAAATTAAGCAATTTACAACTTGCACATAATTACTTACAAAAATTTAATGGTAATAAAGGGGGAGCGATGGAAAGAACGTTAAGACGGTACCATGCCTACGGCACTGGAAACGTGGCGCCAACTTTCTATAATTGATTTTCTAAAATTCCCCGAGGGGTTAATTATTAGGGATGATAATGAATTTAAGTGATCAATCAAGAACTTGTGATTTAAATAAGGGGGTTCTTGAGTAAGAAAAATGTTCTTATTTCTTTACATGATCCTAAAAGTGCTGTGTATAGATATAACAATATGTAACTAATATAATAAAAGATTGCATTTTCTACCTGGATGGCGTAGGGAGCCTAGGGTTAATTTAAAATTTCTTTCACACTCTTTACCCCTTAAGAATAAAGCTTAAAACAGTTAGGTTTTAATGGACTAACACTGTTCTTCACCATTTTCCGAAAGGTGTTTATTTATTTAAAAGTTTTTAATTATAATTCTTGTTTAAAAATGTTACCTATTTTCAAACTATTTTCCCTCCAAATAGTCCTAGGACAATAGAGTATGAGTTACACCCTGTTAGCATCCCCACTAAAAGGACAGTTGTGCAAACCCTGTCTCTTTTTACCGCCATACAAATCTAGCAAAGCTTAGCAGAACTGCATTATTATCGGCATCGGTATATATCCCTACCATCAGTACCCATTACCAGTCGTATTTATAAGAACTTAAACCAGCTTTGGGCAACCAGTCTGCTTCGAACGGTCGTTTTTCGTGTTGTGTTAAATTTTTTGGTAGTTATTATATTTTATAAATCGGCGCTAAACACGGTTGTGCTTTATAAAGTTATTTTTACGATTGGATTTTTTATTAATTTGTTGAATCCTGGATTCATACAAATATTGGTAAGTAAATATTTATTACTTTTTAACACTCTTAAAAAGCCGACTTTAAAATTTTGTCAGTTTTGGTGCGAACGCTTGCTGGAAAATGCATACAGATAGGCACGTGGTTAATCAGAAATGGGAAACATCGATTTTTTTTAACGATAATTATGTGTTGGAAGCAAGAGTTGCATTTCAAAAATAATATAATTAAAAGGCGGCTTTTTAATGGTGAAATCACGCACGTTAAAAAAAAGGGGGGTCGTAAAATTAATTATTCAAATTTTAAATTATCAATTTAGTAAACTACGTATAAGTGGAACTATCAAATTTACAACACGCTGTCACAGCATTAGGGATCGGCATATTTGTTTGTGTACAATGCTTAATGTTAGATCTGTTGATGGATTGGTTATTTAGTCTATTAATCCAAATCTTTATTGTGCATGATAAATTTTGATTAGCGTTGAATGTTTATAATGTTATTATTGCAAATTCGATGACACGGCGATTCTCATGGTTTGGAAGTGCGGCCTCTACAATTTTGTCTTATTTTGTATTTTTTTAATGAAGTGCTTTCAGTCGTGGAAGTAGTAATTTTAGCACTTTGTAAACAATAAAAGAAAAACAAACGTAATATGCACTTTCATTAATCTACGGACATAAATCCGTTCCGTTTTTTTTTAGACCTCATTTTATAAACTACCGTAATTCAAAATACCAAGAAGTTTGTTTGCTGAAGGTCGATTGTGAATTTTAAAAAAGCAAGCCGACATCATCGACGATCGCCGGTTTAGTTTAAACAACACCAACGACCACGTAGTAGTCGATAGTGCAGTGACCAGCTGTTCTGGCTTGACCCTTCCAGTCGATCGTACTCTTGACTGGTGATTCACTTGCTCTTTGACAAAACGAGAATCTCGATTAACAGGAGTCGCATGTTTTTAACACTCCTTGTGTGACGTGGACTATTTGTGTTTTATTATATTTAATTGATCGTATCAAAAATTTTTTGTTGATAGTTGTGAGAAAAGGTGGCCAAATTTGTGTCCATTTTACACTGTATTGTTTTATTACCAGGAGTCACTGCTTAATTGAAGGTAATTAAAAGTCATAAATTTAGCATTTACACAAATTTTATACAAAAACACAAATGCAATTTTTGTATTATTTATAGTATTGGAAATTCTGGCCGATATACTCGAACGGCATTTTATCATTCGCTAATTAAATAAATCTGGAATAGGTTTGTCTTTATCCTAGGTTATAACAAAATTACATTTGTATTAATTATTAGATTAATTTAAGTAAAAGCACGCTAATGATATCTACCTACATTCGTCTTTTAAAACTTTTTAAACTGGAAATCGAAGCCAAACATTTAATGATCTGTATGGAGTCGTATTTAACATTTCAACTTTGTTTACAAGAGGGGGTAGTTTTTTAAAACTGAAGTGATAAATTTGGGTACTTATGAGCATTGTATTGGATGTTGGGAAATAAAAATTTTCTCATCTGCCTTTGTTTAAAAATTACATTAAACGTATGGCGTAAGTTAAAATACTTCTTAGGTATATTTGATAAAAGAACCCTTTCAAACTCAATGTTTAATTTTTTTAAAACAGGGTTTTTTACAAATATGGGTTTTTAGCGAAATGTGTGAGTAAATATTTTGGGAAATAAAAAAATGATTGATAAAATCCCGTAATTTCTTCCCCATTGTTGTCGTCAGAACCATCGGAAGGTTTGATAGAGCAGGCTACTCATTAAGAAACGGACCCTGCTGTGAATGTGATTCCTCGCATACGCTCAAATTATTGTCAAAGTACTAAAGCATTGCCCAATTTCTACCTTGACATGCTTTAAAAAACTAGTTAGTCTAAAAAGGATATAAATAACCCAATACAAAAATCCGACTTGGACACGAGATACAAATAAAATGGCTACTTACGTGATTTTATTCAACTGAACTTATCTGAGCATATTTTCTTCAAAAAGTCCAAAGAATTGCAAAAGCAACAAACAGTAAAACACATTGGAGTTCCGGCAACTTGCTACTCATATGATGTCGCATTGGGGCCAAAAGGGTTGAGTAGGTGACTAGTTTCGAGATAACTATCACCTATTTAATTTATTAAATTAAATAAAATATTGTACGGAAGGTTATGGATTATTTACCAGCGTTTTTTTCTTACAATGAAGATTAATCTATTTTTCTGTCTGGCCTCCTGTAGCACAGTTTTCCAAAGTTGCACTACTTCTTGCCAGAAGAAGCTTGTGATCTGAATCGTTTTGTGTTGAATAGCTTGAGTCCACGAAGGTTATCTAATCACAAATTCGTGGAAGCTTTCACGGTTATCATTTCTAATACTCTCCAATAAGCAATTGCAGCTATCGTCCTCAGTGAAACTTTATTAATAATTGTTGAGGTCAAAATTTAATAAACTGCGAAAACGCATAAGAATATCTCTGAACACATGAGCTTCAGCATATTGTAATTTAAAGCAGAATATGACATTTAATTTTAACTTTGTGGTATGTGAAGGTCTTTTGTCAGTTTTTGGAGACCTTGAAGAAGTATATACTTTAAAAAATCTAATGGGAAACGTCTGTTGTAGTATAAATATTTATATAATTCCCATACACGTTTAAGCAGCAATTGCAGCTGTCGCCCTCATTAAATACAAAACGTTATTAATAATTATTAAAATAAAAATGGTTTAATAAAATATGTGTAACAATAGGCCTCTTATAATAATTACATGCACGTGACTCAGCGTTGGAAAAATTCGTAAACGTAAAAACATTGGAACTTGTTGAATTATGTAAATCAGAATTTTCTGAATTAATTCAGAATTCTATATTTTTATATTTATTAAAAACACAAAGTATATATTAATGAAATATACTTCGGAATTATGTTAAAGTTGTGTAAGTAGAATATTAAAGTTCCCACAGAAAATAAACTCGTTCCACACAAAGCTTAGCAATTATACTGGAACTACAATGATCCATGGTATTTTTTATTAGATTAAAATATTTCAGGGAGTAATTGACTAATTCTGTAATTATAAGAGAAAGTACGTGTCCTCAAGTGCATCCAGAAGGACTATACAGACTGTACACTGTGTCCAATTTTTGGTGTAATTGGGGAGTATCTCCGTTTCTGTAAACGATACAGGCTGATTTGAAATTTTGGCACATGCGCTTATCGCGGTATCTCCCTTCCTGTAAAAGATAGAAGGTTGTGGTCTTGGCCTCACTGCTACTTTTTGGCACACGCCTCGTATCTCGGTTATGTTTTGAGATATTGAAAAACTAAAAACTGCATCTTGTAGTGATTTTTACATCGAATTCAGAAACGTATTTAATGTGATTTTCATGTAACATCAAGTTATATTTTTTTAAATGGGACATCGTGTATATTTTACTATAGTTTGGGTGGCCCTATTTTAAGCTTTTCAAAAATATTTTTATTTTAAATTAAAAGCAATACCTATTTCAATTTTAGAAAATTCTCTATATACCTGTTTAGATACAATTCAACAGCTTCATCACTTCACGAAAATTTTAAAATCTTTCCTGTACCCTCATATTGAATTTTCGCATATAAACTGAACAAAAGTAAGGTTTGTAGTGTAAAATCTAGTAATATTGAAATTAATAATGACAAACGAGTTGTAGCAATTAAATTTTGTGCTTTGTTTTATCATGGCGTACTAAAATATAATAGTTTACTGTCAAAGTGACATAAAGTTTAAAGAAATAAATAACTGTATTGATTATCTTGCAACTGTAATATTTACTATCGAAGTGACAGATCATTTAAAATTTTAAACTTTAAAAAATATATTTTCTATTAACGTTCATTATATTCTCTTACCAAATATAACACGTGTTATGATTTTCTATTAACAATTTTCATCGGCATTAACTCGAGCTATCACCGATGATAATCATAACACTAGTTATATTAGCCCCGAAAATATCTCAGAAATTAACGATTTTAGCTATAGGGAGTGCTTAATAAAAATGAAAGAACATAAAGCGTATTTTCATTTTTTAAAATAAAATACAGGGTGATTCATTTGAAAAAATCGACAAAACCATGTTCGAGTTTTGGCTCGCTCCTTATTTAATTGGTGCAATAATACAGAAATAGCACTTTCTCGTAACACTGTACCTATGTCAAAAAGTTATTCTTGAAAAAAATTATTGTTAGATTGTTCTGTTTAGGGTATACAGGACGTTGAAATGGGAATCATTTTCGTGTACAATTGACCATAACTTTGTAAATACCCTGTATAACGTAATGAAACCGTATATTGGAAGTATGGGGGAGATGAGCTTAATCTAAATTTGAAATAATATATAGTGTTCCATTTAAAAAAAGTATGTTTGGTTCACCCTGGTAATATGTAACACACTGGAAATACGAAAATAATTTTATAATGTGAAGTTTGAAGTTGCCTATAATTTTGTAAATAACTTTTTGATATCTCCTTTAATAACGGATATATCGTACTTCTACGCACTAATGCCGCACCATGTATATACAGGGTTTTCAAAGTTAAGTCTGCACTATTGCTAACTTTCTTGTTAATGGAACTACGAAGTCGGCTAAATCAGCAAAGTAGTGTGTTTTTTACGCTGATTACGATGGTGGAAAAGAAAATCAATTGAAAGTCGCATTCTCGAAAAATCGACGAAAACATACTTTTTTCTAATGGAACACCCTATATACAATATTCTCAGTCGATAGAGAATTAAATTCTGAGCAAAAGTTGTCATATGCATTTCTATCCTACAGTAAAAAATAAGGGAGATTTTGCCGATTTTTTAATTTCATCAAGTAGGCTATGATTCGAAAGTAATCCTTTATTTTATGAATTTGAACACGCTCTAAATAATAAATAATTAACAGGTCTTAAATTAAATGCTGGAAAAGGTCTCCTCTTTGTTCCATACATTTTTCTACGTGCTTATAAACGCGTCTTGTGGCCTTCAAAATAGTTCTAGCATCAATACTGTTAATAATATGAATAATCGTTTGTTGGAGTTCTTCGATATTTGTATAACGTCTTTTATACAGTTCATTTTATATATTCCACAAGTAAAAGTCCAAAGGGTTAGGTCCGAGACCGAGGAGGCCAGCGAACAGGACCGTTCGTAGCTAAGTATCTATTACCTAAAAGTTCTTGTAATAAATTAAATGTAAAAATCGGCAAAATCTCCTTATTTTTACTGTAGGATAGAAATGCATATGACAACTTTTGCTCAGAATTTAATTCTCTATCGACTGAGAATATTGTATACAGGGTGTTTCATTATACAAAAGTATGTTTTCGTCGATTTTTGAGAATGCGACATTCAATTGTTTTTCTTTTGCCACCATCGTAATCAGCGTAAAAATCACACTACTTTGCTAATTTAACCGACTTCGTAGCTTCATTAATAAGAAAGTTAGCAATAGCGCAGACTTTACTTTGAAAACCCTGTACTATATATATATATATATATATATATATATATATATATATATATATATATATATATATGAAAGCTGAATTTAATGCAAAAGCCCTACAAGATGCAGTTTTTAGTTTTTCAATATCTCCAAAGGTAACGTAGATACGAGGGGTTTACCAAAATCGCAATTTTTAAAATTACCCTGTATCACAGAAATCAAGAAATCTGATAAACTTTTAAGTAATTGTTATGCATTTATTTATGGGGAATATTAATTTGATGAAAAATGTAAAAAACAATTACAAGAGGATATACAAAAAAATACTAGGTGTGCATTCAATTTCGAAGGCCCTGAATAACGTTATTTTTATAACTGCGTACAGAAAGATACTGGTTTAGTGGTAATTCGTCTTTAAAATCTCACGTATACATATTCACGTGTTCCTAGGACATTAACAAAAAACATTGATTTACTTGAATCTTTTAAAGAGTTGCCATTGGAGGCGTTTTAGGACATATTTCTATGAATTTTGATTTAGAAGTAGCCATAGAATCATCTGGGAAGCACGTTGTATGTGGACTACTTGGTTAGAATAAGAAAACTCTTCCTTTATTTTCTTAGACTTCTTGAAGAGAATGTACAAACACAAAAGGTGATTACGCTCGCTCTACTCGAGCAGATGGAGTAAACATAGCCATAATCTTCATCAGATACTTTCTAGTTCTTAATTTCTTCTACACTATCGAACACAGATGTCCACTATTCAGCATCTGTTTAGTTTTTACTGCACATTGGTGTGCAATAAGGCTTCAAAACATGGTTTTACTCAACCAATGATCTTTTTCTTTATTTCAGGGTCTATAATATCTCTTTTACTTCAAAGTTTGTGAACTTAATTTCGGTAATATTAAAAAAGTAATTAATTACATAGTGGAATAATACATTCAACTTGGAATAATTCCAAACTAGAAAAGAAGAATTAAACACAGGTTTTGCTATTTTTTGTAGGCATTTATGCAAGTGCTTTAACAAATATGTATAATCATCGCTGCCATTCACAAACTTTACACATATGAGCAGTTTAAATTAATTGCACTTATGTGATATTTGCACTGTTTTAAGTAGCAATAAAATGTATGTTCATTTAAAAAACGAACACTGCATCATTTTTAGTGTAAAAAGTTATCGTTTAGTGCACTGGCGTAATAAGAATGTTATTGCACACTACTTGATTTTAAGGGTTTAACTGAAAATGTTGGTGAAATGTTATTACGCCATTGTGTAATTATTAAAATATTACAGTTAGATTTACCTAATTCAAGCAATCAATTTTTTTATTTTATTAAAAATGTTTTCATCGTGACGATCGAGTGAACGAAGGTTGTTTCATGTGCACTTTATCGCATCGGATAACAAACACGTTTCTTGGATACCTAATTATTAAATGTTATTTTGGTTTGTCAGTTTAAGTACGTAATTGAAATGAAAGTGCAAGTGTAACAAAAGTTTTATACCTTAAAGTGAGAAATATTAATGATAGTAACGAAGTTACACCCCACCATAAATGTGTTTTGGCAACTGAAGGAAGCATTTTTAAATTTAATAACCTGCAAATTGCGCCGACTATGATAATCAATATTAATATTAAATATTACAAACATGTTTTTAGCTATTCATTAATAGTGCTTCTAGTTTGTCAGCTTACGTAAGTGAATGGAAAAGAAGTGCAAGTGTAAAAATAGTTGAACAGCTTAAAATGAGAAATATTATTGAAAATATAAATTTAATATCTAGCAAATCACACTAACAATAATAATTAATCATAAGTAAACATTAAACATTACAATGTTGCCTATAAAATATTTTTTGTTTACCGGCACTTATGGCCAATTAGAAAAACCGTTGTTTTTCTTTTCTTTTTTTTTTGAATGAACGTGGAATATTGTATGCAGCTCTTGCAAAAAGTGTTCATCGCATTTGACATATTCAATTCGGCCTAAAGGCCTTGTTAAACGGGCCCACGTCGCGTGCAATCCTCTCTTTTTGCACATGTAGCATAAATAACTAATAATTGTTCTTGTATATTATTTGTTTGATCAGATTAACCTGCTACGTTATAGAGTGAACTGGGTATTTATCTTTATGATTTACACAATTATGAGTCAGTAATATGCTGTACTACTTTTATTAAAAATTTGTAAAGTAATGCGTAATTTTAGGCTTTCACATGCATGTAGTTATCATAGCAGGTTTATTTTTCATATATTTTATTCGATGGGTGATTCATCCTCCAAAAGGTGTACAAAAGTATTGAAATCACAAAGAAATCACACTCTGGCAGTCTTGAATCAAGTGTACACAACTGCGTTGATGAATTTTTAAAGTAATGTGTTTTACCAATACTTTCTTTGTACTACTGCCAAAGTTTTAAATTTATTTCCACTCGCCACTTCACCAGCCAATTTATTTCTCATATTGCCAATATCTTATTCCTAGTGATTGCTAATGAATTTTGTTGACTGTCACTATCTGCCAATGTTTACACGAGTTTTATGGTATTAACTACTCTCACTGTGTTAACGTTCTTAATCTAATGGAACAGTTACATTGGAGAAGCCGGGATTCAGTAACAGATTCATAAAATATTAATTTCCGTTGCACGATTTGTATATCATTTTTCATTCGTCAAACGTAATGTCTAGTGTTTTACATTTTTTTATCTTGTTTTTTCACTCAAGATCTCAACTAGTCCACTAATGCACCGTGACTCGTCCCGAGAGTTCCGTAATATTTTTACGATTCAATTTTCACTCACCTCGTCCAAATCTGAAGAAATTCAATTTTAAGTTCGCTTAGAAGCTCAATTCGAGCCTCTTTTATCACTTTCGATGTTCTACTGGAACCCTTTTAAACCCAGATTTTCCAGAATGCCCGACATGCTTCTATCAACTGCTACAAAGAGAATAATATCCCTAGGCTCATGGACGAACAGTTAGGTTTTGTGTACAGAGATGTAAGCATCTTTCTTCTGAAATTAAAAAAAAAAAAAATCTGACGTGAAGCTATCATCCGAAGCATATCCTACAAAGCTTCGCTCCGTCTCTCCGTCTCACAGTACTGCCGTTCTCCGTTCGATTTAAAGTTAATCATTTTCATTTGCATATATTAATTTTGGAAACCTGTATCTAACAATATATACAAATTTTTTCACAGTGTGCAACTAAAAAAACCTCTACAGCATAGTGCTTCAATATATTAAGGAAAATACTTGTTGGGAACAAATAAAAGTTATACTATAATTGCGATTACTCACAATATGCCTATAAGGACGGATATTAATTTTTACCTAACAGTAATCATTACCAAATTTAAGATAACTAGTGGGTCCTTACAAAATTTTATTAATTTTGGCTGTAGCTCGCTTTTAACATATAACGGAAAAAAATTGAAACTATACCAAAATGGTGCTTATTCATTATATGTCTGGACTCTTGATTGACGAATATTAGTTTTTGGCGACTTTCTCTAGGAGTAGTCTTTACCAAATGTAACACAAGTGAAATAATGCCACTACGGAAATTCATAGAATTTTGTCTGTCGCTCGCTTTTAACAAACTGGAACAAAGATAAACAATACTTGTAACGGCGATCACTCACCACATATCTAGTTTGACGGATATCAGCTTTTAACGGCCTTTTCTAACTATAGTCACTGCCATTTTTTACACATTTTAAGTCGTAGGGACATCCTTGGCCTCTAACTGTGTTTGGTAATGATTGGTAAAGCTGTGAAAAATTAATGTTCGTCAACTAGATGTGTACTAATGAAGCAGTTTTTCCTCAATATGTTAAAGCATTATCTACGAAGTAGATATATTTTTAGTTGCATACGATGGAAACTTTGTCGGCTAACTCTGGAAAAGCCAAAAATGCTTACGATGACTATTAAAAAAATTGACGTGAATATTAACTTTTCCGTCTAAAGGTATTACGAAGGACAAGCCATCATTATTGAGAATTAAAGAGCCAGTGTAATTTTTTCAAAATTATATTTAAGATGTGTTCAAAGAAGTTGCCTTCAGATATAGTGCACTTAGTCATTCTTTCATTCCAATGCTTAAATTCTCCAAGCCAAGCAGCGTTAGGAATACTATTAAATAATACCGAACAGCAACATCCATCCCTTCCTCTGAAAAAACCTTCCTCGTAAGTTCTTTTTTAACCTAAAAACAAACAGCCCAAAGTCGCACATTGCCAGATCCGGTGAGTAGGGAGGGTGTTCAATTACATTAATCTTGTTTGCAGCCAAATACTGCCGAGTTAGCTCTGCAGTGTGGGAAAAATCATGATCGTGATGTAGCATAACTCCCTTCCTTGGCGCTTTATTAAACACTTCCAGCAAAGAGTGTTCGACATACCATTTAGCTGTGACAATCCTCTGCTCCTCCAGCTTACATTACATTATTTATTGCTTGCTGCTTTCTGATTATTGTAGGTGTGGCGTCGCCTTCGTGGATCCATACGCAGCTTTCTCATATCGAAAAATAGTATGTAAGTTTCATCGCCTGTTACAGTTTTCTACAAAATTTGGTATCTACCATTTTAAGCAATATTGGAGTTTCGTGGCAAATTCGCACTTGTTATGCTTTTAAAAATCTGTAAGATGATGGGGTACAAAACTACTCACGACTTTTTCAAATGAAGGTGGTCGTGTATAATTGCTTTTCAGATGAGGATCCAATTTCAGTTGGCCCTCTATTAGGGCGTAACTAGTTCTGTTATCTGCTTCCATAATATTCACAGCAGCAATGTTTTCCTCTGTGACAGCGGTAATGGTCTGAGTCTTTCTGGTGATCAACTGTAGTTATTTCACGTTCGAGTTCCTTGTACCATCTGTAAATTGTTGCCATGGAAGGACTTGATCGCCAAATGTTGATTTCATTTCGGTGGCAAGATCTGCCTCCACATTTTAGTAGGTGAAGGATAAGAGCAACTAATCTTGTAGTTAACTTGGACTGTATAAACTCGATGATGCAGAGGATATACGAGGACAAAGTATAGATCTTTAATTACGTAGAACTCGCAACAAATTCGGTTATAGACACATATAGAAAGTAGATTGTCTGAGAAGCAGTTCTTTATCTAAAATCAGCAAGAAATGTTTTCGTTAACTTAGAACCATATAATCGTACGCCGGAAGGGGTGCACAATATCAAAGTATCCATTTTTAATTATTTGGGACGAACAACGTATTCGGTCGTTGGTACGCACCAAAACTAGGAACATTTCAGTGACTAAAATATAAGAGCAACAATTTTTTTACTTAGACTGCGAATCGCAAAACGTCCAAATGTATCCATATTTAATTACTTAGGATCAGCAACAAATTCGATGTTTGGCAGGTATCGGAAGTGCACTGTCTGAGGAACCCTTTGAGCAACCATTTTTAGGGGCTCAGTGCAGTACGCTTGCGAAACCAAAAACGATTTTGTATTATTTCAAACGAATAACAAATACAAATGTCCTATATTATGCGGAAATCTGTTAAATAATGACTATTAATTGCCGGAACAGCTGGTTAATGTTATCTGCAACGAGCATGAACTATAGTCGCGATGTTTAGGGTGTGATCGCTGCAGTCTATATATTTTTCTGGCATGACGGAGCTAGACTTAACGTTAACCTAACCTTCTCCATTTTGATCCTATTTTTAGATAATACATGACGGAATGACGGTGACCTCTTTTAAACTAGCAAGATCAAATGAGCAGAATCAAAGGAAACCTATCAGATTACTTAATACTTATTTTGTACTAATTTGTACCATTAATTAAAATTTTCTACCCCATGCCGTTTTTAAAAACCGTGGCGCTGCCACATTAAGACAAGCTAGCTGGACCACAAAAAAACGATAAAAACAAAATTAAGATCAGCAATAGAAGAAAGAAGTGAATTTGTCTAAATTGTACCATAAAAATAAATTAAATATTTTCATTTATTCCGTGAAAAACAACCCCCAATTGATTTCAGACATATTATGCTCAAGAGTAAAATACTCTTTCCTACAAGCAGAATCAATCGCTACTTACACATGCGACGCGGCATAATATGTACCGATAAAATCCGCTGTTCCTTCGAAAACTACCCTCGACCCCTATTAGGCTCAAGAGTAAACTACTCTTTTCTATCAGCAGAATCAATCGCTACTTGCACATGCGACGCGGCATAATATGTACCGACAAAATATAAAATTTTAGATGTTGTACCCCGCCGTTCCTTCGAAAAGTACCCTCGACCCCATTAGGCTCGAGAGTAAACTACTCTTTCCTATCAGCAGAATCAACCGTTACTTGCACACGCGACGCGGCATAATATGTACCGACAAAATATAGTTTTAGATTTTGTACCCGCCGTTCCTTCGAAAACTACCATCGACTCGTATATGCCGATAAAAAGAAGTACTGTACTCTAATGGGGCGTGGGTAGTTTCCGGAGGAACGGCAGAGGTACAAAATCTGAATTTATATATCTTAAGTTTTCAATAAAAATGATAGTTGCATCCCCAATAAAGTGCCCTATACTGTCCCAGCAAAATTATTTTACAGTGAAACTCTGAACTATTGTAAACAAAGGACTTTTTTAGTTCACTAACAATGCGCAGTGACGTATTGGTATACAGGGTGATTGAAACACAATAATGAATTTGGCACTCAAATAATAGAAAAGTCAATTTTTTAAATTGGAACCCATACTTTTTGCATCGGATTTGGGTTTAGCACCAGAAATAACTATGATTTTCAATTTAAATGCCTATACCTAAATCTAACCCTTTTCATTTTATTGGAGAAAAAGCGTTTTCACTTGCCCATATTCGGTTGCGTTGTTGAACTTTTTATTTTTAATCTTAGCTGGCAATGTTGCTCGTTATCCAGAAAAAAAGCCAAGACTGAAAGCCGTGAAGCAAATTGTTGACAATTTTAAAAATACCGGTTCCGTTAAAAGGATAATTGTTAAAGCTAAACCTATTCTTAACAATGAAAATGTCGGTTACAATGTGAACTTAATAAAAACTATAAATTAAAAAAAAATCATTTCATTAAATGTTCGAAATTGCGCCATTGAACTTCGTGACACTTTTGGCACCTTTGGATCAGTTGCTCGTGGGTAGCCGCTCTTATTGAATTTGGACTTAAAGAGCGAAATGCGTTTTGTACTCTCTCCATACATTTTTCCTTCGTTGTTAAAGGAGTGTTGTATACTTCACCCTTAATGGCACCCCATACAAAAAATCTAAAACCGATATCTTTGGTGAACGCGGTGGCCATTGAAAAGGTCCGTCATTAGCTATCCAATGGTCCTCGAATGTATGCCGTAGGAAAGTATTCACAATATGGCCATTGTGAGGCGGTGCACCTTCATGTTGGTATAGCACTTGAGTTCTGTCGGCCAGAGGTAAACTATCCCTATACTTAGTTTCCAATTCTTATAATATTTCTAAATATTGTTCACCTGTTGGAACATAGGGCATATTCAGTTCTGAACATTACCGTTCAAATTTTCGTCATGGAAACGTATCATAACAATTTGATCGTTTCTTACTGCGCAATAAACATTAAAACTTCAGTTTTTTTTTAAGTATCGTTCCCTAAGAGCATGAGGGTTTGTGTCACTCCATTAGTGCGAATTATGTGGATTAAGGATGCCATTTTTAGTGAATTTCGCTTTGAAATTATGTTATTGTTATGTTATTAGTAAGTATAAATTCACTAAAAAAAACTGTTCTCGGAAACTGCGAAATAGTGAACCTTACGCTTTTCCAGAATCCTATTAATTGAATTTTTTGATACTCATCAGTCTATCGAATTCTGTCTTATTAACATCATTGGATTTGTATCAAAGTAACCCAAAATTGCAATTTCCACATGTTCATTGTTAAGAATAGGTTTAGCTTTAACAATTTTTCTTTTAACGGAACCGGTATTTTTAAAATTTTCAACAATTTGTTTCACGGCTTTCGGTGATGGATTCTTTTTTTCTGGATAACGAGCAGTAAACGTCACACATTTTTTATTCACCACTTTATCACATTCTCTGTAAATAATAAATAAATTTAAATAATAAAAATTATTATTAATTTTATTAAATACACAAATAAAAAGTTTACCTCGAGTAGGATTTGAACCTATGACCTGTACTTTGCTAGAGTACCGCGCTAACCAACTGCGCTATCGAGATTCAAGCCCCAACCGATGTAAACTTTGTCTTTATGTATGTAGAATTGATGTAAATTCTAAATATAATGAGATTACAATCAAATTACTTATTCGTTAATAACAAAACTTATACTCATTTAAATTCAAATAATCTTCGTTTGGACATCCGAGCCGTGACGGCATATTTTCAGTTATCAAAACTAATGTCATTTGCATATCTTTACAGTTTCCATAATAACTGGTTGGCAAAAGCATTACCAGCTAAGATTAAAAATAAAAAGTTCAACAACGCAACCGAGTGAAAACGCTTTTTCTCCAATAAAATGAAAAGGGTTAGATTTAGGTATAGGCATTTAAATTGAAAATCATAGTTATTTCTGGTGCTAAACCCAAATCCAATGCAAAATTCATTATTGTTTTTCAATCACCTTGTATACAAATACGTCATTGCGCGTTGTTAGTGAACTAAAACAGTCCTTTGTTTACAATAGTTCAGAGTTTCACTACAAAATAATTTGCCGTTTGGACAGTATAGGCATCTTTGTTGGGCGATGCAAATGTCATTTTGTATTTAAAACAGAATATATGACATAAAGTATGCCTAGAATTTGACGTAGAATCCAAAAATGCAACAATATACAGGTATCCCATTTAAAATAAACAAGCTAATATCCACTTCCGGCCGGTATAATCAGAAGTGGTGTAATCTTGAGAATATTTTAGATGGATGTCCCCCATCGACTTTAGTTATTAGCCAAATTTTCAGATTTTTTCCTATTTATACTTTTTCCATAATTGATCGATGTCGTTCGTCGTGGGACCCCCTGTATATATATATATATATATATATATATATATATATATATATATATATATATATATATATTATATATAATTTCATTTTGTACCTCTGTCTCTCCCGGCCCCTATTAAAGCACTTCTTTTTATGGGCAGAATCCTTGTATACATACACGACGCGAAATAATAGGTATATACCGTCAAAATGTAAATATTCAGATTTCAATAAGAAAGAGTAGTTCACTCTCGAGCCTAATAGGGGTCGAGGGTAGTTTTCGAAGGAACGACGGGGGTACAAAATCTAAAAGTATATATTTTGTCAGTACATGTTATGCCGCGTCGCATGTGCAAGTAGCTAATGATTCTGCGGATAGGAAAGAGTAGTTTACTCTTGAGCCTAATAGGGGTCAAGGGTAGTTTTCGAAAGAACGGCGGGGGTACAAAATCTGAAACTTTATATTTTGTCGGTACATGCCGCGTGGCATGTGCAAGTAGCGATTGATTCTGCTGATAGGAAAGAGTAGTTTACTCTTGAGCCTAATATGTATGAAAATATTTAATTTATTTTTATGGTACAAATTTAGTTCTTTCTATTGCTGATCTTAAATTTTTTTTTATCGTTTTTTTATTGATTTCTAGCTTGTCTTATGGTGGCAGCGCCACGGGTTTTTTTAAAAACGGCATGGAGTCCAAAATTTTTATTAATGGTACAAACTAGTACAAAATAAGTACTAAATAATCTGATCGGTTTTGTTTGATTCTGCTCATTTGGTCTTGCTAGCTTAAAAGAGGTCTGACACCGTTTAGGATTAATAGCATACTTCTTTGTTTTTGTCATATATATCAGAACAAGAATATGTAACATTATGATCGACTTTAATTTGTCAATGTTTTATATCATAAAATAATGTTCTTGAGGACTATAAAAAGTTGTTAATAGTAGCAGTTGATTTACAGATTTTGACCTATTTAATCTAGTATATATGAAGTATATTATTCACAAAAACTGGTTAGAATCAGATTTTATGTATTTATTAATAGGTTCCTATAACGTTAGTCCTCCTGTGAATTTCTGGCTTCAATTAGTTTAGATTAATTTAAAAACGTGTTATTTAATGATCTCAATGGCTTTTAAATGCGTTTAATCTTGCTGATTAATAGTGAATCTAAAAGCCATTTGGCCATCAGTCGGCAGTACAATCATAGATTATTGGTAATTTTTTTACTATAACTTAGTTTCGATTTGGCCAAAATATTATTAGTAGTTTTAAATATGCATTTGTATTTTAAGCACATACTATGATTATATTGCTATATGAAAAATGCTTTATTGCATGTTCTGATAATTTATGGATACAGAATTATGGTTTATCCTCTCTTTAAACCTAAACATTTCAAGTGGAATTAAAGATATATAATGTAACATAAATATTTCCCAGAGTTTTCAAAAAGTATTTAGCAAATTCTCTAATTTAACGGAATCTCTGTTACCGTTTTCGACATTCCAATGGTAACTGTGCACCATTCTAAAAATATAACAATTTTCTGTAACGGTTTCCGGTCAGTCCAAAACTCCGAAGCATCCGGTGTGCATTATTTTCTCTTTCTACTCTTATTATTATAAGGCTAGACAGATCAAAAAAGATTTCGTTTATATAATTAGATTTTCAAATGTATAGATACAATAACGATTGATGCTTAAATATGTAACACAACAAAGAGTCTGCAATTTCAAAGATCGATATTAAAACAGTTGGTATAAAGTAAAAAGGATTAATATTATCTAAAGATTATCTTCCACAAATTAGATAGACATTAACAAGCAGGTATTAATCATCTTGACCTAGACAAGAAACGGGCTAATTTAATCTGATATCCAATTTCCCTTGTATTGCTTTAATTAATTATCATAATGCGACAGGAAACTGACAAATTTTCAAAATACCTTATATAATTTGTCTGGGAGAGATACTTTTTGTACAATTTAATATAAAAGATTCATGTGACACTTATTTCATTAAACACAACATTTTAACTCACTTCTAATTTCTCTTTGTTTCTCGATCTTATTTGAGAAAAGGTTAAAGGTTAATTTTTCCAACACTTATAATTTTAAATTAAACGGAAAAATTTGAAATAGAAAACTTTTTCAATAACGTTAAGGAAACAAAGTTTTTTGTAAGTTTTATAAGTTACGCTCAGTGAACATGAACATATACGTATCAATTAAGCGCCCGTTCATTGCGTTAGTGATGTAAGAAATAGTTTTTTCAATAAAAAAATTTTACTTCCAAAAAGATTTTATACAACTTGTCCAGTATAATAATAACGTGATTTACTACACTATTTAGGGACACTGAGATGTGTAATTGCTTAATTGGGAGTTTTACTGCTGAGCGCTTTCCCAAAACTGAGGAGATTTTCAAATACAAAGTAGATATGTGGCGTGCTTAAAGTAATCTACAAAAAAAACCTACTAATTGTTAAAATAGGATGAATATCGAAACTGTGCCGGGTTAAGCCCAACTTCCATATAGCTTCATTTAAGCATTTTTTTGTATGATGTTATTAGTAATAGTATTAGTTATTAGTATTCGATTTCTGAGAGGCAAACAAGTCCGAATGTGTAAGAGTATCAGCACACAACACGCCTGAAGAAAAGAAAGAAATTTTAGGGAAGATTGCAAATGGCACTTGGGCATCAAACCAAGTTTTTAAAAAAATGTAGTAATGCGACTAGTAAAAAGCGAGGGGGAACTGGTTCTCGAAAATATTGTACACTAACTCCCATCAGTAGCAACTAATTCCACTAATTCCAATATACTTAATACCAGTAATTCCACACTAATACTACTAATTCCGCTATAACACCAATTCTTCTGTAATACCATTAATTCTACCGTAACACCACACATTTTACTCTGGTAAAATTTATTTCTCCATAATTAGGTTACAATAGTACTACTTCTACTAATAGCGTCATTGTAAATATACTAATTACACGATACTCACTGGTAATAATTTTTGTTCTTTGCCGTAGTTCTATTTATATTACTTAGATTACAAAAGACTTTACATAGAATGAACCTTTCAAAGAATTATAGATTATGCTCGAAAGACACACTAGTGTATAATATCCATTATTCACTAGTGAGTAATGAATTCATATCATTTCAATACGATTTTGTGCGTACAATAAAAAACAGAGCATGTCATAAATATCAAGTCGCTGGGCTTGTTGCCATGGCAACACCATGGCACTTTGTTTTTATGTGTTTTGAAAAAATATTAATGTAGATTTAAGTTCGATTCCTACGTTTAACTTAACACACTGTATAAATGCAAACATTAATATTAATGTTAACAAATAATTTTTCTTACTAGTTAGAGAGAAATTCAATATTTTATTTCAATGTTATTAATTCAATGTTAGTCATTTAAAAATAAAGATATGTAGTACTTAATTATATTAAAATTATTTGGTAGTCGTGGACAAAGTATAGTATTCTACTCGCATATAATGGCTGTTATTCACTTGGATGATTTATGACACCCGCCTACGGCTCGTGTCATAAATATCATCTGCGTAATAATAATAATTATATGCTTGTTGAATAATATAGTATTAATTTTAATAACAATTTTTTTAGGAAAATTATGCAACATCTTTTATAATAAGTTCACTACGAAAATAGGTTAACATTGCAAAAATAAAAACAATAATCTATGTCGAACAGACGTTTAAAACTTTGTCAGATAGAGGTTAATAGACATCTAGATGCTAACTTAAAAAAATCACAAAGCCGCCCACTTATATAAAAACTTACTTCTATGTAAAATTAAATTTTACTTTAAAAATATGTCTTCATTTTTTCTTATAAAATTAATCGTTACTTATTCAGAAAATTTGTACTAACACCTATCTTAAGAATTTTTTGCGGCTAAATTACGCGTCGTATTAAAAAATTGCATAGAACATAATTAATTGATATGTTTAAGGTCTATATCTGGGTATTTTTATATCTTTGAAATATACAGCTGTTCCAGAAATATTTGATAAAAATAAAAACCAGCTCCTAATTTTTTTAGGGGCGGTGGACTCAAAAGTACCGTCAGGACTGGCATTTATTAACTTTCTTGCATAGCTTATAAGAAAACATAGATACAGTTTCAATGATATTTTTATTGATAATAAAAACATCAATTTAAGTTTACATCATGATATTCAGCAAAGCAATTCTTCTTCTCGTTCCAACATATTATGCCGCGTGGCATGTGCAAGTAGCGATTGATTCTGCTGATAGGAAAGAGTAGTTACTCTTGAGCCTAATATGTATGAAAATATTTAATTTATTTTTATGGTACAAATTCTACTGCTGATCTTAATTTTTTTTATCGTTTTTATTGATCTTTAGCTTGTCTTATGGTGGCAGCGCCACGGGTTTTTTAAAACGACATGGGGTCCAAAATTTTATTAATGGTACAAACTAGTACAAAATAAGTACTAAATAATCTGATCGGTTTCGTTTGATTCTGCTCATTTTGTCTTGCTAGCTTAAAAGAGGTCTGATACCGTTTAAGATTAATAGCCTACTTCTTTGTATTTGTCATGTATATCAGAACAAGAAAGAACATGTAACATTATGATCGACCTTAATTTGTCAATGTTTTATATCATAAAATAATGTTCTTGAGGACTATAAAAAGTTGTTAATAGTAGCAGTTGATTTACAGATTTTGACCTATTTAATCTAGTATATATGAAGTATATTATTCACAAAAACTGGTTAGAATCAGATTTTATGTATTTATTAATAGGTTCCTATAACGTTAGTCCTCCTGTGAATTTCTGGCTTCAATTAGTTTAGATTAATTTAAAAACGTGTTATTTAATGATCTCAATGGCTTTTAAATGCGTTTAATCTTGCTGATTAATAGTGAATCTAAAAGCCATTTGGCCAGCAGTCGGCAGTACAATCATAGATTATTGGTAATTTTTACTATAATATGCAGACTTAGTTTCGATTTGGCCAAAATATTATTAGTAGTTTTAAATATGCATTTGTATTTTAAGCACATACTATGATTATATTGCTATATGAAAAATGCTTTATTGCATGTTCTGATAATTTATGGATACAGAATTATGGTTTATCCTCTCTTTAAACCTAAACATTTCAAGTGGAATTAAAGATATATAATGTAACATAAATATTTCCCAGAGTTTTCAAAAAGTATTTAGCAAATTCTCTAATTTAACGGAATCTCTGTTACCGTTTTCGACATTCCAATGGTAACTGTGCACCATTCTAAAAATATAACAATTTTCTGTAACGGTTTCCGGTCAGTCCAAAACTCCGAAGCATCCGGTGTGCATTATTTTCTCTTTCTACTCTTATTATTATAAGGCTAGACAGATCAAAAAAGATTTCGTTTATATAATTAGATTTTCAAATGTATAGATACAATAACGATTGATGCTTAAATATGTAACACAACAAAGAGTCTGCAATTTCAAAGATCGATATTAAAACAGTTGGTATAAAGTAAAAAGGATTAATATTATCTAAAGATTATCTTCCACAAATTAGATAGACATTAACAAGCAGGTATTAATCATCTTGACCTAGACAAGAAACGGGCTAATTTAATCTGATATCCAATTTCCCTTGTATTGCTTTAATTAATTATCATAATGCGACAGGAGACTGACAAATTTTCAAAATACCTTATATAATTTGTCTGGGAGAGATACTTTTGTACAATTTAATATAAAAGATTCATGTGACACTTATTTCATTAAATACAACATTTTAACTCATTTCTAGTTTCTCTTTGTTTCTTGATCTTATTTGAGAAAAGGTTAAAGGTTAATTTTTCCAACACTTATAATTTTAAATTAAACGGAAAATTTGAAATAAAAAACTTTTCAATAACGTTAAGGAAACGAAGTTTTTGTAAGTTTCATAAGTTGCGCTCTGTGAACATGAACATATACGTATCAATTAAGCGCCCATTCGTTATGGAAAACTTTATCATTCCGTTAGTGATGTACGAAATAGTTTTTCAATAAAAATTTTATTTTCAAAAAGATTTTTTATACAACTTGTTCAGTATAATAATGAGGAGATTTTCAAATACAAAGTGTGTAGCGTGCTTAAAGTAATCTACAAAAAACCTACTCATTGTTAAAATAGGATGACTACCGAAACTGTGCCGGGCTAAGCTCAACTTCCATATAGCTTCATTTAAGCATTTTTTGTATGATGTTATTAGTAATAGTATTAGTTATTAGTATTCGATTTCTGAGAGGCAAACAAGTCCGAATGTGTAAGAGTATCAACACACAACACGCCTGAAGAAAAGAAAGAAATTTTAGGAAGATTGCAAATGGCACTTGGGCATCAAACCAAGTTTTTAAAACATATAGTAATGCGACTAGTAAAAGCGAGGAGGAATTCTAGCAAAAGTGAGGAGGAACTGGTTCTCGAAAATATTGTACACTAACTCCCATCAGTAGCAACTAATTACAATATAATACCATATAATTCCACACTAGTACTACTAATTCCGCTATAACACCAATTCTTCTGTAATACCATTCATTCTACCGTAACACCACACATTTTACAGTGATAAAATGTATTTCTCCATAATTAGATTACAATGTTACTACTTCTATTAATAACGTCATTGTAAATATACTAATTACACGATACTCATTGGTAATAATTTTTGTTCTTTGCCGTAGATTTCAAAAATTATAGATTATGCTCGAAAGACACACTAGTGTATAATATCCATTATTCACTAGTGAATAATGAATTCATATCATTTCAATACGATTTTGTGCGTACAATAAAAACAGAGCATGTCATAAATATAAAGTCGCAGGCTTGCTGCCATGGCAACACCATGACACTTTGTTTTTATGTGTTTTGAAAAATATTAATGTAGATTTAAGTTCGATTCCTACGTTTAACTTAACACACTGTATAAATACAAACATTAATATTAATGTTAACAAATAATTTTTCGTTCGAGAGAAATTCAATGTTTTGTTTCAATGTTATTAATTCAATGTTAGTCATTTAAAAATAAAGATATGTAGTACTTAATTATATCTAAAATTATTTGGTAGTTGTGGACAAAGTATAGTATTCTACTCGCATATAAAGGTTGTTATTCACTTGGATGATTTATGACACTCGCCTACGGCTCGTGTCATAAACATCATCTGCATAATAATAATAATTATATGCTTGTTGAATAATATACTATTAATTTTAATAACAATTTTTTAAGAAAATTATGCAACATCTTTTATAATAAGTTCATTACGAAAATAGGTTAACATTGTAAAAATAAAAACAATAATCTATGTCGAACAGACGTTTAAAATTTCATGTCAGATAGATGTTAATAGACATCTAGATGCTAACTTAAAAACTATTTCATTTTATTGGATGCCATATTGCATCCTCCATATTAAAAGTTTGATTTATGATTCATATCGCTTTAATGATTGTTTTAAAATCACAAGTGAAAACTACACGGACTAGTCGTTCCACTTTAATTGAAAAGATCAGTTGGTATAAATTCTATTGATCCATGAAAATTGTGTTTACCAATGAGATTCGCATCATCTGAATGCACTGAGTTACAAACAACTATTGGTCCCGGACGATGTAATACGAACTTTTCAAATGGATATAGAAGAATATGTTTGTTTGGTCACGTTAAGATACGAATTCATCATTTGGTGTATTGAACAACACATTTGTTGTAACAAGGTCATTTATATGGTACCGCTTAATATTACATACTGCCATGACATTCACTATCACTACAAAGTTTTAAAATCACTCAAATAATGTACCTATTCTTATTTATCGGGATTATTTCCTCGAGATTCTAAGTGCATAATGGTATTAAAATATTATGTGTTTACCCTATACCCACTCCTTTCAACTAATAATTAATACATTAAAGTTTGCTACTAATCCTATTTCTAATTCCACTAATTCCGGCAGCAATGCCACTAATTCCAGTAGTCATCACTAATTTCAGAACTAATTCCATTATTTTGAGTAGTAATTCCAACTACTCTGGAGGTCTGCACACATGATTCCAACGGTGTTTACCCCTCGGTAACATATAGAAAACTGCTTCTAATTCCACTAATTCCGGAGATCTGTACAATAATTCCTCCACGGCTTGGTAATAAAAAAGACTGCTTCATCTGTACAATTCACAATCAGTGTAGGGTCTTTTAACTTCAAGATTTCCATCTACGACTGATTTTTTATAGGTTTATTAACGAATGTGACCTTTGGCGTTAAAATTTTGTTTATCATGATGCTTCCATTTAAAGTGAAGTGCAAACATTTTAATAACGAACATATTTAAGTAGAAAAAATATACAAGTTAAAGTTTTTGCAGGAACCATTGGCATTGGTGTTATTGATCTGGTCATGTTACTAATTCGATTAACAGGCCTTGAAAATGTTTAACCAGAGTTATCGGAAGATAAAAGTGGAATTAGTAATAACCGACCAGACATAAAATCTAGATGAATATGTGAGGATTGAGTAGTACATGTTCAGCAATAAATGGTTAAAGAAGAAATTCATTGTTCACGCTATAATAGATACCTTACTAGTTTGGTAATAAAGTTTTCTCAGGTTTATAATTTACATAAACCATTTGCTGCTGAAGTAAAAAATAGGGAAGGGTGTTTTGCTTCCAATATGAAAATTAATAGTATTGATAGTGTTTCTCATGGTATGTCGGTTATGGGTGAAGATAGAGGGTTGCCGTTTTTAAGTCCGTTAATCTAGTAGCCCCATCACCACATTTCACAATAAGTTATAATGTATGAATGTATAAATTTTTAGTAGCAATTCGCCTTTAGTGATGGTGGTTAACGTTAAGCTAGCAACCCCAATGGCACAAAAATATGTTCCTACACAGAATAATTAATAAACACTATATTTTTTTAAAGACAAAACAAAAATATTAACATTAATAACAGCGCTATAACAATCATTTCCCGCCATTTCCAAAAATCAGGGGGGGGGGTGCTAGCGTACACATGAGTGAAGTACGTGTAATCATTAATTACTTATGATTTTTTTTATCTTCTCATATTCTTTCATTCAACAATTTGCTTAGTAATTTCGAAGTGAGGGTTCCAGCGTAACACAAGAGCGAAGTAGGTGTAGGAACATATTTTTGTGTAATTAAGTATAAATGTGTAAATTAGCACTTAATTATGCACTGTAACTTATTTTGAAACGTGGCAGCGGTGGTCCCAGGTTAACGGGCATGCTGTTTTCATAATTGCCATATCCTACGTCGTTTTTCAGTAATAGGGGAATACTGCTTTTTTTTCAAATTTGGCGTCCCAAACATATTTTTTGAAAATTGAATAATTTTTGTATCTTCAACTCATTCAATGTGCGTTTCACCTCTATACGATACTTGGCAGCTAACTTAAGAAAATCGTGTTTTTCTGATACAACTTTTATCAAGTTGGCTATGAATTCAACAATGACTAAAAAAACGGCATTGTTTGTTTGAAACAAAAAACTAGCATAGTATTGCGAAAACCGTCTTCCTCTATTTTCACTCACAACTGAGATACCTTGAAAAACGATGATAATCTGACGTACTGTATAATAGTAGACTATAAATATAAACTTGGGTACACATTTTTTGTTGGTCGAACATGAAATATTCATGCCATTGTAGATCTTTTTAATGTCGAATCTTTAATATTCGTTTATAGACAAATACATATTGAATATGCCGTTTGACAATATTTTGGCAATTTTCAAAGTTGGCATATTGCTAGAGACACATTTTGGACACTTATTGTTGAAAATATTAATTTATGGTGTATTTTTGTGGGAGTAACAGTGGTCGTATTGTTGCGATTTGCAAATCTTTAAATCTCATGTTAGATAGCAATTTGAACATCATTTATTTTAGGTTTATTTAATAGTGCCTGAAACACATTTTCAAGGGTACAACCTTGGTTCTTAAGTTTAAGTTTACTTTGTGTAATGATTATCGGTCCGCTAGGTAAATTTGACGAATTTTACATTCTTGCATGTTTCTAAAAACACTAGCCTCAAACAATTTTTTTCCTATAGATGTAAGGTAGTGTAACCTTCATCAATCAGTCGTCGAACCAGATTGCATCGAACCAGCACCATTGGAAACGGTTAAAATGGCATGCTTTAGTTCCAGTTTGAATCCACTCTGGGTATAAATTGGATACTGTGTGTACTACATACAAAGGTATTTTTTACTTACAGATACAGGCAACACAACTGATAGGTAACCTTTGTTGAATCTGTAGTTGTTTGTGTTATAGAATTGACTCTTTTGTGTTCAAAAATCATATATGTTTTGATTAATTAGATTTCTTTATCACCTGTTCACATCTCCATAATCCTTGAACAGAACTTGAGAGTCAATTTACATATGTAAGATTATCAGGAAGAAATCAACGTATCGCTCTTCTTTTCAAAATATCTGTGAGGATAACCACAATTAGCTTCGTATATTACCTTTTTAAGAAGTTTATCTTCCTCAGTAGGTAAAAAACAGGTGGCCTTCCTAATTGAGATGAATTCAACCCAGGGTTTTTTTTACTTAACGTGGTTTTGGGGACAAATTTCCTGATACGATCAGATTTCATCTGCTTTAAAGTGCCTTATCACTAAATCTTACTGTGTTTGTGATATCGAAGCATATTCTTCCAAAGTACCGTAAGGGTAGCACTTTTAATTCTTTTAATTTTGGTGATTTTTAAAGATATCAAAAAATGTATAAGCAATCTGCAGTTTGCATCTGCCGTACGTCAGATGAATACGTATTTCATTTCTTCATGTACCCATTAGGTGAGTCTGAAAGAATGGGTCAACACTAAGTTGAAGATATCGTACCTTATACAAATGTCGCCGGTTTGAGATACAGGGTGTTAAAGGTTTAAATTATATTCTGAGATTTCTCAATAGTTCAGAAAGTTTTGATAACATGAATCCGAAAGTCGATAGTGTTGGGTTTTTTGGTGTGAAAATTATGAATTTGAAGCTTATTTTGACGTTGCTGTCTATACAAGACGAACGTCAAATGAAAACGTATCTCATCTCTTCAGATACCCACTATGTATATACAGGGTGAGCCAGAAAGAATGGGTCGACACTAAGCTGGAGACATTAGACACCAAAATATTATGTTTGAGCTCATGATGCCTTATACGAATGTCGCTGGTTTAAGAGATACAGGGTGTTGAGGATTTAAATTTTATTCTGAAATCTCTCAATAGCTGAGAAATTGGTAATGTTGGGTTTTTTGGTGTGAAAATTACGAATTTGGAGCTTATTTTGTACTGGTTTCAGCAGAGAAATTGACCAATCAAAAAATTATTTCATTCGAGTAGTACATACCTTATCAGCCACAAACCGCATCATGAATAAACTTAAACTGGAGGAGTAGTGCGTATTTACGCAGACTGGCAAAGCTCACTCGAAAGATTTTTTGCCTTAGGGAAAATGCTCTAAGAAACGTCGAGTTCAAATGGAAACTAAACTGTAGTAATTATTGGTACAATCTTAATCCAAAAACAGGTCGGCAAAGCTAGCAGAGACATGCCACAACTCAATAATTTTATCTAAACGCCAAAGAATAAATTTTTTTGCTCTCTCTTTTTTTAAGTGGGGTTCTGCTAACTTTACCGAACAATTAGTAGAAAATGTAACAAATACGTCCAAAATAGACTATTGCAATGCCTAGTAATTAATTTATTAATTTAACGATAAATATGTCCAATGCTGGCTTACTTAAAAAAATTATGAACTATTTCACTATCTAAGAAGGAATCTTTACACTCGTATTATTTTTAAAAGGTGGGTTTGCCAACTTTTCCACAAAGCGGAAACCCTAATACATATGTACAAAAACTTTTTTTTGTCCTAGGGTACTGGAAAAAATAGAAGCAGCAATAAATATATTCAAAAAACACGTTTTTAATTCCACTTCCATCTTTTTTGTAGGAGATTATGCTAACTTTACCGTAAAGCTAACAGAAATAGTAATAAATTTGGTCAAAAAAACTTGTTTCCGTTCAGACGTATTTCGAAAATTATGGGGTGTTTAAATGCCTAATAATTAACAATGCTGCTCCTTGTATCTTTTTTTAAAGGAGTTTCTGCATTAAGCTAGCTGGAACAGTAATATATTTGGCCAAAAAACTTGTTTCGCTTTAGGGGTACTTTCAAAATTATGGGCTGTTTTAATGCCGAATAAGTAACAATGCCACTTCTATCTTTTTTTTCGTTCAGGGGTACATCAAAAATTTAAATACGTAACAATTAACAGTTACACTCATATTTTTTTGAAGTTACGTTTTTTAATGCAACACCCTGTATTTTATTTGACTTTTCAGCACCCTGTATATTATTTGAGTTTTGGATTCTACGACCAAAATAAATATAAATTTCGTTAAAGTTGACCCCACCTAAACATTAAGGTTTTCGAATTATTTTGTGTTTTGCGAAAATGTGGGAAACACTTTAATAAGTTTTTCAACAAGTGTTTTCTTTTTTATCATATTTATACTGGAGTGTAGTAATTAATTACAGTATACGTTCTATTTGTAAAAAAGTAACTGAGTTATACAAGATAAACTGACGTTAAGTAATTACGAGCTTTGCCATGCAGTAACTCACTGGATTTAAATAGGACGCCCTGTATTTTATGTCATCGATAAATGTAAAATTTAATTGCCTTTATAACTGTATTAGGTTTTCCTGAAAAATGGCAATTTTCAAAATGCAGACTGATTTTCACATAGTAACCTATGGTAGTTAGCTGTTGGTTCTCAGCGGACTATCCGCATTAAATAAATAGTCTTGTTAACTATATCGTAGTTATTACCTGCTTTCTGGTTTAATTAAAGAATTACATAATAAAAACTAACAGAATGGATCCATCGTTATTGTGAACTTAAACAATACACGATTATAAAGGTTTCCATTTTCTGTTACTTTATCTAACACCCATATACAAAATCCAACTGTTCTAATGAAATCGTTTTCGGAAAGTTCTCGATAAAGCTGAATCTTATACGGATAGTAATTATGCTTATTAAGTATCCCAGAAACGCTTGTCTGGCTAATATTGTCATTCTCGGCAATCTGGCTTTGTCCTATATGAGGATTTTCGAGTGTTGAAGCAATCACGGTAAACTCATTATCATCATTTTCTGTAACCGGATTTTTTTAGGCGTTTTGTTATACTGAGCACTCCCAGTTTGTTTAAATTGGATTAACAAACTTTAGAAAGCGGCTTTATTTGGGTGATTTCTATCAGAAAATCTTTCGGCGTAGGCACGAAATGCCTGCAAGATATTTTGGAAACATTTTCCGAGAATAAATAATGTCAATTTGTTCTTTTTTAGGATAAAATTATTAATGACAACTTGTAAAGGAACGTGTTTAAATAAGCAGCAAATAAATACAACTAACAAGGTTTGTTAAACTGACATAGTTAACTATGTGTATATTTAGTTCAGTAAAAATCAGTCTGTATTTTGAAAATGTCAAAAGTATAAGAAAACCTAATATACAGTTCGAAAGACAATCAAATTTTACATTTATCGGTGTACTATTTAAATTAAACAAGTTATTACCTATCATAACACGTAATCCTTGAACGCCCTGTATAAGTCAGTTACTTTCTTATAAATGAAACGTATGCTCTATTTAATTAGTGCACTCCACTATAAATATTGTCAAAGAAAACAAAACACTCGTAGAGAAACTCATCATTAATTTTTGTTTGCATTTTCACAAAACTCTAAATAATTTGAAAACCTTGACGTTTAGGTGGGGTAAACTTTAATGAAACCATTATTTTGATCGTACAAGACAAAAGTAAAATAATATATAGGGCGTTCCATTTAAAAAACATACTCTTGATGTGCTCCCGAACTTTGTACCCTGTACATTATGAAACTAATTTTAAAGTGTACCTCTAGTACGTCCCTATTCATCTCAACATTTTTTTTAAACCTGATAGGTTAGCCATAATATTCCTTGTATATTATGAATAACCCTGTTTATAAACCACAGTTGTGAAAATTTTAATATTTTAACATATAAAGACCACACACTTCTTAATTGTACCATTCGTATAATTAAATAACTTATTTTAATTATTTATGTTTAATAACCTTTTTTTTTTTGGATAATTATGCAACCTCTTGTATAATAAATTCATTACGAAAATAGGCAACATTGTAAAAACAAAAACAATTATCTATGTCAAACAGACGTTTGAAACTCCATGTCAGACAGAGGTTAATAGACATCTAGATGCTAACTTAAGGAATTAAAAGATATGAAATAATTTTAATTATAACTAGCCTTTCCTCCGCAAAATTTTGCGTTTAAAATTAAATTTAATGATGATAATAAAACGCATAATAAATTAAATACAAACGTATATGTATATGTAAATGGACAACAATATTAGCAACAATATAGGAGGATTTTTTTTAGGATAACTGTACAACCACTTTTTTTATAAGTTCATAACGAAAACAGGCAACATTGTAAAAACAAAAGCAATAATCTATGTCAAACAACCGTTTAAAACTTCATGACAGACAGAGGTGTTTCCGTTTACGTCAAATTAATTGTGAAAAATTAATGATATCTTGTACGAGTAATACCGCCACTGTTGCATGATTGGTATGACAGTATTACCCCAATGTGACAATATGGTGGACAGAAATCTCATCGCGTAAACTGTTCCATATAACTTGGTACGAAAACTTAGTTATATATTTGACAGAACAACGGAGCAGAAATTTGCACACTCACCTTCGAATTGAATTCCTTCATTTAAAGTATTAGATGCATAAAACGTATTATTACATAGTCACCACAGCACGAGCGAACTGATCTGAATCAGATCAATCGTGTTTAAATTATCTGCGTTTCTTTAATTTATATTGTAACGAAAATAATTGTTTGAGTGAAGGTGGCGAAACTGCTCGGGGTGAGGGAAGTGCCTCTTCCTTCCCTTCCTCCTGGAAAACAAAGTTTTTGGAACTTCATTAAAAAAATAGGCGTATAAAGATTAATTCTTAGGCGTTTAAATATCCGTGAACTAAAACAAAAAAATTAAATAATTTGACACTTTGATGATATAGGAAATGTTAGTTTTAAATTTATATGATTAATTGAAAGCAATTTTTGTATTAATTGTAATTCTTTACCTGAACCGTTTGGGTTTTTGTGTTTTGAGTTTTACTTACCTATTATGACCAAAACGTGGCAACTTATCTTCAAACATTTAATTGTTTGGATATAGGTATACACTGTTCCAACGGTTTCTGGATTTTGGTCATCCATAAAAAAATGACAACTTATACTGTAATTTACTTATTGAAAGTTTCTCGGCTTCATACACACTGTTATGTTATGATTTCTGTCTGATAACGCTGGGCTGTTAACCCACTTCCAAATTTGCAGTGTAATATGATTTGGCGCCGCTCGAGAGTGATCATTTTGTTTACTTTTTATTCTGTACTTTAAAAGAAAATGTTTAACATGCAATAGGGTTTAAAACAGCTTCAAAAACCAATCACGGATGACCGAGATCCGGAAACAGTTGTCAAGTTCGCACATTGCTATACACATCCACAAACGAGCAACAATGCTGATATATATATATATATATATATATATATATATATATTGTATATATATTGTATTTCACGACTATCGTTTATAATTTTAAATTTATGAATAATATTGGTGTAAAGTAAATATCATTAACTTCAAACGTTTCAATAGAATTGCAGTGAAGATAATGTTATGCTATATTTGTTTATCAGGCAAATGTGGCGAATGGCGAGAAAATGTGGCAAATGACAAATGTGGTGTTGAAAAAGTACCCTTGCACTAAAAGAAGTTCTGGGCATATTGATTATTACTTAGTTCAGTTGATCGGCCTATTTCCACAGTTTTCGCTTTTGTAACGCGACGTTTCGCAAACGGACTCTGCTTCCATCACCAGGATTAATCCTGAGAAGGACTGATTTCACACTTAAGCCAAATGAATTTACTTCTGGTTTTTTCTCAAGCACTTCACTACTCTCCGATTTGACTTACTAGTGAGCCAGTGAGAAATCGTCTGCGTTAAAGTTCGATTCTGAGAGTAGTCAATCGCTTGGGAAAAAATCATAAGTGAATTGATTTGACGAAATCAGTCCTTCTTTAAGCCTGATGACGGAAGCATAGTCGCTTCCGAAACATCGGCCTACCAAAGCAAAAACTGTGGATATATGCCGATCAACTCAACTAATATGAGACCACGGTTACAAAATATTTATTATTGTTTCTACTAGCTCTGTGGACGGAAAAAATTAATTATGAGACATCAATCACTAGAACCGCTCCACCTGTCATTTTGACCGTTTTAACTCTTGCATCTCTTCTAATTTCAGAATATTAAAAAATTTCGAATACTAGAAATATTTTCAATTTCTTTCATTTTTAAACTTTTTCACATTCGTATTCCTTTATGGCAGCAATATATATATATATATATATATATATATATATATATATATATATATATATATATATTACTTGCCGTTTTACCTATGTATTTAGAAAATATAAACGTTTAGTGTTACGAGGGTATCTAAACTGATCTGACGCTCGAACAAATCTTGACACACAGGAACCTGCTGATAATTGAAAGTTATTTCCTACGTACGATATGCGTGCACAGAGGAACAAGTTGCAGGTTTCAACGTGTAGGTGCAGACTATCCATATAAAGGCAAACGTAGCTGTGTATTGTAGTTTGTTTATATTCGCCGTTTGTGGTGGATTATTCAAGCAAAGGACTTACGCGCCAGCAGACTTTGGTTTATTTAGAAACACTGTCAGACCTTCAACCTGGAAGGAATCTGAATCGCCACCTATTACGCATTTCGAAGAAGATAATATTGATCTTAGGTTAGTTAGCAATGTCCCGGATAATTATTCAGATAGTTACAATAATTCTAAAAATAACAAAAATGAAGTTACAGTGGTGATTACTAACAACCGCATACAGAAAAAAAATAGACAACTTAAAAAAAAGGGGTATATTCGATGGATCTAGATACGTCATACAAGTCGAAGGAAGGGTCGGTTTTGGACAGTGATTGCTGCTAGTAAGCCTTCCGCAGAACGAGTCGCCCAGAGGAACGTTCTTCGAGCAAATCCTGGTCCGATTGTTTATGTCAAACAGAAAAAGAATGTTAGGCAAATAAGTAGCTTTTGGAGGTTGTTTATATATAATTCCATATTAAAACTTATTGCACTGAAATTGAAACAAGAAGGCGGCAATTAGGAAGTGGATAGTATATGTTGTCCTTCGAGGAATTGGATGCCATTACAACTATTCTTTATGCGCGTAGTGCATACGATACTAAAATAGATATAATGTATGGTCTAATAAGTGGATTCCTTTTTTCTTCAAACAATGTCTAGAAACAAATTTAGAGATATTATGCGTTCTCTTAGATTCGATATAAAGTCTTAACGAAGGAATCGGCAGGAACGCGACAAATTTGCGTGTATTTCCGAGGTGTGGAACAAGTTTATTATATTGTAGTGGACGAACCGCTTTTCCCAACCAAGGCTAGATGTAGATTCGCGCAATATGTGGTTAGTAAGCTAGCCAAATTAGGATCAAATTTTGACTTTCTGTTGATACTAAACAAAGTACCCTATGAATGGTTTTTCTTATTTTGAAAAAGATGAAGCAAGACCAAACAATCTGCCACTCTCGGAGAATGTAGTTTTGCGACTTTTAGAACCATACGTAAAAAAAAAGGAAGTCTCGAACTAACCGAAAAACTATCTGGTCTAAATACAACAATACGAACAAAATACGAAGAGAAATTCCAGGTGTCATCAAAAATGGCAAAGGTCAACTGCAAGAAAGTGCGCTACTGAAGAGTGAAGATGAGAAGAGTACCCTTAGAGTATAGCAAGCAAAGACAAATAAAAGTGTTCTTATTCTCAGTACTCTCCATACATCGGTATGTATTGAGCCCAATCAGAATGAAAAACCAGAGACGGTACACAACCATAATGATACAAAACATGGCAAGCTGTAAAACCTGAATCTCGTCGATGGCCAGTTTATGTATTTTACAATATTCTTGGGAGCAATAAATGCATACGTGCTGTACAAGGAGATAGGTAGAAAAAAAGAAAAAGAGATTTTTTAATCGGACTAACCGAAGAATTGGCAAATGGATACAAAATCCTAGGGCAGGCTGAAGTTGAAACAAAAGACGGAATAGGAGCTAGAACCAGCAGAATTACTCAAGAACGAAAATGCCGAACATGTCTAAGTGTGAAAACAAAACCCCGGATGTGTGCGAAAGATGTCAAAAATATGTATGTGGGGAATACAGCTATAAACAGACTTAAAGCAGTGTTTTTAGTTTGAGTTTTCTTTAATTTGTAAGTTTATATTAAAATTCCGAATAATAAGCATTTTAAAACAGCCTATTTTTATGTCAATTTGACCGGTCGGTAGCGGTGGTTCTTTGTATTACAATTGTGCGTCGGTTCTAGTGTTAAATAGCCTTAAATTATGAGATGTCGCAAACTGACTGCATTCTGTCTCTGCTTGCTTTCATGTCACGTTATAAAAGCCATATTTTGATGTATTATCTATTAGTAGTAATTAGTGGAATGAACAAAGAGAGTCGGTCGTTAACATAAATTAATGCTGTACATGAAAGCGGTTTTCTGGAACGATTCTAGTGAAATTGTGATTAGGGTACAAGAAATAGCACAATAATACCGTAAACAGAACGTTGAGTTTATGACTTTGCATTTAATGAGTTATCTTATTAAATTTGGTTAATACAATGAATATTTTACGGCATTGATAGAAGGGGAAAGCCAAGACGAATAATAGCTTAACAGGATACTTGTTTAGCAGTCTTCATCTTTTGAGTTACGTAAGAATGGTTAAAATTAAAGTTTCTTATAAAATATATACATTTAAGTTTTACGTTCGAGTCTCGGACGACTTCCTTCTGCAAATCATTACCGAGAATAAATATCTAAAGATGTTAACAGTGAAAATGTAGGTATTACAAGTAGGCGGGGTGTAATACTTGATGTTCGATCTGCTTACAAAAAAATATAGAAAATTTTCAGTCTGAATTACAGATTCTGAGATTTTGAATAGATTTCCTTCTGGGTTTTACATTTATTTCAAACAGTTTGCCATAAAACCATTGCTGGATACGAAATGAACGCTTTAGTCGTGAGTACAATGCATTAAGCAATGCCCTCGGTGTCCGTTAATGTTCACGTTCACGGTCGGTAACCTGTAATGAGCAGTGATTTTTCAATATCCAATAATCTGGTTTTAAAAACAGGATTTATTTATATATTCAGTAACAATATTTGTAACCGGAAAATAAAATAGAAAATCTACTTCAAAAATTACTTTCTATACACAAAGTGAAAGTTAATGCACAATAAACATCTGTTTAATAAATTAGAAAAACGATTCATGTCTACATATATACAATTTTTTTCAAAATCAGGAATGACTTTTTTTACATCTAAATATCTCTAAACGCATTCAAGCAAGTAATAAACTCAGTAATTTATTATTTTGCAAATACTTCCTGGTTAAACTGCAACAACAAATGTAACTGTACAATCCAGAATTTAACCGGTTCATCATTTTAAAATATTAAACTCTAAATATTATTTTTTGATAGATTGGCTTTTAGCAAAACTTTTACTGGTTAATTTGATGAATCCTTGTACTTACGAAAAATCTAGACAATGCCGTTCATTTACTTCAATTTAAAATTAGCTAATATTTTTCTTGTTACCGTTATTTAAGTTAATTAACGAAAATATGAATAGATGACTGATTGATGACTTTTTTTTTGTACTGATGGAAGCCGGTTATCCTTGACATTCTTATTAACATTTTGCATTTCCTAAAATTTGTTGTTTTCTCCTCATACATCTTGAGGTGAAGCTTTATGTTAGAATTTAACAGTAAGTAACTGCAATTAAAAAGGTGAACGCCTTATTAAAGTGTACAGGGTGGTCCACCCAAGATAACCCTGTACCTTATCTCGAAACCTGTGGCAGTTACAGAAAATAGTTAAATACAAAATTTAAATGGGAAGCAATGATTTTTTTGTTTTTTGTAATTTTTGTATTCTGTACTAAATTTGGAATATTTTTCATTAATATATGTATATCCAAATTCCTTATGGTTTTTGAGTAATTATTATTTAAACTTTTTTTGTGAAAATGCAGTATTTAAAAAAAAACTAAATTTACATTGTTGAAGCTCAAGTAAATGCGAAATAATTTTACTTATCAATCAACGTATAGTTTTACTAATACTTTTTAGTAAATTTATTGCTTAATAATTTACAGGCTGTTTTGGATAATATACCTAAAATGTCAATTTTCAAACATGAATATCTTATTTATTTTAAATAGAACACCCTATATATTTATTATTATTATACTTGCGGACGTCTATCATATAATGTATATATGTCATATTTCGAAAATGTGTAGTTTTGAAATTAACTGACAATTTTCGAGCTTACTTGCCATTAAATGTAATATTGCAATAGTAAAATTTAAACTTAGTTGTATTTATCAAACGCGAATCTAGCATTGTTGATGTTGACACTTGACAGGTGTATATTGTATTTGCATAAAACGCGATACACTATAAATGAACGATTGAATTTATATGAATATTACATCAGAAATAATAAATCTCCATCTCCAAATAAAAAACCTTCATAAAAATTTGTTTATCATTGCTAAGTACATACAAAAACCAAAAGATAAATAGATATCGCCGAATTAGGATAACCTTTACAAGCGGAAAAATATATGGGTGTTCCATTAAAAATTTTGAAAATGATACCACGTGACCTGAAATGTGACGTTGAAACAAAGTGGCTGCTTGCTTAAAGTGGGTAATACTACCCAATGTTTATAATTACCCAATTGCCATATCGTAGTTCAGGTAGTTTTCGAGATATACAACGTGTCCCAGATAACATTTCCAGCATGGGGATCTCGCTTATTATAAAAGATACGGATTTGGTTAAATTAGATGAATTACTCCTAAGGATTAGTGAAATTATAGGACACTCTCCAATTTCCAAATTTCCATGTATTTTAATACTTATGGCAAGAAAATTTTCTTTTCTTGTAATATCTTTTGTTATATTAGACATATAAATTTTATTTGCACTTTCTTAAGATATTTTTATGCAGAATTTAAATATCAATTTGGATTTTTTTGCACTTTTATTTTTAGTTTCAACCCCTAAATTAAATTTTTCTTATGGAACGACAAGTCGGCTTTGAAATAATTGATCGTGTTTTTTATCCTCTTTACAATGATATAGCACATGTACTATCGATTTTTAAAAACAACAAAGAAAATTAAAAAATGTATTTTATTAAAGACTCTAACAATAAGTAGGCCGTGAAACATAGAAAACGACAAATAATAGATAACAACAAGAGTTAAGCAGGTAATAGTATTGGAGATAATTATCCAATTATAAAAGATGTTCAAACAATTGACCATTCCGTTCTAAACATAATTGTGCCCTGCGTACTGTCGACGTAATTGCTCTGCGTAGTTTTTGGTGTTTAATGCTACCAAATGCTGCAAGAACAGCTTCACGAAGATCTTCGGCATTCTCAAATCTTTGTACGTACACTCGATTTTTACGTAGCCCCAAAGGAAAAGTCCAAGGGCGTTAAGTCTGGAGATCAGGGTGGCCATAAAATCGGCCCTCGATTACGAATCCATGAATTTGGAAACCGATTATTAAGATATTCGCTGATGATGTTTGAATTGTGGGTGGGGCGCCATCTTGTTGGAAGCAGATATTAATATTCGCAATCAGTGGCAAATCATCAAGTTTATTTTCTAAATCAGTTTGTAGTAAATTCAAATACCTTTCACTATTTAATGTTTCGTTAAAAAATATGGGCCCAATAAGTTTAGCGCCTAAAATGCCACACCAGACGTTAAAACCAAATCTCACTGATGCCGATTTTCCTTAACAACGTGAGGATTTTCACGGTCCCAAAAGTGAACATTGTGTCGATTGAGAAGGCCATTATTTGTAAATCTGCTTTCGTCAGATCACAAAATCGCACCTGGAAAATTATCGTTATTCTCACATTGATTAACATACCATTGGCAAAATTGTAATTTTCTCCCAGATCTCCATCTCTAAGTCCCTGCAGAATGGTGTACTTATACGAATGATACCTGTGACGTTTTAAAATTCTTTGTGATGTAGTTTTCGAAATACCAGTGTTATGTTCAATTTCTCTAACAGATATTGAAGGATTTTCAATAACTGATTGTAATACATTTAGTTCTGCATCTTCATTCCGCAATTTCGGATTTCTAGTAGGTTTTGAAAATGAACCATATTCTTTTAAATTAATTACCAAATTCTGTACGTACGAGCACTGGGCTGCCTTCTTTCAGGATACAGCCTCAAGTACATCCGTTCAGCTTCTATACTGTTTTATGAGACAAGATGTAACAACTCAACATATCAAACTTTTCAGTATTAGTAAATAAAGCCATGTTTGACACAAAATATTCTGGAACGAATAATTTTTAAGTGGCATTAAATTCGATTGTGTTTTTATGTTTCACGGCCTACTTATTGTTAGAGTCTTTAATAAAATACATTTTTTAAATTTTCTTGTTGTTTTAAAATAGATAGTACATGTGCTATATCATTGTAAAGAGGATAAAAAACACGATCAATTATTTCAAAGCCGACTTGTCGTTCCATAAGAAAAATTTAATTTAGGGGTTGAAACTAAAAATAGAAAGTGCAAAAAAAATCCAAATTGATATTTAAATTCTGCATAAAAATATCTTAAGAAAGTGCAAATAAAATTTATATGTCTAATATAACAAAAGATATTACAAGAAAATTTGACATTTTTCTTTTTCTTGCCATAAGTCTTAAATAAATGGAAATTTGGAAATTGGAGAGTGTCCTATAATTTCACTAATCTTTAGGAGTAATTCATCTAATTTAACCAAATCTGTATCTTTTATAATAAGCGAGATCCCCATGCTGGAAATGTTATCTGGGACACGTTGTATACTGACCAAAACCTCATGGACCATGTATGTAGTTTATATATATATATATATATATATATATATATATATATATATATATATATATATATATATATATATATGTATATGTATGTATGTATGTATGTATGAAAGTGTGTCTACGTAAGTTTTATCACAAACTGTATTCTTTATAAAAGTTCTGCATGTTCTATAATTCAGAATTTAACCATCAGATATTAAACTGTTTCAGTCGTATACGAGGTTTGTAAAAAAAAAAGATTTTGATCTTCATTTTGACCATATCGAAAATTTTTATTAAGAAAAGATGTTTAGGATAAAAATAATTTTCAAATATTCAATATTGTTTATTGACAATAACAAATTTTTATAACATTTTCTCTGCGATTACATTGAAAGTTAAAGTTTTAACATTAATGCATAATTGATCTAGGAGGTACTTGTTAGTGAACGTCAAAACGTAATACCTTGTTAATGTTTTGATATTGTTTCGAGATGCTGGAGAAATATTTAATATCCGACATCCAGATAAAAATATTCATTACACAACAGTAAAAAAAATATTCAATAAATTTAGGACTTATGGAGATGTACATAAGTTTAGTAAAAAAACGTCAAAAGAATGTAGATAATAATGACATTGCATTAGAAGTAATGCTCTCGACAATTGAACATCCTAAATATTCTTTGCGAAAAAGGGCATCTTTAATGATAAATGATACAAAAAAAGATACAATTGGAAAGGTTCTAAAAAAGAACAAATTGCATCCCTACAAACCGAATTTTATTCGTACGCTAAGACTAGGAGATTATGAAAAACGATTTGAATTCTGTTATGACATTCAGGGATACTTAGAAGATAACGGACTTATGTCGACAAGACATATTATTTTTTCAGATGAAGCTACATTCTCATCAAACGGGACAGTTTCTAGCCAATCTGCCGTTGGTGGAGTGATATAAATCCTAATTTTACATTGAAATCTCGGGACCAGTATTCAATCAAAACATACGTTTTGTGCGGAATTTATAAAAATCAAATAATTGGATCCTTCTTTTTTCGAGAGACCTTGAATGCGGATCGTCGATGCTTTTTAAATAAAATAAATAATTTTCTTGACAACCTTTCCCTAATGGAACGTCAGAAGGTATGATTCCAAAAGGATGGTGCCCCATGCCACAGCAGGTTAGATGATTTTTTCTTGTGGGGTTACTAAAGCCCTTTCAAAATATTGACCAATTAGGGAGAGTAATTACAGACGAGGTTCGTAGTATAACTCCCCGTATGATTAGGAACATCTTAAAAGAATTTGTTAATAGAACTGTTACATGTATGAAAAGAAATGGAGGATATGTGGAAGCATTAGTAAATTGATAATAAACATTTTTCATTAGTATTTACATACGTATTCTTTGGTATTTATTAGAACATAATAAATTATACAATTTATTATGCGTTTAAATGCATAGCTAAAATATTGCAAATTAGTGAATAAGAATTTAAAAGGTCATCAGCGTTCAATAAAAATTAAGATATGTTTGTTTTCATAGTAGTAGATTTCTAAATAAAGGTTTATTAAATATTAATTTGATCAATTTTTTGAATTATTATAAGTAATGCGTTAATGTTAAAACTTTTACTTTTAATGTTATCGCAGAGAAACTGAAAAACATTTTTTGTTATTGTAAATCTTTTCTTAATAAAAATTTTCGATATGGTAAAAAATGAAGGTAGTTTACTCTTGATAAAAATCATTTTTTTGACAATCTCGTATACGACTGACACAATTTAACATCTGATGGTTGAATTTTGAGTTTTAGGACATGCAGAACTTTTTATAAAGAATAAATTTTTTTGATAAAACTTATAATAAAAGAGTTTTCTTATGTAGCTCAACTTACGTAGACACACTGATAATATATATATATATATATATATATATATATATATATATATATATATATATATATATGAAATAATAGTACTTAGTCGTAGACTGTTCAGAATCCTTCTCCTCTTCACCCCTGGTCAATACATGCTTTGTGTTATTGCATAGTTTACAGTCATGAGATGACTTATAATAAAAGAGTTTTCTTTATGTAGCCAACTTACGTAGACACACTGTATATATATATATATATATATATATATATATATATATATATATATATATATATATATATATATATATATATATGATATGCAACTACCTTTATGTAAAAAAGGATATAACGGTTTGTAACTTTGAAATTGGAGTAACTGGCAATTTAAAGACCCCATAGCTCAATTAGAAGCTGAGATTTTTTTAAAATTCACCAATTGCTTATTTGGAAATATTAAGGGTTGAAATTACCGCTGCAATAGTGTGATACTTGAACTTCAAGATACCATCATGTACAAGAGAAAAAGAGAGTTTTACATGTGTGAAAATGCACTTTTAGTTAACCGTAACCGCGGATACCAATAAATTCGTATAAATACGAATTTGCTTTTACATTCTTCAGGTATGCGTTGATCCTATAAAAATAATTATGTATTTTTTTAAAATAAACCAGGTTTTTGTTTGAAAACCTTGTGTGTCTAAAACGCATAGTTTCCAAAGTATACACGAAAAAATTTATTTATGCAATAATTATTGGTTATAACAAATTCCTGCCACATTTTGACAGAACTAATGTACCGATGAATTTTCCACGCGCGCACCTCTGATGACTCATACTTCCATCCCGCGGTTGCGGTCAACTCGACATTCATTTTCACATATGTAATACTCTCTTTTTCTCTTGTAAATAATGCGTAGCACGAAGTTCAAGCATCACACAGTTGCAGCGGAGATTTTAACCATCCACTGGCGAATAAAAAAATTTTATTTTAGTTCCTAATTGAGGTACGGGGATTTTTTTTAAATACATGAGATTGCCACCAATATCTCCTGTTTTTGCAAAGATATTTGCAATAAACTCACCCCAAAAATGACTTACATTTCTGTACGCCATTTTAAAGGTAAAAATGGTAAAATATTCGATCGGACAAAATTATATACAGTGTGACCTATTTGAAATGAGAGTATCCCTGTCAAATGCACATTTTTCAACCGATTTTAAAAAGAATTGTTTGCCAAATTGAGCATCAAATGACAAATTTTCATAATTTATTTTCAGTTTTCAAGGCACTCTATGTCTTTTCTTCTCAAAAATGGCAAAAGTTTATTAGACAATTTTGTTTTCGAAATTTTACGACACAACTGAATTTATAATCCTTAAGAATAAAAACTCAAAATTTCATAAAAAAATATCCATTAAGAACAAACTTACAACATTACTTTTGCAAACGAAATTTTTCAGTCTATCTTTACGTAGATTGTGGACAAATTAAAAAGCTGGCAACAAGGCAAATACAAAGCAGAAAATCACCGCAGTTGTATGGTAAAAATCCAAGTTAATTTTTTTGTCCGGTAGAGTTATAACTCATGAAAATATAGTAAAATGGCATTTAATTTAATTTATTATTGAAATGCAATGTGAAATTTTTTGGAATCAACAGAAACACATGTTTTAACAAGAGCACTATCATTTAATACCTACATATAAATACAAATTAAGAAAAACTCAAAAACAGTTTTTACATTTTGGTTCCCTCCACCAAGCCTACATTCACTTTTAATGTATTTGTCATACTTCCAATGTTCTGTGTAGTTTTTCTTAATTGCTCAAGTGTCATTTCTCTACAAGCTTGCCTGTCACATAGTTCCAGTCTGTTTGGGGGGGATTTTTGTACACTTTTTGAATAGTAAGACGCCACAAGGAAAAATCGAGTGGTGTCAAATTAGGGGCTCTGGGTGACCATTCGATTACTTCACTACTCGACCTATCCAGAGCCGAAGAAAATGATCATTTAACCATTGTTTAATAATCCTGGCATTGTGCACAGAGCAGCCATCTAGTTGAAAATGCAGGTTCACTCTCTGCAAACAGAAGGTCATTAATAGCATCCTATAAGTCGGTTCTTAAAAATTCTAAGAAATTTAACACGTTTAAATTGCCGTCGAAAAAGAAAGGCCTATAATTCTTTCATTCTATATTCCGCACCATTCATTGACTTTTTCGGAATATTGATTTTTGCAATTGGTTTTCGGAGGCCAAAAATCGACTATTTTGCGATGAAAGTTGCTTCGCTAAATAAAATACACTTTAAAAAACTACTGTTATTGTGGTATTCTCCTTGTGACCAAAGACTAAACTCTAGCAGCAGTTTTTCATCATCTCCTTTTTCTAGTGTGTGTAAGAATTTAGGTTTAAATGGTTTCATTTTTTTTAAGGCATCTCCGTATCTTTTCTCTTGGTAAATTTAAATCTATGCTACCCACTCTTAAACTTGCATTCGGGTTATTCCTATAATAATAAAAAATAATCAGATTTTTTTCCAATCCTTCCTCTTTCATTGTGTTTTAAACTATGTTTGGATATAGTACCGGTTTCATTACAAATTTGATTTAGTCTGTGCACAGTATTAGAGCTAATAGGAGGGCGCTTTGGATGTCTATTATTGAATCTTTTACATACCTCTCGTTCGCTTCTATCATTGTCTCTAAGAACACGCACAATTTAAATTTTTTCTTGTAATGTTAACTGTACATCCATTACATAAAACTTCTTATTTGTACTTAGTATAAATTGATTATGTAGTAATTTTCATATTTAGTTTGCAAACATTCGGGTATTCAGAAAAAAATTCCTGCCAAATTATCTGTCATAATGCTTTCTCATATATGTAAATAAATAATCTTTAAAGCCCACAACACCTGAATTTGAGTCATATCGGTTTTTAAACACGATATTCCCCATTTTGATCCGCCATTTTTTTGGGGTTAAAAACCCCCAATACCCGACTTTCGAAAAAATTTTGCACCCTAAAAACGGTGCGCTACTGGCAGTTTAAAAATTTTTTTTTGTTTAGATAATGTTTTACAAATTAACAAAGTTCCAAAATTGATTATTACCCACAATACCTGAATTTTAATCATATCGGATTTTAAACAGGATAATCTCCCATTGTTTGTCCGCCATTTTGAATTTTTTAATTATGACAAATGATTTATACTTAGCGATCTTAAAAAAAACCCAATACCCGACTTTAAAGAAAATCGGTTGATAAATTAAAAAATGCTCAATTTTGGACCCTAAAAACGACGCGCCACTTGTTATTATATTTTTTTTTATTTCGAAATTATATAAAAAAGTATTAGTTTGTTTTTTTATTTATGTAACTTTTTAAAATTTGAAGCAATGAATTTTGTTAATTTTCTAATCCCCTAAAAATGCTCCTAGACCTAGATTTTATGACAAATAGTTTTTGTACCTAATTTCATATCGGTAGCCTTAACGTTTCAAAAGATATCGCGAACATTCACACTCAAACACACAATCAGACACGAGATATTCTTTTCTAAAAATGTGTTTTTCGTATTGTTTAGGCCACGAAACGTCGAGAAATGTAAATAAAAGTGTTTGAAAATGTAAACCGATTACATATCCGTACGTATATGAGAAAGCAATTAACTGCCATTCTGTCTTTGTCACAGCTTAAATTATATTATTTTACCATATTGTCAGGAGTTACAATTCTAGACCGGACAAAATAATTAACTTGGGATTTTTACCACTGTGGTGATCTTCTACTTTGTATTTGCCTTGTTGCCAACTTTTTAATTTGTCCACAATCTACGTAAAAACTAGATTGAAAAATTTCGTTTCCAAAAGTAATGTTATAAGTTTGTTCTTAATGAATATTTTTTTATGAAATTTTGGTAGTTTTTATTCTTAAGGATTATGAATCCAGTGGTGTAGTCAAATTTCGAAAAAAAATTGCCTAATAAACTTTTGCCATTTTTCACATGGAAAAAAAGAGTGCCTTGGAAACAAAAAATAAATTATGAAAATTTGTGCCATGATACAGTTTTTGATGCTTATGGCAAAAAAATATCTCAAAATCGGTTGAAAAATGTGTATTTTACAGGGGCGCTCCCATTTCAAATGGGTCACACTGTATATAAAATATAAGTATCCAGTAAGATATAATTTCTCTTTTGAAAACCCTGAAATATAAGTATCCAGTAAGATATAGTTTCTCTTTTGAAAACCCTGTAAACCGACGAAAAAAGGATCAAATTGCGCGATAGGTTTTGTCATTTTTTATAAATAATTAGATAATTATAGTAAGTTACGGGTAACAAAGACATAATTACTGAAAGTAATAAAATTTTTTTTTTACAATTATTTAAAAAAATGTTTAAACAATTTCGATTTACCAAGTTTCAAATTGACCTTTTCTTAGGCAGCTAAAAATGAGAAAAGTTTGAAACCCCTATTAGTTATAGTTTCGGGGGTTACATTTAAAAAATTCATTTTTTACCGATTTTTTTACATTTGACCGTTGTTTAAACAATGTTACCAGTTGTTAAACCACTTGTAAAGCCTGTCCGGTAGAACTGAACGGGTATCGGATTAACAAGGAGGATTGTCAATATATGGTTCTATTGTGCTTGAAACCGCCTTAATGCTTTGCTGTCTCGTACTTATTGTACGTGACAAAGAAAGATGGATATATTATGAATAATGCCTCTATTTCTGCCGAACAAAAGCGTTTGCAACTTTCACACATAATGACAAGGCAATAAGAATCAGATGCAGGTAGAATAGAAATTCAATAGGTATAATAAAATGCCAGTGGTTCTAAACACTGCTTTAACATTACATTTAAAATTTATGGAAGAATGCAAGTTTTATAATAAACATTTATAAAAGCCATTCATAATAATGAATATTCGATTAAGTATAGGTATTTCAATTTACATTTAGAAAGTTCATTGTATACCTAAGTATGGTAATGACGTTTTAGTGTACTCAATTACAAAAGAATCCAAATAAATATGCAATACTGTAACAATAAGTAATTAATAATAGATTATTATACCATTTAGTAGGTACATATAGGTATAAATAAAACAACTGCAATATCTATATTATCATTATTCTTTGAGTAAGCGTTTATATAAACTAACCATTAATATAATGCCGAAAAAGTTGAGTAAAGAAATTCGCGAATTAGTTTTAAATACAGTCGATTATTTTAAAGAAGAAAAAGAAAATGGTGGTCCACTATTATCTACATTTTCTGTTAAACAAAGAACAACAAACGCGTTAAAACTTTCGGTTTCGACGGTGGGGAAAATCTGTGCTTTAAAAAAAATGGCGGCGAGTTGGAACCTCCAGTGAAAAAACAGCGTGTCAAACTTTGCACTACAGATTTTCCAGAAAATGGAAAACAAACAATTCGTGCATTAATATACGAGATGTACGCGAAGAAGGAACACGTAACGTTAAATTCATTATTAAACTTCTTAAAATTGAGAACCGCGTATGAAATAGGAAAAACCAGTTTGGCTCTAGTGTTAAAAATATGGGCTTTAAATTCCAAAAACCAACAATAGACGCGGTTTGTGTGAACAAAGCCACATTGTCGCCAAAAGAAACGTTTTTCTGAGAAAGTATCTCAAAAATCTTAACTCCGAAAGTTCGAGACAGTTTGTTTTACAGACGAAACGTGGATATTTAGTAAAGGTAGTACGTCAAAATGTACTTGGCAAGATAACAGTGCAAAGAGTTTACATCAACCGAACAAATCATCAGATGGAAAACGATTTATTATCATTGAAGCAGGTAACAGAAACGGTTTTATCGACGGAAGTCAATTAATTTTCGGTACAAAAATAAATCATTAGATTATCACGATAATATGAACGCAGAATTGTTCGAAAATGGTTTGAGGAATCACTTTTACAAAAATTAGAGGAACCATCAATAATTGTCCTTGACAATGCGAGTTATCATTCTCGAAAGGCAGAGAAGGCAGTCAAAGTTTCTTGGAAAAAGAAGAAATACAGCAATGGTTAACCGCTAAAAAATAGCGTGGGAAAATTTTATGACAAAGGCAGAGTTAGTGGAATTGGCCAAAAGAAACAAAGTAGACCAATGCGAAAATATGTAATCGATGAGCTAGCTCTATCATATGGACATGAAGTTTTGCGCCTGCCCCCGTATCATTGCCATTTCAATCCAATTGAGTTGGTATGGGGCATTACTAAGAACAAATACGACAAAAGTATCGTTGCGACATCCGGAAAGACGAAGATGTTCTTAATACGTGGAACGACGCATTAAAAACAGTTAGTGCGGAAATATGGCAAAAATGTATTGATCATACGGATAAAATAATTAAAGATACTTTTGTTAATGAAGAGATTGTGGATGAAGTAAGACCTCTTATTTTCACAGTTAACACTGAAGAAAGTGATGACGATGATCTTTTCCAAGATTTGGATGACTCAGGAAGTGATGAATCTGAAGCCGAATGACAATTATAATTTTACATTTAATTATAAAAGTATATCTTTGTAATTTAATTAATATTTACTAACTATAATAAAAATGTATTTGTTATTGTTGTTATAAGTATAAGTGAAAGGTGTCAATTGAAATTACTTATAGGTAATTAGTAATCGATTATTATTTTTATTATACAAAAGTTGCATTTCTTCACAAATTATATAATGTTAAAGCAGTGTTGAGAACCACTGGCATTTTATTATACCTATTGAATTTCTATTCTACCTGCATCTGATTCTTATTGCCTTGTCATTATGTGTGAAAGTTGCAAACGCTTTTGTTCGGCAGAAATAGAGGCATTATTCATAATATATCCATCTTTCTTTGTCACGTACAATAAGTACGAGACAGCAAAGCATTAAGGCGGTTTCAAGCACAATAGAACCATATATTGACAATCCTCCTTGTTAATCCGATACCCGTTCAGTTCTACCGGACAGGCTTTATGTCATATTCCTTATCACTATAAAGTAACCAATTTTTCCACACGGCTACCTGCCCTTAATTACGATATGCACTTATGCTAATTCCACTGGGCTAATGGGAATATATTGAACGATCTGTTATTACTCCATAAAAAATGTTTTGACTCTAAATTTGTAAGCATATATGTTTTAAAAAAAATTATCTAATCTACCATGTTAATAATTAAACTAAATACTAAAATGATGTTCTGTTTCAGGTATGGTTGAGGCTGACCACAAGAGATGTTAAGTATTTGAATACCAGTTTTTATTAAACAAGTAAATTAGACTTGTGGAATGTATAATTAGTGGGCAAATTTAAATTTGAAAAAGATGGAAACCGCTTTTAATTTCAGTTTGTTTGACGATTGATCAACCGTAATCTTCGCCCTAATCGTTCCCAAAAGAGTGATTATAAGTTAATTATAATTAGCATACTTAGATCAAGAAAAAAGATAAATCAATGAGGTAATGTTTAGTTTATTTTCATTAACAAAATTTATTTTTAAATGTAATTTAACTCTTCATCAGGCACGACATTAGACTCTAATTACTTTTCCATTATTGTATGTTTTGCGGTAAATTACTTTTGTATAGGTTTTCTATAGTAATCACTGATTTCCATAATACTTCTACTTAAGATCATTCATGATAATTATTATTTCATTGAAACTGTCAGGTTATAAAGACCGAATTAAAAGAGATGAGGTGTATTATGCAAAATTTAACATTAAAATTCAATTCATTTATTTATCTTCTATAGTATTGTATTGGGAATAATTCCAGTGTTAAAGCAAAAGTATTTAAGTGGATTTTGAAATGCGTAATTAATTGTTTATTTTTTTGTAATAATTATCTAAGCCGGGATCTAAAAAATTGTAATGTTAGGTATCGCTATATTACGTATATAAAATGATATTAACTGCGATTACTATCCGTTACGTGAATTTTAAATGAGACCGAAAAGTTAATGGTTTTGTCAGCACAAGATGAAGGCCGATAGAGGAACTAAAAACCAAGTTTATTACTCAGCTTCAAACCTTGGACAATAACGAACCACGCACAAGCTTTTACATAGGCATTGACACGTACGTGGCCCACCTATCTTACCGAGCTGATAGGTGAGCGGTAACACAATCTGTTTAGCATTTGGAAGGTAATGGTTTCGATTCCCGTTACCGTTACCTTGTATGAGGTTTTTTCAGCGAGTACACTTCAAGTGGCATGATCACTGCGTATTCGCACTACATGTGCGGCTATTTAGGTGAATTATAACTTCCCCGTTAGTACCCTAGAACTCCGTTCCGTCCGATCCTATTCTGACAAAACCTATCCTTTATCCCATCATACGTACATACAGTATAAGTTGTTTTATCCGGCACGGTCGCGACCGATCGTCTGCCGGATATCTCGATTTTCCGGATCATAGAGCGCTATAATTTATAGGAGGTATATAAAGCATGGCAAACCCATCAAGTTACTTGAAACTAATACGAATTTAATCAAAACACTTACATAAAAACAACACCATTCAAAGACTATTAAAATGTATTACAATATTATTCTTCTTTCACTCACTTCATTGGCCGGATTTTGTTTGTTTTTTCTCCGCAAGTTTTTTAAACATCTGAGCAATGTCTGCTTGTTTTGTATTTTCCTTACGCTTCTGTAGAGAAGTGGAGTGCAGAATGTGTAATTGAATGACTTCATGTGCCGAGTACATTGGCCGACTTTCAGTAAACTTTAATAGTGTAAAATACGCTTTCGCCCAAGCAACTTTTTCTGTCACGGTTTCTTCATCTGATGATTCACTATTAAGCTTTTCATTGTCGTGATTTAGATTTAAAACACCGTTGATTAAGTCCTCATCGGTTAAAGTACGCGACACTTTTATGTTTTTATCAGCACTAACCCACTCTTCGATATCTGCTAGGCTTGCATCATTCTCGGGATCGGAGAGAGACAGTCCATTAAATATGGAAACAATTTCAGGAAGTGGATCAACAAATCCTGCGAAATCCTCTTCATCTGAAGAATCTGCAGCTACCCTTACAGATGACCACAACTTCCTCCATGCTAGGTGTAAGGTTTTGCCTTTCACTGTCTTCCATGCGCAGGCAATGTTGAATACAGCATCCTTAATTGTGTACGTTTTCTGGAATTCTTTGATTGATCCTTCGTAATTCACAAGCTCTGAAACCCCGTCGGTGGTAGCATTTCATATTTTGAATTACTTCTTGGTCCATAGGCTGTATGAGAGGCGTAACGGTCGGAGGAAGGAATACAACAAAAACATTTCCTTTCCGCAATTCCAGTTCATTGGGATACGCATTGCAGTTATCGAGCAACAACAAACGCTTGCTGTCTTCAGCCATGCCGATCTTGTGGAAATGTTCTTTCATTGAGGGAACAAACTTGTGGAAAAACCAGTTTTTAAAAATGGTTGTGTCCATTCATGAATTCGATTGGGCCGAACACTCAACTGGTAAATGCCGAACGTTTTTAAATGCGCGTGACTGGCGGGATTTTCTTATAATCAACAACTTCACACGATGAGTGCCCGCGGGATTTGCACAACACACAACGCCAAAGTAAACCCGTTTCATCAGAAGATTTTTCACCCGTTATATCTAACTTCCGGATACCATGGCGATTCTTGAACCCAGCTAACCATCCGTCTGAAAACGTGCACTCCTCTGTTAGCTTCATTTTTTTATGAAGTTCTTTTGCCTTTTCAACGATAATGGGTCCAGAGATAGGCGCTCCTTCAGACCGTTTAATTGTGAACCATTCATACAATATTGTGTCGACTTGTTCCAATTTTGCTTTTCTTAAAACACGGCGGCCATCGATGGCTTTGGTGGAATCCGTGGTAGAATGGATCTTCAACAGTTCGTCCTTTTGTTTACGTAGTTCTTAAATCGTTGAAGGTTGATGCCGTATTCTTTCATCAAGATTTTCACAATGATCGAGTCTTTGCCAAATGTCAAATTTTTGTTTTATAGTTAGCACCACTCTTTTCCGCTTGTTAATTGTTTCTTCCATGCTCTTTATGGACAATGAAATGATGAAATTAATGCACGACGTTCTTCCTCGAAGCCATGTAGCGTACTAATCACCGCCACCGCGGCCGCGTTGGTTGCCACCGAATCGGTTTAGGGAACATACGTAAAAACAAGCCCCGAAATTACACGAAACTCCCCGAGTATAGTACTCTCGATTACGCTGATAAAGTCCGGAGCGATAGTTTTAAATTTCACATTTCGGGTAAATTTTTCCGGATATTAGAGCTTTCCGGATGATCCGGTGCCGGTTAAAACACCTTATACTGTACTTAAAGTATGAATGGTGCGAATCCATGACTGTGACTTAAGGACCATGAAAACTTGAAGCAGTCTGTTCTCTCTGTTGGAGAGGTAATACGTTATTTCTTTTTTTCCGCCTCTCTTTTGTGAAGGCACTGCGTGATTGCTGCTAAGTGTAACATTCAAAGCTGAAATCAAAGTTTCCAGATGAGTAGAATGAAGATGTGTTAGTACATTTTGATTGGAGAAACTTTTCCATTAATTATCTCTATGAGTACCATCTACATAGATCATTGAATAATATAAATCGTAAATTTACGTTATGTTCTTATGTTTTATATTTATTTTTTATCTTCCATTTACCATTGATATTATCCATTAGTTGCACTAACTGCGTGGTTGCTAGTTTCGTAAATCCTAAGTACGTGCTTACTAATACATCACTGCAAATACCTGCAAATCCAATCGTTTCGATGTTCAGTCCTGCAAACATAACCTTGAATATGATGGCGTCATTTAAAGAGGTTTCTAACATGTGTTTAACAAAGCTACACGTCCATAAGCTACTTTTGCGAGTCGCCAAAAATATTTTCTAATGTCTCGTTTCGTTAAGTCTAACTGGCAAAACTATCGTTTCTTGACTAGTGACATAAGTAATTACTAAATAACATTCTGTTAAAAATTTATTTATTGCGACTTCTTAGTCATGTTTGAGCAAAATTCAAATATGAACTGGATTTTTGTTGAAACTTTTTATTTAATTGCTATAAGTATATGATTTTTCCATGATTTCTTCATGTATTCACCATCCAAGTTTATGCACTTTTGCCATCGTTATGATAGTTTCATTATGTCACTTTTGTAGAATGTTTTTGGTTGAGCTCGAATCCAATCACACACAAATTCGCTTACATCGTCATCGTCTTAAAACTTTGAGCCACCCCTTGTCTCTTGCAACGGCAAAAAATGGACTGTAAGGTGGATGTGAAAGAACCACCTCATGCATTTTTTTGGGCCAATTTCTAATCAATTGTGCAGTATGAGGTCTGATATCGTGCAGCACAATAACACTCTTGATTGTACGGTGGCCATTAGTTTCCGACTGTCTTGACTCTTGTCGCTACTCTAAGCTTGATCTTTATGATTATGGGGTAAAATGGTCAACCCAGGTTTCGTCATAGCTTAGTAAGGAATTATTATCTTGGTATCGCCTTAGAAGTTCAGCATAAGCTTCAACATGCCGCTGTTTTTGTTCCGTAGTCAGCAATCTGGGCATCCATCTTGTGCAAACGTTTAACAATTTTTCCGGTACGATACAGTATCGTCGTACGTGTTTAAACTAAGCTGACCTTGGTTGTGTTTCCTCTTTAGCTTGATGTGTTGCAGTGATCAAATCAGAAAGAACTTAATAGCGTTACTAACGAGAAATAGTTCATATGAATACATCTACTGTGATTCCGTACAGTTGACTAATGAAAGGCAGAAAATTTCGACTTAGGTAGACATGAGTGATGTGAATAGTTCAAACGATCACCTTTTAATTTAGGTTGGTAGTATATTTTCTGTTGATCTACCTCTCTTGAAAGAAGACTATTTACAAATTATTTTTGAATTAAAACATGTCATCGATACCTAGAGATTCGGCGGTACACTAGGCACTCTCTGTTATTGTAATGTTTAAGATTTTTGAAATATCCATTTTTTAGTGCATTTATCCGGGCATATCCTTCCTTTACAGGTTTAGTTAAATTTTAAACGAACCAAAGGTCTCAGTACATCGTTGTGTAATTATGAATGTACAGTGTTTTGGGCCCATTCATATAGTATAGTCGAGGAATTATGTAAATAAGGTCTAGGTCGGAATTTGCAATATTAAGGTAATTTTAACTAGTTTTAAAAAGAATATGTAGATGAAGGCAAATTTAAGTAATACATGATTAACTAGTAATAAATGCTCTAAAATTTTGCTATCGTGTGATGGAAAAAAAAGTTACAAGTTACCTGTCGATACAAAACAAATTTCATGTATAACTAATGAATAATTATCAAATAATGTTTTAAAGCTACGTGTTCACTCTCAGGGTTGGTTGGAAAAACCCAACTTCCATTTTCTGATTTTTTTTTGTTTCAGTATGTTTTTTTTCACAAATGTGCCTTTTGTCTATTGTATTTCACCAAGACGGTAGTATACCGTACCCCCTACTACGTTTGGAACGTCACTTGGTATGTCGCAACGAAATTTGGAGGGCTTAAATAGGAGATGGAAACCTACTTGAATTTGGTCTTTCTTTTACTTTTCTCTGTTTATATAGTTATACCAGTTTTTTTTCAGATAACCACGACTTATATTCATTGCATTAGCTAGCCTTGGTTATTAAAATTTTTTTAAGAATTAGCGCATATTTTTTACAGATAAAAGAGTGGACTAAAATTTTTCATTTAGATATTAATTATTTTAGTTAAGTTGGAAAATACAGGTTGATGGTTAAAACGTATTCATCGATATTATAATAATATTTTACCTATAAAAACATTTTGTTTTAACCAAAAAAAATTTTCACTTGCGAATTTTAAATTTAACGGCCTATTAGGGCCATCCCGGAATCCAAGTTTATCTAAAAAAAATTGTAAAAATATCAATATTTAAATAAATGGGGCTTTGTTTCGGGCCACTTTGATTACATTCAACTATGTTAATGGTTATTTCGTGATGAATACAAAAAATTACAAAATTTTATTGAACGTAACCCAAGAGTTTTTTTGTGTTTCTGAAAGTGAATTAGTTGAAAAATATCACTATATGGTCTAAACGTATTCATCGTTATTGTAAGATTTTAGCTGCAAAAACATTTCTCTTTAACCAAAAACGTCTCTAGAGACGCCCCGTAGTCCAAATTTAATTTTTTTTTAAATCTCAATTTTTAATTAAATGTGGCCTCTCTGCTTAAATTCTGGTATAGGTATGTTATGTCGTGATTAAGACAAAATATTTGAACATAATTCAAGAGAAATTTTCGTTGCTAAATGTAATACTTGTTGATATAGTTCGTACAAAACTAGAAACGCGCATGTTCAACATGAACAAACAGTCCAGTAATATATTTTATGTGTAGCACAATTAAGATTCTCTATGACCACTGAAATAATACCGAGCATTCGTTAACAGGGAATTCCTTTAAAATTACTAGATACATAGGTTAAGCTAATTTTTGACCAAAGTGGGTACCAAAAAAATGTAACTGTTCACTTCTTGCGTAGGACGGGCAATGTGTTCAAAAATATACTGAAGACTTTTAGGGAATTTTTTTAGAAAGGACTTGTGGGCGTAGGTAGCATTTTTAGGTGTAGAACCATTTTTTTAGAAAGAGTTATAAATTTGACGATCTACTGAATTTTTTTTTATAGCTTATGTCCTGAGTACATTTATTTTGGGCAGTTTAAAAGTGTCATTTTATCAGGATCAAGGGTGAATAACGGTATGAACATGAATGTTTGAGCTTGCACAAAGTGTATTTCAAAGAAAGAGGTGTTTAGCACATTATGTGATTGCGCGCGATAACTTTTCTAGTTCAAAAATAGACGTTTGTATGCATAAGTGAGATAAATTCCAAAACCATGCACCTAGAATTTTCTCTATTTGTATAAGTGAAATATTATTTATCTGTACTTTGTCTTGGTACGTTCAACCTAACAAATTAAGATAACGAGGAAGATAATGGTGATCGTTTCAGGCACGGACATTACCAAATCTGGACGTGTGAAGTTAGAACCCCGATATAAAGATTTTACAGTTCTGATTAGAGTTCCAGCTTTCTTATGAAGAATTTTGCAGTTTTCTATTAAACCATTAAGAGTTCCGGCGATTAAGGGTCTCAAATTTTACTCTGAAGAATGGGTTCTAAATAGTTCATTTGCTTTGCTTTATGAGTCGAGTTACTGATATATAAAAAAATTGATTTCCTAAGAATTTACAAAAAAATTTGAAAATTCGATTTTGAGATCGAGGAGTTCCGTCAGTTAATTATTACATTTCCACACATAATGAAGAGTTCCTGACAGTAAAAATATATTTTAATGAAAGCTTGGAAAAGTAATTTGGGAAAAGAAAGCGGATAAATTTCTCAATAATATAATTTTTGAGAGTTACAGTAGTTCTAGCACCCGTTTAAAGAAAACCATTAAGAACGAAAGCGATCCGATCATGTATTAAAAAGGAATAGGATTTTATACAATGTTGTCCAAAAATTGTTTTTTGAGAGTTTCAGCAGTTCTGATATGAGTTCTTGCTGGTATTCTTAAGGTTATAACACAAACTATTATGGGTGAAAGTAATCCGATCGTGCACTAAAGAGTTGTTCAACCTAAAACTATATTGATTTTGAAGTTTTGCTAGGTTTGGACGAAAGTTATTTTTTTAAAGTTCTGGCACGAGCTCTAAGGAAAACCACGTGGATTCGAAATTTTTTGAAGTTCAGACAAAAATCGTTTTTTGAGAGTTGCAGTTGTTCTGGTGCAAATTCTAAAGAAAAATATTGTCCAAAAGTGTATTAAGAGTTATTCAACCTAAAAGTAAGTATATTGATTTTGAAGTTTTCCTAATTTCGGATGAAAATTATTTTTTTCAATAGTTCTGAGACAAGTTAGAGCTAGTATTTTTATAGTTTTAAAGAAAACTATTATGAACGAGAACGATCTGATCTTGCATTAAAAAGCTAAGACCTAAAACTTATTGATTTTGAGGTTTTGAGTACCAGTGGAGTTGGTACGAGTTCTAGATAGAACTCTCCGATTTATCAAGAAAATCATTAAGGACGAAATTGATCCGAAAGTGCACTAAAAAGTTATAGGACTTTAAATAACGTTGATTCGAATTTTTTCGAAGTTCGGACAAAAATTATCTTTTGAGAGTTCTTGTAGTTTTAGCTGAGTTTTGCTTATTATTCGAAGTGTATTAAAAATATAAAATAATAAGCCAATATATAGAAGTACACTACATGGAAAAATGACGTATTTACCTATTTGAACTGAAATTTTGTTACTATTTTCAAAGATGGCTCCTTCATCATTGGATTATATAGATGGACGTGTCAAAGAGCCGTCTGCAAATTATCATAATGTACAGAAAACACTGCAAAATGTAGCAAACAATATTAAGAATGAAATTCAGGCAATTGTAAACATAATCCTACATAATGATACGCTAGGAGACGCTACAGGGTTGCCACCTCTCCGGGATTCTACCGGAATGGGGTCCTAAAAATGAAAATCTCCCGTCTCCAGGAAGTATTTGGTAATAATTAAAATTCTCTCGGAATTTAAAGTTGGGCAGAAAATCACCTAGATCTAGGGAGAAATCCTCTGGTCTGGCAACAGCAATACTGGCAGGCAGTTTTCTGTAAATCACACGTGCGCTGGAAGGAAAGTTGAGTCAACTCAGTAATTACAATTATTATTGCTTGATTTTCTCTCGCGTGTGCTGTTATTACTTCGTTCGTTGAACAACATAAGTCGCGCATTTCGATAAAAACGTTGCTTATTTTTAAAAAATGTCTACTAAAGATAGTGATTCTGTTGACAGTAATTCACGCCAGCGGCGTTTCAGGACAAGTGGTTAACGGAATTTGATTGGCTTGTGAAAAGAGACAACTACAATGGAGAATGTAAACTCTGTCGTTCTAAAATTTACATTAAGCACGAGGGTATTAGAACTCTAACTATACATTCTCAAAGCAAGAAACACAAGTCATCAGTTTCTAAAGAAAAAGTTCGCAATCGATTTCGAGCTTTTTCACGAAGAAACCTTCAAAAGAAGAGGACAGTGTATCTGCGATTGGGTCTACTTCAGTGTATCATGGGATTACTAAACACCAACCAAGACTGCACAAACCAACTGTTCATCACCCTATTTCCCGATTCTTCTATGGCAAAAAAGGTCTCCTGTGGCAGAACAAATGCACAAGTATATGCGAGAGTGTACTTGCTCTTGTAGCTCAAGAAATACTCTTGAATGAGATCAAGGATGCAGAATATTTTTTTAGTCGGAATCGATGTGCAAAGGCAACATAAAAATGTTTCTAGTAGTCGTGCAGTATTTTCATAAAGAATGTGGGAAAAACAAGGACTGCTAGATTTTTACCGTGATCCCCATGCGCCCTTAATGGTTTTCTTTAAAACTCGGCGAATACTACCTAGAACTCGTGCCAGAACTAGTCTATTTTTTCCGTGCATTTTTCAAAATTTTTATTTTTTATATATCAGGAACTGTAGTACTGACAAAAGTAACGAAAATGAACTTAAGGTCGAGGGCGAAGATAGCACTAATTCTTCAGGCTCAAATTTGGAACCGTTAATAGTCTGAATTCTTTAAACTTTTAATAGAGAACTTACTGCAATCGAGTTTCGCCGTGCTGCTGGCATCGGAGAGCTGCTCCACCAGTCGTACAGGGACCGCTTAAAGCGATGTATCTCCGAGCACGTGGCAATCTATAGTTGAAAAATCTTTTTTCTCAGTTAATTGTTTTCCTCGGAAGGGCCGCATTATATTTTCTTGTAAACTGAAGACTTCACTATCAAAGAAAAGTAGTGTTTGTAATTATAACACAATGAACCGTTATCGCTTGGTTTTATAATTCTCACGTGTTTACCACCAATCGCACCCAAGCAGTTTGGAAAGTTAGCATTTGTTTGGAAAACATTTTTTTCATTTTTCCAAGTTTCTTTGGTCAATTCCACCAACCGCGTTTTTCATGTAGGTAGTTCCAAATATTTTCGCATACGTCTTTGACGAATTCTCCTATTGTCGATGCCGAAATTCTAATTCAGCACCCCGTTGCCAGGTATCTATAGAATTAAAAACCATGATGTTCATTTTTTTCTTTCAGTAAAAGCTCTCTAGAAAAAATGGAAAGTTTTAAGAGACGGTTTTAATCGATACGTAAACAAAACAAAAAAATAAAAAGTGGCTCAGGAGCACATAAATTACGCCAATATGTATACTTTCAACAGTTGTCATTTCTACTATCATTGTCGAAAAATAAAGCAGACAGTATAGATAGCTTAGAAGATGAAACGGCGTCTGAGGATGCACTTATCGATGAGGAGCAAACATTTCAACGCGGCCGCATGCGAATTAGTGCGGCGAAAGAAGATAACTTACTTAACCAATTGGCAGAAAATATAAGTTAGAAATACAAAGAAAACATATCAAACAATGAAGCAGATGGTGATAAATTAGTTCTTTTAGCCTTACATGGTGATTTTAAGAAAATTTCTGAAGATTTAAAATTAGACGTTAAAACAGAAACATTGAGAGTTATAAAAAAATACAGACTATTCTCGCCTGGCAATAATTTATACCCCAATCAATCCATCCAGTCATCCCACTAACAGTTCAGCCATCAACAATCACCCTACTCGCAGTTCAACTATGATGATCCCAGTAGTGGCTACAGCACTGGACCTTCTACTAGTGGGTACAGTACTGGACCTACTACTTCTGCGAACGTTCAGCGTATCAACCAACCCATACAAAATACTACAGAACTGAAGCAGCTACCACATTGTTTCCTGATTCTGTCGAGAGCGAGATATCGCAGTCATCAATACATAGTATTTTCGAATAGTTTGAAATGCCTCTTGTAATCTTGGCTATAATAAAGCATTGTATAAAAACGTGTTTTCTTATCTTAACGTCACTGCAATTCTTTGTTCAGGTACAATATTTTTTCTCATGGTGGTATCCATCCGCTGTATTTTGTGCCGTAAAATATTAACCTATTCATCGAACGATGCCACTGACATCCTAAAGTAGTTATAAAACCTTTTATTATCTTCTGTGATCTGGGGATACCAAGTATGAAATATTCCATTCTGCCCTCTAGATTGTAATGTTGTATGCACCCACGTTCTACAGCGTTTTCTGTGCATTCGCTTGCGCTATAATAGGACAAGAAGCAGTGTTTTTTCGTCCGGAATCCATGTTGCAAGTGAATGAACAGCAGCATCAGAGCAGTGGTGTTGCGGTCGAACACAATTGCAATTGGAACTGCTTGGAGCAGTTAGGTTGCAGTCGAACCCGTAGCGCAACACGACTGCCCCCATGCACCTGGGCTGGACTGCTCCCATGCAGCTGGGCTCGACTGCTCCAAGCAGTCCGTCTATAGCCGCCCTAATCAGAACTGTGCAATGTTTATGTCGGTGTGCTCCCACCAAAATCTGGTTAAAGCTCTGTTCCAATTGAGATATCTTCAGAATTGTGTTGTAAAGAGGAAAATCATTTGTCTTTTCACAGCATACTTTGTTGGGAACGAAGAGTATACAACATTGAATTTATTTATTAATATTAGAATAAAAAAATACTTGTGCTTTTGGTCATGGCTTGATAAATATATACTGGATATATTATTTTGTACTACGACCTAGCCCTTAATTCTTCCAGGTTTTTTTTAGTAATAATAACCATAATAATAAAAGTGATGATAAGTACATCCGGCGTCACTTTGAAAAACAAACTCTTATCATCCTTTTCAATTTAAGTATACACCTTTATTTCCGGTTTCTTATCGAGTTTGGCGCATTATTTTTCTGCGTGCTTGCGTTTCTAAATAGATTACTAACATTCTGTATGATTCACACATTAACCTTGTGCGTAATCGTATCCAAAATAGGTAAATTAAAATATATCTAATGGAAACGAAGGGGGGGATTAATTCCTTCCTCAAAGTATCATTACGCATATAAAGAAAACGTCTTTTAGCTTTATGGGTTGGCGGGGATTTCCTTGATATCTAAAAGTGCGTGATTTGCTATACAGTAAGGAAATGAATATAGAAAACCTTAAATCTTTACTTTAACAACGCAATTTTCTACTTTGCGTGTTTTTTGGTATTAAAAGGGAAAAAAAAGGATTTTGGGGGCATAATATAAAATTTCCTTTAATTAATATTAACTTTTATTGCCCTAGAGGGTGGTTTACGTTTTGAAGGGATGTAACTCGTAATTAAGGTTTGCAACGTTATTAACTAATTTTTGAAAAATATATAAGGCGTACTAAGCTTATGAATCATTCTCACATTTATAGAATTAAGAAAATGTAGAAATGTGTATAATTAAATTTTTGTTCTTCTGAAATGTGGGTGGGTTCTTAAAATTATAGACACCTAAAATTAGAATACACACAAAGGTAATTTAAATTTAATCAAAAACCGTTAGGTTAAATGTAATTACAATAATTTAAAATTTAAATAAAGATCGTTGTATGTGTGCAGTATTTTACTCGTACAAGCAATTCACTAAGCACATAAACATAAATGTAACAAATTGGTCTTTTGTCAGTTAAATATTGAAACTGTAAATAATGAGAGAGGAAGTATTTAAATGTTACAAACATTTACATCAAATTTCCGTCTGCAATTACACGTTAATAATGAGTATAAAAATATTTTTAATTGATTATAAAATCAGTTTTGTTAAATGATCCGATAATAAATGCTGAGAGAAATAGGCAATAAAATTTGATTTGTGATTATTTTGTTAAAACTTAGTAGCACTTATTTATGTTTTATTGCCAGATTATGTAAAATAGATGTTGATTACAATTTTTTATATACATTAAGGGTTGTAAAAATAGTTCATTGTGTTTGTAGATGGAATTTATTTAACCCTCCTATTGTGTTAACATTTTGGTTTCACTTTTTGTGTTCGGGACATTATGACCCGGGAGCCTATAGTTGTCGTTTTATTGTAGTTAAATTGATATAACAGTAAATAATAATAAGAAATAAGATGTATTATTTATTACATTTTATTACGTTATTTTATTTTTATTGCATATTATTATAAATATTATGTAAAGAACACCTGAAAAACGTAGTAGTTAGGTATATACATTTATTTGTTACAGTCTTGACACTAGCCATACGCATGAGCTTTACATGGGTATTTTGAGCAATTACAACATACCATATTAGTTTTATTATCATTTGAAGAGGTACAAAAATTCTTCTTTCATCTTTTACGCTTGGTTGTGGTTGATTGTTCCTTTACTTCGGCATTACTGGTTAAAGAACGTGACTTTATAACAATTTTAGCTGCAGGAATACTTCGAGGGAGATGTTTGCTTTCTTGCAATAATGTAGTGATCAAGGAGTTACCCAGTTCTTCAAGAAATAGTCGCCGTTCTGTAAGTTTTCCAGCATTCCAGGTTGGAGTTACTTCGCACTACAGAACATCAGCGTTGTAATCTAAAACGTTCATGATATTGTAAAAGATAGTCAATGGCCATCTTTTAGTTTGCCATCTGCATGTGTATGTTATAATTAACTTGCCTAACGCGTCTATAGCACCTTTAGTTTTGTTGTAACCTAAAATCATAAACGGATTTTTATGATCTTAACATTTTTATTCCGTTTCGGAATACAGGAAACTATAGACGTGTCCCCTTGGTAAAGTAAAATTTTGAAGAAAGAACTTCTTTCCTGTTGCACACCAATGCGGCTGGCAATTCAGGCTTATTTTTGCGAGTGATGCCAAGCATGGTTATTTTTCTTTTCAATAGCATCTGCCCCAGATCGTACGAGGTAAAAATTATCACACGTTACGTTGTGATCTTAGACCATAAGTAAGATCTAGCACAACTCTTTTACCTTGACTTCTGTCTGAAGGTTTACCTTCTTTTTCTCCGAGCTAAACTTGCATGTTATATGCATAAGCAGTTACAGAATCGCATAAAGTCCAAATCTTGACTCCGTATTTAGCAGATTTATTCGCGATGTACTGTCTAAAAGAACAACGGCCTCTAAAAGGTACCAGTTGCTCATCTACTGTTACATTTTCGTGAACATTATAGAGCTTAGGTAGAATTGTAGCCCATTTATCCCACAAGTCCCGTATGGGAGCTAATTTATCAGTTTGACGTCGTTGCGGTCGAATTTTTTTTCGTCAAAGCGAATTATTCGTGCAATTACATGAAATCGTTGTAGGTACATCGTTGCTCTGAATATTGGACGACCTACATTTCCATCCCACATACTGACTCCCACACTTAAGCTAGAAACAGTAGGCCAAAATATGCTTCTAGTTCAACTAATGCTAGTTCTTTAAACGTGTCGCCACAAAGTCTTCTGCCTTCTAAATTTGACATTTTCAAAATTAGGTTTACAATTTTGTTGCCCCAGGAATCAACGAAATAATATTTGCTGCTCATAACCTTCCCGATTGATGTGTCTTTTCATTCCATATTATATTGCCATCTTTTGAAGTTACGTGATTATCCGTATCAGCTTCATCTGAAATCGTAACTTCCACTTCATCATTCTCTTCGCTATTAAATATCTCGGTTTCGAACAAGTGGTCTTCTTCTTCAGAAGCATTAGAATCACTATCAGAAACACAAAAGTTTCTCAAGTTTATTATTTGATTAATCCATTATTTAATTAATTGATTATTTAATTATGGATTAATAAAAAAATGGAACTTATACCATCGATAGTCTAGATACATTTTATGAAGCAGCTAGTTTCTCTAGTAAAAAAATCGTTAAGCACCATTCTGAATAATTTTTAAAAAGGTACAATCTATTATAGACGTCTTCTTTTGAAAATGTGGTCCATCTATATTTAAACTTTTTGTTTATAATGTTTGATATTAAGTCTTGAATATGTTTAACTTTTAACCAATTACACTTTTAATGTACTTCATCTTCTTCTGCACTATCCGTTTCGAACGGTGACGACTTTGTTTGTTGCTATGCTAAACAGGTCAGCTGAAGTTTTTCCGCACCAGGTTCTCATATTTCGCAGCCAAGACATTCTTTTCCTTCTCTGCAGGATGGATTGTAATAATGAGTATCTGGATTCGTACCTCATAATATGCCCCAGGCATGGTAACTTCTTACTTTTGATGGTCTAAATGATCTCTTCGTCTTTTTTCATTTTTTTAGCGTATTTTTTTGTTAGTTATTCCCGCATTCTATGATATTCTGAGCATCCTCCTATAAATCCAAATTTCAAACGCCTCGAGTTTCTTCTATATGGCATTATTTAGGGTCCTGGATTCTACCCCATATGGCAGCAACGAGAAAACAACACCGGACATGTCTCATCTTTGTTTCCAGGCTGAAATTGTGGCTCTTGTAAATATGACTCATTTTATTAAAAATTGAATTTGCGTTTTCTTTATCATTCGTGTATTGTCCCATTGTTCGTTTATAATCGTTTCCAGGTAGCGACATTGTTCTACTCTCTCTTCGTTTGGTTTATGCACAGTTGTACTCCGCTAATCCGTTCCTTACTATGATGATGATCATTTGTTGGGTTTTCAGGACGTTGATGTTCAGTCCGTACTGCTGACTGTATTGTGTTATCCTGTAATCTCTCGTGTGTATCAGCCAGTACCATTGTGTCGTCCGCGTATCTGATGTTATTCATTCATTATCATCTCGTGGAGGGCTTCGTTAAATATTCTTTCGGAGTGTAGATTGAAGATCAAGGGGGACAGTACGCAGCATTGTCTCGCTCCTCGCAGAATTTTTACCTCCTCCGTTGGATCATCTTCTATTCTCATAGTTGCTTTCTGGTTCCAGTATACGTTTTTTATTAGTCTGAGATCTTTACCATCTAATCCCGCATCTTTGAGTATGTTCATCATTTTCTCATGTTGGGGTCCAACATAATCAAAGGCTTTCTCATAATCTATTAGGCATATGTATACGTTGCAGTTAACGTCCTTACACTTTTGTATTAACTCCTGTACTCCAAACAGCGCCTCTCCTGTACCCACTGCACTAATGAATCCGAATTGACAGATATTTGAGCTTCACAGCAGGCTTATTGTGCGATATTCTCCACACCTGTTTGCACCTGGTTTCTTAGGTAGCGCGATGAATTCTGATTTCAGCCATAATTGTGGTATTTGTCCGGAATTATATATATGGTTGAATAGTTCTGTGATCCAGCCTCTTCCATCTTCATGTAACAATTTCAGAAACTCCGATTCAACGTTGTTGCTTTCCCGTTTTTCATTGTTCTTATTGCTGCTTCTATTTCCTCTTCCAATATCTTTGGGCCTGTACATGTTTCGTCTTGTGGTACGATGTTTGGTCTTTGTTCGAAAAACAGCTTGCTACTGTTTCTTGATTCCTTCTTTGTCTGTAGGTTCCTGTTGCTTTTTTCAGTTTACTGTGGACGTTGAACGTGCCGTGCATTTTCTGCAGCCTTTCAATTTTCTCGCGCCTTTCTTTTGCTTCTTTTTCTTTATTGTTCTTACATTTTTGTATTTTTCCTCGTTTCCTTTGAGTGTTTTTCTTTTCTCCATTAGTTCTAAAATTTCGTTGGTCATCCAGGATTCCCTTTTTATCTGTCGTTCTTTTTTCAAGCACTCTTTCTTCACAGGTTGTACTATTTCTTCAAGTTTGCTAAGTCCTTGTTGGTAGTTCCTTTCTCTTTTTAGTTGTATTTTTTTATTAATATTTCATTGGGCTTCTTTTTTATGCCTGGGTCCTTTAGCGCTTCTCTATCGTACACTTCTTTTGCTTTCTTCTTTATTTTCTTCATACTTACCCTCATGACTCCTACGAGCGGTGTGTGGTCTGAACCGATGTCTGCTCCAGGGTAGGTTTTTTACTGATTTGATGGTGTTTCTGAATCTCCTGTTTATTTAGATGAAGTCAATTCGGTTACGCATGATTCTTCCAGGTCTTTCTTCTGGCGACTTTCATGTGTACAGCTGTCCCATTTTCGTATGTTTTACAGGTTATCTCGTTTATTTTTTAGGTTAGAACCTTGCGGTTTTCGCGACACCGTGCTACTTTTTTATGAAATCAAAGATGCACTAATCAAATTTGCCATAGCCATCTTAGTTTTTGTGCTACAGGGTGATTTTGGAAACATTGCATTTTCAGTCATCCCCTGTAACTCTGTTATTGTCAGATATATTAAAAAAGTAAAAACTGATATTTGTATATTTTTTTACGTAGAATCCAGTGGATATACTCAGATTTTCTTTAGAGGTCACAGTTTTTGAGATATTGACATAACCTACTTTTTTTTAAATATATTTTTTTAAAATCCTTTTCCCCTTGCCAAGAGCTTTTCAAAAATATAGCATAGTCTATATTTATTTTTATAAATAACGTGACAAAATTATTTTCTTCTATAATTTACATTGATAAAAACAAAATAATTAATTAATCACGAATATTGTTCAAATTGCAGACCATTATGTCTCCTACAAGTTTCACAAAGTTTATAAATTCATTTAATAGCATTTTCCAAAATAAATGATTGTCTTCGTAATTCTGCAAAAGCATTTTCCGTTGCAATTTTTAATTGTTGCATGTTGGCATATTGCCTTGAATAAATTTTTTCTTTAAATACCCCACAAAAAATCCAAAACCGAGAGATCCGGTGATCGTGGTGGCCATCGAACAGGTCCATTTGTTCCAATCCATCTCCTGGGAAAACGTTCATTTAGCCAGTTTTGTATTATTCTAGCATTGTGGGCTGGAGCCCCATCCTGCTGGAAGAATATATCTTCAGTTGAGCCAGTGGAATATCTTCTAAAATGTTCATAGTTTTTCTTGTAGAATTTGTAAGTACCCATTAGAGTTTAAGTTTTCTTCATAAATCTTGTAAACTATTTTTCGGTTAAAAATAAAGCAGGAGACATTAAATCCGAACCTGTCTTGACGCTCTCTAGGAAAAATCACGTGGGGTTTTCTTGACTCCAAAACCGCGAGTTGTGTCTATTAAGAATTCTCGAACTTGTGAAATGTGCCTCGTCTGACCAAATTATTTTTTTCAAAATTATTGTCCTGAGTTTTCATATTTATAAACCAATTGCAGAACTCCAATCTACGTTCAGCATCACCAGGGTGCAGATGATGAACAAGTTTATACTTGTAGGGTTTGAATTTTGTTTTTAAATCCTTTGCACTGTTGTTTTAGACACCGGTCTCTTTTTCCTGCACGAGGTTTCAGGAGTGGCTTGAACAATTGCTAAAACGTTGATCTCTGATTCCTCGTTCTCTTTGTTGTAAACTCGGGGTCGAGGTTTGTCAAAACATCCATGTTGGCAAAGATTAAATTTTAATTTTGAAATAGGTATATAAAATAAATATAAATTCTAAGGTAAAGATTAACTGACCTGTTCAGATAGAGTTCTAAGGCCTGGTCTGCGTTTCATTAGATAATATGAAGCAGGTATTCATATATTTCTCAGTTTTCAATTTTGGTTTCGAGCCATATTAAAAATAATTAAACAACAACAACAACAAGAACAAGAACGATAACAATAAACAAAAACAACGAATAACAATAGATATCAGCACTAAATTTGGGAAAAGCCAGGAATAATTTGAGAGAAGCAGAAACTTCAAAAATCAAATACCTAAGTAATGGCAGAACGTTAATTATTTTGTTTTTGCGTTACCATGGTTACCCACGGCTATCCACTATTATCAATGTAAATTATAGAAAAAATCATTTTGTCACGTTATTTATAAAAATAAATAAGACTATGCTATATTTTGAAAAGCTCTTGGCAAGGGAAAAGATTTAAAAAATATATAGGGTGTCCCATAAAAAAGTAGGTTATGTCAATATCTCAAAACTGTGACCTCTAAAGAAAATCTGAGTACGCCACTGATTCTACGTAAAAAATCTACAAATATCAGTTTTTACTTTTTTAATATGTCTGACAATAACAGAGTTACAGGGAATGACTGAAAATGCAATTTTTCCAAAATCACCCTGTAGCAGACAAACTAAGATGGCTATGGCAAATTTGATTAGTGCATCTTTGGTTTCATAGCACGGTGTCGCGAAAACCGCAAGGTTCTAACCTAAAAAATAAGCGAGATACCCCGTAAAACATACGAAAATGGGACAACCTGTACAATCTTCTAGTTGGTAGTGTAAAAAATGTGTTTAACACTACCATTTCATTGTGTTCTTCAAAGGCCTCTAGCCGATCTCCCCTCTCATTCCTGCCCCCCAACCCAATGGGGGTTATCAATCCTTTTTTCTTAATGTAGGCATTATGTTATTTCCTTCTAGGCTCACGTTCTCCAATTATAGTTTGGTTAATGTATGATATAATTAATCGATTATTTGACTAATTGATTCATTGATTAATGGATTATTTGATTAATCGATTATTTAATTATCGATTAATTAAAAAATCGATTATTTTCAGTAATCAGTTAACGATTGTTCAAACTTATTAATAAATAATCACCAACCCCTAAACCACGTGCATTAAATTTGATGCTCGATTTGACCGGCGGCGTAAGAGTAAATGTTAAATGCCACAGTAGTTATTTTGACTGGATTTATAAATAACTCAAAAATAATAAATCCTGATTTTAAATATTGAAGCACGTAGTCAATATATGTTAATGTCAAAATATTAAAAACGGTACGTTGTGGAAACAAGGGAGCCCTCTAGTTCTTCGTCTGCGACAAGCCAAAAACTATAAAACCAACCTTATTTAAATGTGGATTAGTTTTTCAAGTCGATCGACTTAAAATATAGTATATTTTTATGTACTAAAGTGCAAAGGTCATTTACTTATTCCATTTCGGAAATGTTGCGTAAGGAAATAGTTGTATATTTTTTATTGGGAAGATTTAGTAAGCTTAATACATATATGCTTTAGTTGACACTGGATTTGGAACAAGGGTCTGCAAACAGAAATGTCTTATGGTAAATAACGTTTTTGAAACTTAAACAAATCAAACTATTGAAATTTTGATGGTTATTCAGTTTTAACGGAAAGTAAAGGCGGGAATGCGCACATTCTTTTTGTTGAAAAGTGTAAAATGTGTGATCCGTTTTTTTTATAATACTCTTCTCCTAATCTTCTCATTATTTTATTCGGTTAAAATAACGATTAAAAAAATTAGTGGGCCACAAGTTTTATTGACTTTTTTTTTGTTGTGGATATGGGTAGATTAGGTTCATTCAATTGAATTGTTTTTTTTTTTGGATCTAAGTCACCTGTTCGGTACTAATTCTAATCATTATGCAATTTATAACTGTTATAGAACATTTAAAAAGAAAAGTTGCAGATTGCAATGCTTCTCTTTTAAATACGGAAACATTAAATATAATATTAATAGCTTCTAAGTTAAGTAAAGAAATTCTCAGGTGTTCATACCTTCATGGCCAATTAGAGAAGTCTTCTACAATTGAAAAAAAAGCTGTTACATGTGTACAATTAGTGTAGTCCGTGATGCGTGACAATATTGTTTTTTAGTATACAAATATTGCACTAGTCCCGGCCTATATTATTGTATCAATATTCTTGCAAGCGAAGACGCCATTTGGGAATTAAATTTATGAAAATTTCTACGTGGGAAAATGATCCAGAGGCACAGATGGATTTATAGTCCCCTACCTTAATACAAATGTTGTGTTATGGTTAGTTTAAATAACAGTTGGAAGTTCAAATTTCCTGCGATAATTTAGCGTGAATGAATCAAGATAATGTAAACGCTGCTAATTTTAAGTCATTATATATTCTGCTTGAGTTTAGAGCATTTACATATGTATATTGGTTTAAATGCAGGTTAAAGTATTATATGAATTTTGTTAATTGTTAAAAAGCTAGAATATATAGAATACGTGGTTTTGTAAGCTATAGCTTTACTTCTATTTAATTTTCAAAATTAAAGAGGCATGTATTGTACCCACAAATGTTTAATTTTAGAGGCACTAGATTATGTTTTGATTGATTAACTTTGTACATGTAATAAACTTTAAATTACTCACATAACCAGATAATGATCTATGGCTTTATATGTAATTATACTAATTAATTAAACTTTAGTTGTGGTTTACGTTGTTAGACATACGAGGGCATCAACGTAATTGAACCTAATTAATAAAGCAAAATTCGCAACGCTATTACAAAAAACTGGACCGATCCTTAATGTAGACTAATCTACAATTGTTTGTTAATTATTTACGTAGATAATAGCTATAAAGTAGAACCTCTGTATTTTGTATTATAAATTAAAATTGCTCTATAAAGTAATAAAATACTTATCTTTTTTTGGGTTTTTTTAATGTTGTGTTTTAAATTATAATTTTTCAACTTTGACAAAATTGTTTACAACATCTTTAACAATTTTTAACAAATTTTACTAAAGATAACTGTAATTTGTCAAAGTTGAAAAATTATAATTTAAAACACACCATTAAAAAAACCCAAAAAAAGATAAGTATTTTATTATGAGTGATAATGGTGAAAGTTTACATTTTCATGCTCTATAAAGTAGTTTGTACATTTTGTGAATTTCGAACCTGCTATTATTTGTGGAATATTTGCATTTAAACACCTTCAAATGGTTCATTTTATAATGTATTTTTGAATCACGAAGTTAAGCGATTTTTCCTATAGGTACTGTGAGATTATTTGCGGAATTAGCATAGACATTGAGTAAAAAATCCGGCATAGATCATTATTTTTATTGCTCGAACGAAAATAATCATTTTAAGTGGCTTAATTTTAGGAATGTATGAAATCCTTTGGAAGTATGTTAAAAGTAACGAATTACTTCTAATTTTGGTTAGAACATTCTAAGTTTCCAATTTTATTTGAAATGTGACCATATTGATAAAAGTAATTATCTTCATGTCATCAAAAATATTCCATGAATTTTTACTGTTATTTTTCTAGCAGGAATCACTGCTGCAAGTGTTTACCAGTAACAAATAATGTAGTGTAAATAAATAATAATTGGTGATGTATTAAGGGCATAATGAGGCTTTTATGGTCTGTAGCGCTATTTCAATCCCGAGCGCACTAGCGCGAGGGCTAGGAAAGCGCCGTAGGACGCAGTTATTCCCGCAATTATGCCCGCAATGCATACAAAATGTTATGCACGATTAATATATTGAATATTTAAAACGAATTATAACGTTAATTGTTTTCAAATGAAATACATTACGCAGTTATGATAGTAGGTATAGGCGTGTTACCATGAAAACGAGTACAGAAGCAGGCATCGCAAATTGACGTTTGGTTGGTTTCTTTAACCCATTACTGTCCAGATTTAACCTCCTTTTGTGTAACATTTTGGTTTCACTTATTGTCGTAAAATTGATATCACAGTAAATAATAATACGAAATAAGATGTAGGATTTATTATTTATTACATTTTATTACGTTATTTTATTTTTATTAATTACATATTATTATAAATGTTATGTAAAGAATATCTGAAAAACGTAGTAGTTAAGTATATACATTTATTTGTTACAGTCTAGACAGTAGTAACATACATACATGCGCTTTAGATAGACATTTTGAGCAATTCCAAGGCAAAAATTACATCTTTTACGCTTGGTTGTGGTTGATCGTTCCCTTACTTCGGCGTTACTGGTTGAAGAACGTGACTTTATAACCATTTCAGCTGCAGGAATGCTTCGGGGAAGACGTTTTCTTTCTTGCAATAATGGAGTGATCAAGGAATTACCCAGTTCTTCAAAAAAATAGTTGCCGTTTTGTAAGTTTTCCAGCATGCCAGGTTACTTCACACCACAGAACATAAGTGTTATAAGCTGCAACGTCCATGATATAGTAAGAGATAATCATTGGCCATCTTTTAGTTTGCCGTCTGTATGTGTTACACTCCGTTATCGTGGTGTATGGTGCTCATGAGTGTAACTTTTTTATTCCGGTTCGGAATATAGGAAACTATCGACGTGTCCTTGGTAAAATAAAATTTTGAAGAAAGAACTTATTTCCTGTTGCAGACCAATGCGGCTGGCAATTCAGGCTTATTTTTGCGAATAGTTCCAAGCATGGTTATTTTTTTTTCAATAGCATCTGCCCCAGATCGTACGAGGTAAAAAAATTATCACACTTTACGTTGTGACCTTTTGGACCAAAAGTAAGATCTAGCACAACTCTTTTACCTTAACCTCTCTCTGGAGGTTCACTTTCTTTTTTCCCGAGGTAAACTTGCATGTTATATGCATAAGCAGTTACACAATCGCATAGTCCAAATCGCGATTGGGTTATATTGACCCGAACACAATAGGGGGTTAAATAGAGGGTTAAAAAAAACTTTTTTGCAGAAAATACATGTATTTATTAAAACAAATCAGTAGAAAAAAATAAAAAATGTGGAAAAAATGGGGTGCAAGTTCAAGATCCCCTCATGGGGATTACGGCCAATGTAGACTTCCTTCCTACTTTCTGTGCCATGTTGCGAAACAGTCCATGTCTAGTCCTACATTGCATTTTATGCACTCTTTCCTGGCATTTTTTTTCAAATGCCACATTTGCGCTTTTTCCCCTCATTAGTCCGGGCCACAAGGTGCCCAGTAGATGGAAACCTTACATCTTGTGAGACCCTTTTACTAGCTGCTACTTTCAGCGATGGTCGACCCGAGTTTTGAGGATCCGATAGATGAGATGTTATTTGCAAATAAGCCTTTGTTACTGCTCTTCTGAAGGCTAATAGTGTGATTTTGTTTGCTGAATTGGCTAGACAGTAGAGTACGTGGGCATTTACTATCAATAGCGTTGGTGAGCAAAGGAAAGTGCCGTTTCTTTAGCCGGATTTTTATTAGGAACTTGTTTACGTTCCAGTCGAGCTTGTCGACTCCACCTATATACTTATTAGACTCAGCAATCATAGCTAGTTGGGGGATACCAATTTCCTCCTTCTGTGCTCGACTCCACCTCTTTACCCAAAATTTCGTTTTTTACGTCAAATCTGACATTGAATGTACCTCTGTCTTTCTTTTTTATTTCTTCATCCTCCATTATGGGGCACTTGTTCGTGCGTTCAAATGTTACTGTACCTACAGCCCGAATCAGCTTTTCCTTTAATTTTGCCATAAGTTCGTGGCTCGTAAAAAAATTATCAAAATAACCTTGATGCTCCTGGGGTGTTCCAAGCACTCATCACAGTTTTGAGACTACAGAAACTCCTAACCCAATTACAAAGTGGCTGCTGAGTCTTGCTCACCCTTGTATATGTCCATTCGGTACCAAAAGAAGTACAACAGAGAGCCCATTGCTTGAACCCGAAGCGAATGGGGTTGCATCGAATATACTGCTTTAAATAATGGTGACCATAGTATCGAACCATTTGTTCATCAATACTCAGAAACTCTGAAAATCCACCAAACTTGATGAAATTCAGCCTATCAATAAGAGGTCTAATTTTGAAAAGCCGGTCGCGATCTGGCTGAGGAATTCTTTCCAGTTCTGAGTTGTCATTCAGATGCAGGTACTGTTTTATTTGAGCAAACCGATTTTTGGGCATAGTTTTTTTCACTATTCACACCCTTTCTTGAGGCAACGAGTGGTAAGAAGTGAGTAAAAAAATACCAAAAAACTTTCTCAAGCAATCAGTGGACAAACTAAGGATTTTTATTTTTTTTATGCCGCATATTTCACCGTTTCACGAACGCATTTCAAAAATATCTGGATCCTCCGCCGGTGTTTGTCTTTGAGGACATTTTTTGTTTTTTCCTGGCGCTGTCTAGTTTCTACGGGTTGAGGATACGTAGACGAATAAGAAAGAGACCCCAGGGGCACCCAGCAACCTTCCGGTGGGCTATTCTTTTTCCTGGTATTTTCATCTTGCGTCAGCTCTCGACTGACTGAACAGACTCAGGTATAACTTCCGAAGTAGGCATCGATAGAACTTTAGAAGTGTGAATTTCGAGGAAGCCGGGCACATCTTCTGGAATGGTGTCTTCGCAAAGATCGTCTTCATCTATATCTTCATTATCACACACGTCATCGACTCTTTCAGGAGGTAATTCAACTATGTTTGTATCAGGCAAATCTTCAAATTCATTGTATAAATCGTCATCATCTAATATTTCTTTTCTTTCTCGTAGTGAGACAATTCGTCTGCATGTTGAACTGAAATAATAACACTATATAAGTGACATGCACCATAGTCCCCAAATGGAGATCGAGCTTTTATACGGCAGTTACCACTTTGAAAATGTAAACTAAGCAAATCGTCATCAAACGGAAGAATGACACAACCTGTTTTAGATAATAACAACATAGTTAATTCTTTTTCTCAAATAATACAATCATTTGTCGAATTGACATATATTTTTGCTCCGAAAATCCACTATCAGCTTGGAAAAATATAAAGTGCACTCACCCTAATTAAAAATCAATGATGTTAATGTTCAGATCTTCGATGTGAATAATCAGCGAACGATGTAAACAATGAAACAGGATTGCCAACATAACAACAACGTGGAGACAAAAGGACCTACATTCAATCTGCTGTAACGTTTTTATATGTGATCCATTAAAATAAGTACCCTTGAATAACATTGTACAGCAAAGTTTCCTGAGTATGTAGGATATTTCACATTTTTATTTGGATGATTTGCAATATTTTTATTTTGTTCGAGCGCGCACACGTGACCGCCTAAGGTCGACTATCGACTTGCTTTACCCTTTACCTTTGTTGGCGATTGTATTTGACAGTTTCCAACTATTCCGGACTGCTTGTAGTGCAAGAGCAGACCAATTAAAATCATGTAATTGTTGAAATAAGTAACGTTACTGTATATGAAAAGCTAATAGGTCCGACAAATACAGTTTTTAAATGTATATTATAATACTTTGATAACATATAATATAAAAATCGTAAATAATAGAATTATGGGGACTTTAGAACATAGACCATTAATCGAATTCCAATTCCGTCGATATGTCCTCTGGGGTGCTAGAAACTTTACGTTGGAGATTTTTTGGTGTATGAGTTTTGCCAAGTGGGTATTTGTCCCATACATTTGCAGGATCACGTACAAGGTAGCTTCGAGCAAGAACATTTAAATCTGAAACAGCCTGAAAAAGGCAATAGGACATGGTGGGAGTATTGAAAACAAACCTTTTTTACAATTACATGTAGCCAATACCACCCACAAGAACCTGGCACCCCACATTAAAATAATGAAATTATTTTGATTGCAAAAAGTGGTACAAACCGGTACAAACGAAAACGAAACGGTATCCGCTCCCTGATGTAGGCTATTAGTCCAAATGTATGTTTGGTAGTTCACGCGTATACAGTGCTGATAAAGACTATCTTCAGTGGGAGGTAGTTTGTGTATTGGTTTTGAAGAAGCCATGATACTGCGTAAATGATTTATACAGCTGATATCTGAAGTTGTATTAACTTGACAATAAATTTCAGCATATTGTTGAAAATATCTCCATTAAATTTCAAAGCCCCAACAGTACTTACCAAACCATGGTACAATAAATATGTTTTCCAACATGTTATTTTGCCCACGCCGACAAATTGACTTATACAATCGCACCCAGTAATGTGTGTCAGTTTTCTGGGACTTGGAGGTAATGCTTTGTAACTATTGGTGAAAGACTGAACAATATGCGTCATGGCACTTTTGTTAGTCGGTATTCCTGTAGCAGCTAATGCCATTGGATAATGCGTCAATTTGTACTCCAAAATTTCGTGATACTGGATGTCCCAACCCATCTCTTTGGCAACTAGTACTTTTTGAAGGTAATCTTGTCCTTGTTGAGTCGCCACCTGTGTTTTTATTGGCGTTCTACACTGTTTCAATGTAGGCAAATTATTTTTTTGTAGAGGTTTGTAAAAATCATTACTTCCAATTAAAGCGACAAATGCTTGAAGTAGTTGTTCGCCTTTTCCTTTGCTGTGAGCAAGGCAGTTTTCACATGAAAACAAGGCAGCCACTTCGTTGGTTGATGAAATTAGACAATCCTCATTTCGCAGAAAAAACATTGAATCTCATAAATTCATTATGAATTTTCAATACTGATAATTCATCAACGTGGATTCTCTTAGGACAGGTTCAATATTTTGAGTGACAGCGCCGCTGTGCATGTTTAGAGATGAAGTAAAGCTTTCAATCTGATTATTACGTGTTTTAATTTATCTTGTTTCAGCCACTGCAATTCCTTAACCGTAAAGTAAATTGCCTGTTCGAACCTAACAACGGTGTGTGAATTATGTAATTTGTGAGCTATGGCAGACAATTTTAGTAGTACCGTCCATACAGTGTCATAATCCGAAGCAACGTAGGGAAATAGCGGTAAGTACCTGTATGTAGTTACGTTCGAATTATCACTTAAAGGTATTCGATTGAAGCCCGTCCGCTGCGGTATCCTCATAACTATTTCTTGCTTATTGTGGTAATCTTGAACCGAAACTCGCGATTTGTTAAAATAGAGATTCGGTCTAAGTGGTGGAAGTCTTCAGGTATATTGAGTTGCGATTTAAAGGGCAAAAGATTAAAATCAATATCGTCTGCTGATCTCCTTTGAAAGACAGCTCTGTCTAGTATTTCCTCTAGTATATCTGTGTTATCCGCCTCAAAGTGAACGAATCGGTTGCATTGTAATTTTCAGGGAATAATTGATCTTTTGCCAAATATGATAGGATCTGTTTTTTAGTGATGGCATTGCGTATCCTTAAAGTATCTTTATAATTTATTCAATGTTTCAATAACCTTTTTGGATTTGGTCTCTTGGTGAATCAATATTCCCAAGCCCACGTGCTTTGGAGTGTGATTTTACCGTTTGAAGATGTATAAATAATGTCCTGACGTATGCTATTTATATTGGTTTCTTTATCAATTAAGTCCTTTGACATAAGGAGGCTTATTAACAAAAAAACAATTTTGTTCTGGAATGTGTTGTTTATAGTCTTGCTAGTTCAGAGATTGCAGTTTATTGTAACTAGGTATATCGTTGATTTCTTCATTAATTTCCCGACAAATGTTATGCAAGGTAGCCATTTCCAACTAGCGAATCACGTGGTTGATGTTCTGCTATTTCTGTATCATTTGATATTACCTCATCTTTCGTTATTCTCGGCACAATTATTCTAGGTTCGCTGGCTTACTTGGATTTTACAAGTTCCACTGTGTCCCCAAAATGGTTTAGAACTTTGTTGAGCACATGGCGACGAGTAATCTTTGAATCTCCACCAAGTTCTACATATCTTCGCAAACTGTTGTGGTCTCGTGCCCTTTGCCCTTCTCCAAAGCTTTCTCCAACTCCTTATTTAGTTGTTAGTAGTTAGCGGTATAACAGTGTCTCCCTTCATGCTTATTTTTCTTTTGAGGCCCGAGGTTGTGACAGTTGCACTTGGTTCTTTATATTATTTTATTTTTTGTAATTCCAGAGCCAGATAATTAGCGTGGTATTTGATATCCATTGCAATTAAATCATTCTCACCTATTCTTGCCAAATACGTACGATGTTTTCGACCAATTTTTTTAAATTTGGTTCTGTGTTGGTCATTACTTGATAACGTTTCTTTTTGTGCGACCTCTTTTAGCAAAACAAACATAAATTAATAGTAAATTCGCCCACCGAACACGAAATACGGATTAAAAATTATTATTAATTTTATTAAATACATAAATAAAAAGTATACCTCGAGTAGGATTTGAACCTACGACCTGTACTTTGCTAGAGTACCGCGCTAACCATCTGCGATATCGAGATTCAAGCCCCAATCGATGCAAATTTTGTCTTTATGTATGTGGAACTGATGTAAATTCTAAATATAATGAGATTACAATCAAATTACTTATATTAATATAAGTAACCACAGCACTATGATGATTTAACGTAAGTAGTTAAAATTAAAAACCATATTAAACGTACTATTTTGTCTTTTCACTGTAAAATAACAATTAGATTTTTAATGGGTATGTAGGGTTTCTATTTCTGGAAGCTTTTATCAATTTCAAATTAAAGTTTTTCACAACTTTACCTTTCATCATAATTTGATTAAATTTCGCTTTTTGACTATAACACTTTTCACTGTTAGCCCTCGACCGTTAAAGGGTGTTCTGATTTGTTATCTTCAAGGTAGTTTAATAATATTTGATTTTTTTTTTTATGATTGTGGACCTGAACAGGCTAAATAGGCCTATCGTGCTAAAGCACTCAGGAACACTTAGGAGGATGGATAGGGGATAATGAATTGCCAATAGATGCCTATGAACAGCTATCTTAAATTTTCTCATATCATAAGTGAGAGGAAAACAGGAACTAGGGAGATCATTCCAGAGTTTAGAAGCCGTGTAGAAAAATGTGGATTGCGCCCGTTTGGTACGACAAGTGGAGATTTGTACTGCATACTGATGACGTGAATGAGCGAATCGAGTGTTTCTCAAAGATAGCCGGAAATGGTATCAAAGAATGTAATTCAGCAGCACAATAGCCGTTGTAATAACGATAATACAAAGAAAGAACTGAAACCATCCTTCTATGCTCAAGGGACTGTATGTGAGAAGTTAAGGACGGGTCATTTATAAGCCTAATCGCTCTCTTTTGAATACGATCAACGATATCGAGAGCGTATTGGAGCACTAACCAAAGGTGAGAATTATGTTCCAGATGAGGCCGAATTTGGGCCTTATACAGCAGAAGGGGTTGTCGAGAGGTAAAGTACTGCTTAGATCTGTACAAAAGCCTATTTTACGAGCAGCTGTTAATTAAGACTCTAGTTATTCTTGAATACAATTGATTCCATAGTTGGCTGTATACGTTTATGGAACTGTTATATTTATAGCAGTCTCATGTTTGTGTTTTCTCTTTTTCATATTTCATAAATTTATTATAACTTCTCATGCAATTGTTATAGATAATACCACTTAGTGCGGACAATAGCTGTAATTGTTATCGAAACGTATAGAATTATATAAAATTTAAATATAAAAATACACCGTTTAAAGAACACAAAAGTTAAATATTTAAATTATGTTTAATAATGGTGAGTTAACATTTTCATAATCGATTGATAAATCAAATTACTGGATTTATCAATTATTTTCAAAAATTTATCACAATTCGATTAATCGATTATAATCTATATATTTTCCCAGCGCTACTATGTACGTATAAAGGCCTTATCATTGGTATTATTTGTCCTCGCGCCTTAATTAAAAAACTAGTTGCATCTATTGCCCCAGGTTCTTCTTACGCTGTCTGATATGACATGTTAGATGACAGTATGCCATAAAATACAACATTCGAGGCACATAACCAAATCAACTCACATCGCAAAATTGTGTTTTACAGAAAGACAAGGTGTACTTAAAGGGTATGGGATTCTGAACGTCATTTTGTTTTACCAAATTGCAAAACTATGCCGTATCTCATGGATATCTTCTGCAAATAAGAAGTGTTGAAAAATGATTTAAACCGTGGGAACATAATTTTCAATCCTATCCACGGGTGGAATTGTTCAGGTTTTGCAAAGAAACTACGCCTAACCTCAATCGCAACTAAAACTACGTACACTATCCATTTAATGCGACCTCGGTCGATTAAGGCTTTTTTATTAAAGTGAGAAAAAAAGTTTCAAACAAAAGTTTTAGACAACAGCAGCGTGTGTATTTAAAAATAACTGTATCTGTAAAATGTGTTACACTAATGCAGAAGCCACTAAACTTGTGTTTATTTCAAATGGTGGTATCGTGTATCTTATTTAGAAATTAAAGGTCATTTTTATGTAATGCTTTTGATGGCTTTAAAACCCTGTATCCGATTAACACATGATAAGGTAATCAAAAATTTTTAAATTTTGTGAAAATTGGTATTAGATTCTTATATTTTAATTTTGATGTTGTTTTGCCATTTGTATGCAATATTTATTTAAACATTCGCAGCGCTCCTCTTAAAATTGACTATTTTGAATTCGTTCTCAATGCGTTCAGTTTCCCTTTTTCGTGGATAATTTAAAAATAAATAAAAATAACCGATCTTATAAAGGCAGCTGCAATTACTTGAGAAAATATTGCAACATCAGCAGCTAGTTATGAATATAAGTAAACTTGAAACAGGGCGGAGGAGCTCATCACAATTTTTGATGGTGTCGAAAATGGGTAAAATAAAATTAAAAAGGTGCCACAAGTAAACAAGAAACTGAAAAAGAGTATATAGGTGGTAGTTTAGATTTAGTAGCTGTTTGGTTTTGAGTTTATATCGCAAGATTCATTGAATTGTCGAAGAGTCCAGTGCTGCCAAAGAAAAAGGAAACTAATGGGTTACAGACTTTTATATGATTAATTTGATACACTCAAGGAACTTAGATGGTACAACAGTCAAATATATTTGTGTACAAGAAATGTATAAAACTGATGGTGATCATTAATAAAAGCGTTACTTAAGTAAATATTTAAAAGTGTCAATAGTTGAACGTGTAATATGGAGAAAGTGCATAGTTGAATTTTCAAAATGTAGTATCCAGAAGTTTTTTGATTTAAATTAAAAATAAACCTAGATTCTATACGTTAGTTTTAAATTCAAATTAAATATGGCGAAGTTCTCACGAAGAAATTAATCTGTAATGATACTGCCAAAAGTAAGTTATCAACTGTGTTGATGATTAAGATGGATAGACTGTATGTAAATGAAACATTAATTTTAATTAATATTGATTTTTCTGACATGTTGGGGGAAATTATTTTTAAAGAAGTGTATATAGTAATCATTGTTCTTACAATACTTACCCTAAAATATTTCCGTATAAAGTTCACTTACCTGAAACAAAAAAAAAACAGTAAGTATATTTTTCAAAACGTAGTTACAGTTTTTTAGTATTATTGACGCATGTTTTCAACTTTGGTGTTTAATATTTACGCGATTATACCATTTCTGTAAACTAACATAAAAAACTATAGAAACAATTTTCGCTGTGAAAATAAGGATATTCATTTACATTTGGCAGGGTTAAGTTACACTAATCTAGGAAGCAGTCAACATTATGTGACACATTGTTTGTAACACTTTTATTTTCTTTAAAATGAGGACAATGATTATTTTTTTAATTGGGAAACAAATGAGTTACGACCATGTGTCTGGCAAGAACCAAGAACGTAGATCTAAATTCAATCTATTAATCATAGAAACAGCGTTTTTATAAGATGTTTTAGTTAGTATAAATGACAAGAAAATCAGAAGAGACAAAAAACTTTCTATTAAAGTTTATACGAAGTTGCACCAATTAATTTAAACGAAGTTCAGTCTTGCATTGTATAACATGAAAACAACGCAATAACATTGATCCACTTCTTTATACTAACTTGATGGGATTTTTGTAATATTCTGTCTCTTAAGTGCCAGTTGTGTAATGGTTTAAACTTCATTAGTTAACAAGCAGATTTGAAAAGGTTTGGTTGGTTAGAATTCAGAAATTAACAAATCACTCTGTCTAATCTGTCAGTTTAGTCGGAAGTTTAAATCATATATATACAACTGGTTCGAAATAATTTACATCTAGTGGTTTTGTTTTGTGTATTTCTTAAATGTATTCAGAAAAAATAATCCATGAGTGATAGATTGGGCTAGCCATATACTGACTCTTTCATTCCTATTTACCTCTTTAAAAATTAACATACGCTGGTAGTAGGATGAGGTGGTGCGCTGTTTTGCTGAGACCATGTAAGTTTTAATACGATTCGCAATTCTTTCTAGGCATATCCCCGTACTTCAGCACGCATCTAATGAGACCTGTCATCACTTCGGTATTGTACCAATGATATTTCGATTTACTAATAACTCAGTGGATCAAAAAAAAGTCACGTTCTGCAAAAAAAAAATCGTTTTCCAAAATCTTCTCCATTACAGAGATGTAGCCTACGCTCGTAATTCTTCTTATGTAACCCATGTGTGTATTTTAAAAGGCTTATGTTTCGAAAACCCTATAAATGGTAGATTCACCTGCACTATGATTTATGGCATTTCGTATTGAAATTCTGCATAAATTCAACATCATCTTTATTATTGATAGTGCTTGGACTCACCCGGGGCTTGTCTTTAACAGATCAAGTTTGCTCAAATTTGGTAACTGTTCGACAAACAGCAGCTTACAATGTCGGTGTAGAATTTGGAAACCTATCAATGCATTACTTCATTTTGAAGTTTTTTGAGAATTCGTCATGTTAAGTTTGTATCCCAACTTAAAAAAATGTAGTTATAGTTAGATTTCTGACTTTAGTTTGTAGATATTTGGAGTTCTGCATATGGTCAGAGCTAACTTCACATTCGATTTCAAGATCGAATAGTTCTGACTAGTGCGCATTTATTTGTTTCCATGTGTACTAATGTTCATGATTAACCAGAGTATTTAAAAGAATTTCACAAATTTGTGGCGTCACTGTATAGAAAATAAGGCACCTTTATTAGTCTTTTAAAAAGTTTAAGGGGGCAAGAATTATAAATGTGTCAAAATGGACTCTATTCATTGTTTGTTTTATTACCCTTACCGTATACTTGGCGAAGATTAACTAAAGACTAAACCCCTATTTAACCCACTGTAGGGGAATCTCCTGAAACATCTTCGTGCTAGGGATTGGGACTTGAAATCCTTTCCCATGAACAATTTAATCGTTTAGAAAAATTTTGATTGTGTTATTTTGAACTATTTACGAATGTATACTACCCATTTATATTATTCTTTTATTTTATTTAAGCACGCCCGGCACTTTTTTTATGGACTAAATGTTTAAATTCCCGGGAGATTTGAACGCGGGATATTACCACGGGCGTAATTGGACGTGTCTGATTCAGACACATTTGCTATTATACATTTGAGTACATCGCTACGATTGTGTATCATTACTTTTTTTCTATATTCAAGTGTAATTAAATTCGGCAATAAACTTTTTTTTAATCACTAATTTTATAAAAAAATATAAACCCATTATTTTCAGTTTTAATTGAAGTTTTCGCTTTTATCGGTCAGTTTGGCGACTACTGATTTTTTTTTTTTTTGAAACTCATAATAGTCATAATACTTAGAAATTTTTTTTGCAAATGTAAATCTAGCGTATTACCTAAAAATTCTAATTTCCTTGATTATATCAATGAACGGAACTAATCTAGGCTTGCTGTAACTAATCATACGCTTAACTCATTGTTCGTCATAGATTCATTCTTTACATTCAGGAATAATTTATAATGGAATGTTTTTTACGCTAATTATACACTTCATGGCTTTTACAACTTGATTACTTTTAATTCTCGATGTAATTTAATTCATTAGTGCTTTTAAAATAAATATCATTCCTACCCTACCTTCAATAACTCAAACCTAGACCATTTCTCAAATAAATTTCATACTAATTACATGCTAATTACAGTTATATTTTAATTGTAGAAAACTGATGAATCTAGAATTGAATGAACTACTATTCTGCAATTCAACGTTAACCGATTCTAAAACCTTGCAAAGAATCATCTCTAAAAATATGTAAATGTATAAAAAAAGATTTAAATTCCTTTATTACTTGGTAGAAATGAATGAATACATTTTTTTACATATCCGGTTTGTGATCTATTTATAAAACAATTTGAATTTCAAATTTAATATTGATTTTTAATAGTCTTAATTGAATTATTGAATTTGGATCAAAATATATTTGTGGAACGTTCACATATTGATATCAAGCTGTTAGTGTAACATTTAAGTGGTATAGTTAATTACGGATCTAATTTATTGGAAAAACTGAGTTAACGTCATTTATTTTATTACCATAGCCTATATTTTTCTCCTCAACCAATCAAAAGGCTTGAGCTATTTGTAGATATTATTAATTAGATAGGTATGTTTCTAAAATTAGGCTATTAGTGTCATTCGCTTATAATTTTGATAAAATTAATGAAATTAACGTTTTTCCTTATAATTTGCAACACTCTGACTTCTGAAAAATATGAAAAATCGACAGAGTTGTTAAAATACTTATCCTTTCGATAACAATTACAATTACCATACTAGTCTTATATTTTGCATTTTCATATTTCATAAATTTATTTAGACATCTCAATTAATTCTTAAAACAATTTCCATTTGCTGACGACGATAACTGTAATTGTTATCTTAAATGTATATAAAAGATAAATAAAAAATACACGATTATATATAGCCAAAAAAAAAGTATTTAATAAATACTTATCTTTTGGGTTATGAAATCGTGTAGGTATTTTCTTTATTTATCTTACATTCATGCTCAGTAAATGGTAATGTATTAATAGCAGGCTTATATTTCCCTCTTCATCTTTCATTAATTTGTTTTAACATCTGTATTGATCTTTAACGGTATTGCCATTTACTGAGGACGATAACTGTAATTGTTATCGAAATGAAAAGAAAAGACACGATTTAGTTACCAAAAGATAAGTATTTTAATTATGTGTGATGATTGTGAAAGTTTACATTTTCATAAATTTATTTTCACATCTCAATTACGCCTAAAGGCAATTCCGATTTACTGAGGGCGACAATAACTATAATTGTTATTGGAAATTTAAATAAAAGATAAATGAAAATAATACTCGGCTTAGTTTACTATTTTCCTTTTACATTAAAAGAAAATACTTATTTCTGATTGTCGGAATTTTCCTCTTTTTTTTAAAGAAAATTAATTGATTCTCATTTTAGGTTGAAGAGCAGTCCTCATGTATTTTTTGGGTGAATATTCCCATCAAGGGATTATTCACTACCTTAACATACGTTAACTAATGCCAATTTCGCATTTTTGACTTAGTAGTAATGCCAATACTGCTCATGTAATATCGTTACCTATCCAATAATGCCGTGGGTGATCCATCACTAACTAGGTGGTGCCGATGGGACTGCTTGTTTACCGTTTAATGACAGTAATGACCCATTTTGGATATTATTCAGATAATTATATCTGGGACACTATTAGGTTCAGATACTTTTTTTACAGTTTGTTAAATTTTACATTTTATAGGTACAAATGTTTTGTAGGGTGATAAATAAGTTTTGAAAAAGATACTTAAGAAATCCTCTTCAGCACCTTCTGTGAATATATCACAAACTACCAACTTTACGGAAAAGTTGTAGAGACCGTTTTTAAACATACTTCCATTTGAGAGAAGTTTTCGTTAAGTTTTTCATGAGGTTACACTTCCCGTAGTTGTGGCACGTGTGTTAGAGCTCTTAACGGCACTATTATGACTGCCTATTAGTTATTTCTGCTTTAGATAACCTAGAAAAAATTTTAAACCAACGGTTTTTACAGTCGAATAGCTATTACTACCATAATGGTTTGCCTTTAGAATCTTATGAATACTAGTTAAAAGAAAATTTTAGGTAGTTTTTAAGTAATTTTCTTTAGATTTTTATCAGAACTACTGAACTTTCAAAATACAATTTTCGGTGAAGTGGAAAATTTTCGAATCGACCTTCTTTAAAGCATAGCAACGGATCGAACTCTAAGATACTAGCTAAACCTTGTGTCAGAACTACTGGATAGGATCGGTTTCGGCCAAAATATTTTTCTTTACAAATCTGAGCGCTAGCCGGAATTGGAACAAGTGGCACTGGAATGAGCAAGCACCATATTTCAAGAAAACTTGGCCGTGATATTTTCGAGTTTGTTATATAAAAACTGAAGTAACGAATAATATTATATGATCGAAGATACTAGATACACTAAATACGTTAAGAGCCGAACCCATTCCATTTCGGTTTGAGGTTCGGTTCGAAAAACGTTTTTCGAACCGAAACTCGTCCCGAATCGGTTTATTTTTTCCCCCGAACCAAAGCCGAATCTAACCGATTGGACGGTTCAGCACCATCCCTGATAAAAAAAAAACACCGTTTAACTCTGCTTTACTAACCTCAGTTTGGTCGTAATAGAACAAAAAATATTGATACCGTGGTGATGCTATTTGGGATCTAACGGTGTTTGAGCATTCCAAGATTAATTAAATTCAATAAACGTCAACCATCCACGAAGTATTTTGGACGATATTATCGCCTTTTGCATCGGCATGTTGCTTACGCTCTTTTTTAGGATCATCAAATGATCAATTCAGATGATATGAAGCGGCGAAACTTCGAACTGGTTGGTTGTATGTGGTTGTGAAGAACAACGGAAAAGTGAGAATCTTATGGTTTTTAAGAATATTTAAAAATCTAATTAAGCTGAAAATAATTGGGTCTACTTAAAATTGTTGTTACAATTCCATTATTTGAATTGATATTTCGAAACGTTTTAGATCTTCATCGGGAAACACTACAATTGAACGTTAATTATACTAAGAAGAGGTTAAATTTACTTACAATCAACTAAAAACGTTTGATCAGCATCTGTGTGTATGACGAGAAAACTTAAGCATATAGTAAGCTGAAATGCGATGAGATAAAAATATAGGTGGTTGGCTAAAAGTTACGCAATTATTACCAAAGCTGTCAGGCCGAGGTTTGTATACTATTTTATTCACAACCAGTTAGTTGCCATTAATAGCTAACTCATAATGCTGTAGTGTTAAACCATTTCCAAATATTTTGTGGATATTAATGTAATAAGCTGTATCTAATATTTTTTGTAATACTTTTGACACGTTATATTCCTTGTAGACAAGGTTAGCCATTAAAACCACTGATATCTTAGCTCTCCTACCTCCCAAGCAAGAATCATGCTAACGCTCTTTAAGCTACTAACCATTCTAACACTATAAATACTTCAACAACTTCATTACCCAAACATGATTCTCCTCATTCAACCAGAAAATATCAGCGGAACAATTTAAAAGTGACAGTGTAGTGTTCGATCATTATCATTAGGTACTATACGTACTAATATTTAAATACTTGTATGTGTCTGATAAATTGAGAAAAGGTTCCTTGAAATGATTTTGGATGTTTTTTATTCTCAAAATCATTTATTTAATGGTTACAAGAGCCATTAACTTCACCTAAGGGATTTAGAATTGGTTATCTCACAAAAAATGCCTGTTGCCACGAAGAATGACCTAAGTGTGAGTTAACTTAAAATTACAGTTGGAAGATCAAAAATATTGGACATGCGTCTTCTAGCCTCACTAGAATCAAATTACTCACAAGAATCACTGACAACCCTAACCATACTCCACATCTTCTAGACCTCTTTCTTCCATTAATCCCACTTGTTTATAGCACTTCAGTTCTTTCCCTATTAGGTCTACCGCCTCAAATTCTTTTGTTTTTCACAACACTAATGTGTTGTTTTAAGCCTGCTAAATGGAGTGATTTATAGGATTTCTTTTCAACCCTCCTATGGCGTGAATATTGTTTTAAGTCGTCCTCGTCTTCGGACATTGCGCTTTTAGTATCTGAAGTCATCCTTATGGGTATATGGGTACATTCCCAAAAAACAAAATCGTATAGGTCATTCTCGTTCCCTACCCTGATTCATAGGACTTGTTCTGATGCAACTAAACAACCAAATGGAGATCTTATCAAATGGTCAAATTTATCTTGGGTTGATCATCTTGTATCAGCTACTAAAGCAACTGCTCGTAAAATAGGCGTTTTGTACGGATCTAAGCAGTACTTAACCTTCCGACAACTTTTTTTGCTATATGTAGCCCAAATTCGACCTGATCTAGGATAATATAATTCTCAACTCTAGGTTGGTGCTCTTCAGTATCAATTCTTTCTTTGTACTATCGGTATTACATTGGCTATTGTGCTACTGAATTACATTCTTTGATACCACCTCGGGCCACCTTTGTTAGGAAAGCGCGGTTTGGTCTCATTCCCATCATCAATATGCAGTGCCAATCTCAACTTGTCGTACCAAACGGGCGCAATCCACGTTTTTTTATACGGCTTCTAAATGATTTTCCTAGTTACTGTTTTCCTCTCACTTATGATACGAAACAATTTACGATGGCCATTTATAGGGTTATCTCTTGGTACTTTAAAATCCCCTTATGCATTCCAAGGGTAAGTGAGTTCTTTAGTACGATAGACTAAAACTAGCCTGTTCAGGCACAATTATTAAAAAATACACCACTTGCAAAGATAAAAGGACAATATCACCTTTGCAATTCACCTAATGTATCTAAGCTTTATTTAGATTATGTAGTAAAATTATTAAGAATAAAACGCAATTGGTCAGGTTATAATACTGTATCTAGCACTATTGAAATAATGCACGTAGTATGTGGAATAAGGTTCAACCTTATATAAAGCGTTTGTCTGTCACCTCGTTAGTCTGTGTCACCTGCATATTTCATCTGGCCTAATCCTTTTTAAATATAAAAGTAAACATAGAATGATTTAAAATGGCGTATCTATACCGTATCGTAATTGTTAACTGTTAAAATTTCATTAAGATGGGATTATATGGATAGTATTACATTTAAATTTAACACGTCAGGTATACATATACATATACGCGAATGAATTATTTTTCCCGAAATGTTCCTTTATCATCGAGTACAATATTCTATTTAATTTTGTACTAGTACGTAAATAATTATGTATTTAGAATTTTCAAGTTTTTCGTACGTCAAAGTTTACGTTTCAAAGCATCTGACAATGTGGATTACATCTAAGAGTACATAAACTGTACTTTATCAAAAAGTGGATTAAGTTTAAGTTTTGCAACTATTTACTTGTGTAAAATACCGAGCTAGTGCAGTAGTGGTGACACGACCTGCTTAGCATTCGGGAGGTAATGGGTTCGATTCCCGTTGCCGCCTACCCTGTATGAGGTTTTTTCAGAGGGTTTTCCTCATACACATGTAGCGACATGGTCACTGCGTATACTACACCACATGCGGCTATTTAGGTGGATGGTGGGGTAGTATTTTCCGCCTCGGAACCCTAACTCCGTTCCTTCCGATCCTATCCTAACCACATCCATACCATCCATGCATATATACTTAATGTCTGTATGTATACTGGGAATCCATGATTGTGGCTGGAAGAGCTTGGAAAGCTTAAACAGCCCGCCCTCCCCCTTGGGGATGGAATGAAATACGTGGCCTTTTTTGTATAAAATAGTATGTTACGACATAAGACAGCAGGCCTAGCAGAATTTTCTGGAGATCTGTTAGGAAGATACTTCACGGTCGATTTCATCATATATTTTTTGCGCTATGAAAATCAATAAAAATTAAAATATATTTATCGCGATGAATGTTAATTTTGTCGTTTATGAAAAACTATTTATACACTAGCACACATCAAATAGAATGTTACAGACGGCGGTAAAGCGAAATTAACATCTCGTGAAACGTAAATTCACTCGTGACTAATGTCACGACCTATTTAGCATTCGGGAGGTAATGGATTCGATTCTCGTTACCGCCTGCTCTGTATAAGGTTTTTTCATGGGGTTCTCCTCATACACATGTATCTTAACTCCGTCCCTTCCGAACCTATCCGGACTGCGCTCACCGGTAATCCCACATGCATACATACTTAATGTATGTTCGTTGCCAATCTATTGTTGCGGCTAAAGAAGCTTTTCTGGGGGATGGAATGAAACACTAGTATTCATTTACACCATTTCTTATCTTAATAAATAATAAAAATGTAACTTATTTTTTTTCTCGTAGCTCTATTTTTAAAAACACAAGCATGTAACTACTAACTGTGAAACTATTATAATCCTAGATAAAGTCGATTGATTGCTTATAATATAAGCTTTGGATTTACCACCCCAAGCGATTTGCATCACTTCACTTTGAACTAATCACCAACCAAACCAAGGAGCAAATTATTAAGAGTTTCGTAGATCATCATCGGCATCTGACATCTTAAGTAAAACAAATTGATAACAAGAAACGCGCACAAACTTAGTATGAAATGTTCGGTTATAGCAGAACTGATATCGAATTCATTTAGCCAAAAATGTTGATCACAGAGTTCAGTCCAAAATCACGTCACTTGTGAAATGAACATTCCGCCTGAACATTTTGTTGTTAGGTAACAGGCTAATTTTAAATTATTAACAATTTTGCTTTGTAAAAATGGACAATAGTTTATGGATCTTTCTCAGCTCGTTTCTGACAAAATGGTGTATAAATATATATTTTATGCAACAATCGCTACAAAATCGATTCTCATGGCAGACGGAACTTGGCAATGGGTAATCGAGAGAATCCATTTCACCGCGTCCACAATTGTGATAAAAATTCAATCTAAATGTTAACCAACCCTATGGATCATAGATTTTAGCTCTTCGTCATCGAAAGCACCCAATTTGGCAACAACGAAACTGGTGAAAAATTCACGAGAAAAATCGAAAACTACCTTAGAGGCAATTGTTTTCGTCTCTAAATACATTGTAGGGTGATGAAAATAGAATTTTCTTCTCTAGTGAGGAAAGTAAGAAACAATGTTGCCACATTAATCATTACATTTAAAATTAGAAAATACTCGTGTCAATTTTTTTCTGTTTTCCGTTTCTTTTTTCTAAAACTTATGTTTACGTTATAATTCCTAAAGTAGCTTCTAAATACCTAAAAATATTAAATACTATGATCACCCTTCGCCCCCTGACGTTTTTACATAATGGACGATGCCGTACCAATAGCAATCATCAACACGGTGCAAACGTTCAAAACTAAATTTAATTGTAGAATTATCATTTTGTATAAATTATTGTTAGCTTTATTACATTTTTTTATTAGTAGTGGAGAGTAGGACATTTAACATTGTAACATGTACAATATCACCTTTTGCAATTCACCTAATGTATCTAAGCTTTATTTAGATTATGTAGTAAAATTATTAAGAATAAAACGCAATTGGTCAGGTTATAATACTGTATCTAGTACTATTGAAATAATGCACGTAGTATGTGGAATAAGGTTCAACCTTATATAAAGCGTTTGTCTGTCACCTCGTTAGTCTGTGTCACCTGCATATTTCATCTGGCCTAATCCTTTTTAAATATAAAAGTAAACATAGAATGATTTAAAATGGCGTATCTATACCGTATCGTAATTGTTAACTGTTAAAATTTCATTAAGATGGGATTATATGGATAGTATTACATTTAAATTTAACACGTCAGGTATACATATACATATACGCGAATGAATTATTCTTCCCGAGATGTTCCCTTTATCATCGAGTACAATATTCTATTTAATTTTGTACTAGTACGTAAATAATTATGTATTTAGAATTTTCAAGTTTTTCGTACGTCAAAGTTTACGTTTCAAAGCATCTGACAATGTGGATTACATCTAAGAGTACATAAACTGTACTTTATCAAAAAGTGGATTAAGTTTAAGTTTTGCAACTATTTACTTGTGTAAAATACCGAGCTAGTGCAGTAGTGGTGACACGACCTGCTTAGCATTCGGGAGGTAATGGGTTCGATTCCCGTTGCCGCGTACCCTGTATGAAGTTTTTCAGGGGTTTTTTCTAAAACTTATGTTTACGTTATAATTCCTAAAGTAGCTTCTAAATACCTAAAAATATTAAATACTATGATCACCCTTCGCCCCCTGACGTTTTTACATAATGGACGATGCCGTACCAATAGCAATCATCAACACGGTGCAAACGTTCAAAACTAAATTTAATTGTAGAATTATCATTTTGTATAAATTATTGTTAGCTTTATTACATTTTTTTATTAGTAGTGGAGAGTAGGACATTTAACATTTTTAATGTACAAAACCACCAAGAACGAAATACACAGTAACTAACCTTAAAAAATGAACAGCATTATTTGCCAAGTATACATTACTTGCTTCATGCATGTCAAGTTGTGTAGCGAACTTCATTAGTGTATTACGATAATTTTATAATTTTAATTGTAGTTTTAGAAAAAATTCTGTGTAAAACACGAGAAGAAAGTGTTTTTTCAACTCTCGTGTGTCAAACTTTGAACTCTTGTTGAAAAGCACCACTTTCTTCTCTCGTAGTATAAATAATTTTGCGCTATTGAAATTATTAAAAAATTCAAATATTTGTTCATTTATACTATTTCGCATCTAAATAATAATAAATGCAGGAATGAATGTTGAAGTTATTGCATGTTATTTTTAAATACCTTTTTCAATGATTTTGCAATAATTTTGTTTAAGATCCTAAATAAAAATATTTGTTTATAGAAAATTTGAGAAAAGTGATCACATGTAGATATTACTAGCATTAATAAGTCTAAGGCATCATTAAAATGAAAATATTAAACATAAATTATGTACCTATATTAATTGTCAACTTTAAAAGCCCAATTACCTGTAAAGCGCGCGAAATTCAAATAAATTGTTAATATTTTTTTATTATTACCTATAAACTGAATTTTATACATGTATATAAATTGGTATACGTATATGTGGACATAGATTGTGTAGAACCAAATTTAAGTAATAGTGAATATTTAAAATTAATTTTCCAAGATTGTCAGTACCTCTCGAATTATGACAAGTTTGTTATTCTATGTTTCCATGACAACTAACAACAGAATGATAAAAACCGGTAAAGTGCCAATCAATGTATGTGGTAAGCAAACAAAAATATGTCGATAGAATGTATTCTAATCGATCGCAGAAAATAAAATACTATTACTATTAGTTAAATTATTTAAGTAAAGAAATTTTGAAGGAACCGAAGTAATTGGTGGGGTCGATAACTAGATCCTCAAATGACGAGTTTGTAACGTTGATTACAAGCTCTTTAATATCACCTCCTAGAAGGTTACCTCATGTTTGTTCAGTAGTCTTTATGATTTGCCAATTTCCAATCGTCATTTTTTCGCAACCAAATTTTATTAATTCTTCCAAGTCGTTTACGTTAAACGTCGTGTTATTCATTTTAATATGATGTTTGACTTGTGTCCAGATTATATCTGTCGGGTTTATTTGTCAGTCTTCTTTTTACAGAGCAAGTAAGTTTTGCGCCAGGAATAAAACTATCATCGCCACCAGTACGAAGCAAGACAAATCGCGGTTCAAAACCACCGTGGACGAATGTCTTGTCAACCACCTTCAATATTGGTAACACAATATGCCTTACTTGCCCCACGTTAACCCACGATTTATAATGTGTTTACCTAAAAGGAAAACACTTTTAACATTATTTTATAACTATGTTATTTGAAATCGAATAAAACGACTGCTAAGTAGTTTGATAAGTACTTTCTTTTTCGAACTTTCTAATGCATCGTAGTACTGTTGCCTCTGTTATGGAGAACAGTCCCATAGTTTAAAACTCTAACCCAATATTTCTTAGGAGAGTGAATAGTGTAGTGCGTTTAAAATTTAGTAGATTATCATCACCATTAACAGCACAAAGGGCACTGTACATCGCGGGTGCAATGTTGGCAATGAAAAAATCGTACACTGTACGTCGAATAATTTATTGTATACCCTGGTCATTACGGCTGAGCAAAAATATCGATTAATCGAGTCTACTGGATTATGATCGACTAATCAGGTTTGGATCGAGTTTTTGAAAATAAATTAATCTATCATGTGATTAAGCGATTATTTGATTAATCGATCATTTTACTTAACGATTATTTGAGTATCAATTAACCACAAAAATCGATTATTTTCAGTCCTCGATTATGAACTATTCAATCTTACTATCATGCATCCTTATTCCATATAAAATTTTCTGTCCATACAGCTCTATAGTTTATATATTATATTTCACTATGTTCCTTGTATTATTTGCAGTAAATACATGCATAACTTTAACTTTTATCCAATAATTTTTTTAATGCATGCATGCATGTATTAATTTCTTCCAATCGTTCTCCAGATAACTAACGTTTGATTATTCGATTCTTTAATTAATCGATTATTAGATTATCGTTTAATCAAAAAATCTATTATTTTCAGTGAACGATTATCGATTGTTCAAACTGAAAATCGTCTACCCCTACATGTCATATACATAAGACAATGATTGATTTATCTTCCTCTTTGATTCTCACACATAAAACCTTGAGGTAATCACACGTATGTCGTTTGATATTTGCACTCGCAGGTTTGCAGAGCTCCATATGTAGAAACGAGCAATAATTTGAAAGCACAATCAGGTTATGTGTTATTAAATTGCATTTTACGTTTGAGGATATGTCCATGAAAGAGTGTTATTTGCATAAATATTTATAATACATGAGGAATTTAGTCCTCTAAGTGCCCTTACTGCACTTAGAAAGGTTGGACAGAATATAATGGCATCTTCGCCAAATTAACCAGACGGGAATTATTCAGTGTAATTTGTTCTCATTAATCAAAAAAGTGGCACACAACATTTCCATTAGCAAAATGTCACAGATAACATATAAATTGACTACCCCTTTGAACAACACCTACACTGTGTTAGTATACGCTGTGTCCAAGATGAGGATTCTCACTATGGGGATCTCGGAAATAGTAATAGATATACAACTCCGGTTACATGGGAAAAAGTTGTGTAATTTGGGGACCAATCAAATGACAAAAAAATCGATGGTGTGATTTTTTGTTTTTATGATTTTTTTAAATTTCTATTTTATTTTTTTCTGCCGTTATTATAAATGCTAGAGCAAAATTACAAACACTTATTCGTGGAAAGTGGTTACGGGCTTTAATATAGCATAGCCAGTTTTTCAATCGGACGGTTCCCATTTTTATAGCCGGTCCTGATATTTTGAAAACTGATTTTGAATGGTTTTTGTATTACAGATTCAGAAATGTATCACATTTGATGGTGTGATCGCATTTTGAACCTTTTCTGGGCCATCATCATGAAATTTTGCATAGACCTGTATTTTCAAAAAGTGGATGCACACACCATAATAAAGTTTCTTAATATTAGAATATAAGAATTGCTTAGTTATGTCTTATAATAGTTGTTCAAATCTCCATTATTTTCCAAACACAAATAACTCCGTCTTACAGTTGCATTCAAAACATTGCGAAGCATTTGGGGCGTAACACTTTCAAATGCTTCGAGAAGTAAGTTCCGCAATTGATTGTCATTGTCAATGTGTCGGGAAATATAATTTTTGACATCTCCAGAGAAAACAGTCAAGAGGTCTTATATCGGGGGATCGCGCTGGCCATCTTACTCTCGAATATGTTCCAATCCATCTTGCTGGAAACCTTGCCGATAAATATTCCTGGATGGCTCTGGAATTATGTGCCGGAGCACGGTCTTGTAAAAACCATTAATTTACAAGGCAAATCAGCTAAAGCTGCTTCTACTTCATTTTCTAATAAATTTTAGTACCGTTCAAAATTTAAAGACGTGTTATAGAAAAATGGACTTATTATTCGCATTCCGAATATTGCAGCCCACATATTAAAACCGAAACGGTGTTGGTGTCTGCGCACTTTATAAACTCCAGGATTTTCTTTTGTCCAATAGCGAGAATTTCTCCTGTTGAAAATTCCATTATTGGTCATTTGACTTTCATCCGACAAAATGATTTTATATGGAAATTACTTTCATCCGACAAAATGATTTTATATGGAAATTACTTATTTTCTGCACATCGCCTGGTATACCTTTCACAGAACTCTCTGCACCTAGCTGAATCCCCTGGTCGAAGTCCCTGACAAATTCTAAATTTAAATGGACGTATTTTTTAGTTTTGTAAAATAAAATGAGCAGTAGAATGGGCCACTCCAATTGTTTGTTCAATGTATCGTGTAGAAATTTCTGAATTTTCCGTAACAGCTAATAACAAATTATTTGCTTTTTCTTCATTGCAAGGTTTTTTACGGGAATTTATAGGCTTTTTAAATGCACCATATTCTCTTAAATTGAGTAACAAGTTTGTAAATCTGGTTATATGAGGCCGCTTTCCCTCAGGATATTTGTTTAAATGCATGCGTTCCGCTTCTTTGGAATTTCGTTGACATAGTTATGTAACACGATAGTATTTCATATTTTTCTACATTTGAAAATTGCGCCATACTTTTTTGATAAAAATTAACTAATTCAGAGTTAAATACTAGCACCAGCTAAATTATCACAGATACTGAATTACTTCAAAACCGCCTGTTTTTTTAACGCTTTTATACAACTCACTTTGCCTGTCCGGTTCAAATCTTGTAATTGCATTTTCAACAACTTCCTGATCTCCGATTGAGCTGAAATTTGGCACACATGCGTATTCTTGATAACAACACACGAATATGTATTTTTTTGCTTTGACTTTTGCGGCTAAATATGGCCAAATATGGTCGAAATTTTTGTTTATAAAGCTAGGGCCTTGAAATTTTTGACTTAAGCTTAATATGCATAATACTTTCACAAAAATATGCGACAAGTTGAGTTTCAAGGTCAGAGGGCTGCGTTGTGGATGTTATTTATGTTTGGGGATTTATGAAAAACTCTTATCTGCTTGGAAAAATCAATATTTGATAACGATCATTTAAATAGGTTACTTTAATGTTCATTTTACAAGCATTTAGTTTTTTATGTTAAGTTGCATATTTAACAATATTTTATTTTAGTACTTTTCCTTATTTTATAAAATATTAAATACAAAGAAAAGTTAACTAAACACACTTTTTTGAAAATGCAGGGCTATATTCAAAAACTTCGTGATGATGGTCCATGAAAGGTTCAAAACGCGATCAGACTATCAAATGTGATACATTGCTGAATTTGTAATAAAAAAACCTTTTAAAATCAGTTTTCAAAATACTGATAAAAATCCAAACCGGTAAAAATCCAAAATAAGCGGCTATTTGGCAAAAATTAATGATATCAAGACATCAATCATAATCTCGTTTGAAAAAACTTTAGTCCCTGGTAAAAGCCTGACTTGATTTCTTTGTTATTCAATTTGTCAAGGGAATGTATAGGTAACTTAATATAATGAAATATGTTTTCTTTTGTGGTTACTTTAAATGAAAACGCTTGTAATCTTCACTATTGTATAATAAGAATGTTAAATTGAATTATAATATGGAATTATATTTTACTTAAGGTAGGTTCTAAACTTAAAATCGAACTCCTGGTTTTGAGTTCTCCTGAACAGTATGGATAAATAGTTTCTTTGATACATTACCTTTAGTTGAAGCATTCGGAAATCGAAACTTTCTCAGTTGAGAAGCTCATATGTAACGCTTACCTCCTTTCGAGAATTACTATTTATTTGTAATGCAAATAGCAATAAATTATTAGTCAGCGTAAATAACAGCTCATAGTTTTGCCATTTTTATTTATTCTTTTAAGGTATCAAATAAAAAGCTAAACACATTAAGAATTCAATGAAGCATATTAATAAATATTTGAAGAAATCGAACACGTTAGCCATTAATATCTATAAAAACTTCTTAAAGATACCGCATATGCGATATATCATTGATTAAACGTACAGGCTTAAAATCAATTCATAAAGCCGAATATGCAGTATTGGTCTTCTGAACCGCACTGTGAAAGGAGCAAATTATTTTTTATAATAATAAATTCTCCGTATTGAAATCGAGAATTTAAAGCGCTCATTAAAACTATATTTTATTGCTGCACTTTCGATACATGCGTCTTTAATCTGAAGTACCTTTTTAAGTATTATCAAGCAAGACGTACAATTATTATTGACGTATTGTAATAAGGATTTGCAGTTTCCATATATAGATTTTAATATTAAGAATAAAACAAGCAAATTCCTAAATCAATACTCAAAAAGGATTTTATAATAAACCGTTTTTCAGTAACTGACTGACTACTGTACCCGCCCTTATAAATTTACCCGAATCAAATGAACAAAAATCGAAAAAGCATCCGTACTAAAAAGGAAAACGGAAGACGTCTAAAGGAACCGGAAGAAAAATCGAACGCAGAAAGTTACCGAAGATGAAGAGTTGGCAGGAATCAATAATGAATTTATAGCTGCGGTAGATTAGGTCGTGACTTGTGCACTTTGTGGTTTTAGATTCAAATTGCACTTGTCCCGGCCTGCCTTGCTTGCAGCGTGAAACAAGATTAGCATTTGCAATTTTTTCAATTTAATTTTAGTTCTTATTTCATTAAAGATCAAAAAAAAATATGTTTAAGTAAAATAATTGGTAATAGAATATTGGTAATTGTAGTAGTGTCATAGTTTTAGTGTGTATATTATGCGTAGGTGATTTTAATAATACACGTATCACTCCGCTTCAACGCCCGTCCATCTATTTTACACCAGCCATCTATTAATTTTTATAACTGTTTAAAACTTACGTATATATACATAAGCACATTGACCTCTAACTGTGATTATACATACCTCTGATGAATCGTATATGAATACTATATAAAACTGTTAATAACACCTTATAATTCTGTCAATCAAAATATAAATTAACTCGAACGTATAAACTGAGTATGATTACACTCTTAAGATTTTATAAGAAACTAATTAAAATTCAGAAACTTTTTAAATCAGCTGTGAAGTATTTTTAGTACAACCACATCAAAAATTTCAGAAACAATGGACAGCGTATCAAAATTCTCAGCATGACGATTCTAATATAGACTTTGCTTGATCAATTATTTTTAAACAAAACATAATATTATTTTGACTTGTCTTGTTAGTCGAATAGAGTGCTCATTTAACTAATTTTAGATGAGTACATTATAGATGGATAGTTGACCGTTGAATGTCAATATATATCAGGAAAAGTAACGGCTACTTATGAAGCAAATTTTGGCACATTTGATTTTTATCATAAAGCACTGATTAATGACAAATGTATTGATACCTATAGACAATATTTTTTTATTTCCAAATTATTTTCAGCAAAATTTAGAACATGCATAAAAGTCACGAAATCTTTCAATGGATATTTGAACATAAAGGTTTTGGTATCTTTTCTCTTTCCAATAAAGTATCGAACGTTAGCATCTCTTTTATTAGGAGATAATTAATATGATTGACCTCCAGCTCAAGCTCGGTAATCTAAATGAAACGATTACATATATATTGATTATTCCTTTACGATTATTACAAAATTAAAAAAAATCAAACCCGTTTTGAATTTTTAATGTTATACAATTTGAGTTGCTGCAACGAGGTTAAAGTAATTCCAAAATAAACCACGAAACGGTTTCTTCCTTTCTCGAGTCACCAATTAATTTTTTCAATTGATCTTGATGTCGCGATTAAGATTACTGAAGTTTTTACCGTTGCATTTATTTTAAATTAATGAATGAATAATCTTGTAAGGATCTTGAAGCAGAGAGTTATGTTAAGCCTCTTAAATTCTAAGTAAAAACCCAATCGTTTTTAAAAACAGCCTCAGATTTGTTTCGTACAAAAACAAGCATTTTAACACCAGATTTATGTCTTCGAAATGTTTATATGTTTAAATAACCTTGTATTTGTCTGTATTTTAAAGCCTTAAAATAATTTATTGTCTTTTGTCTTTAAAACTTGCAACTTCGAATTGTTTTAAAATCACGTAACAAATAAGCAATACCTTTGGCAGAGGGGGAATTAGTTTAACTGGTAAAGTACATAAGTACTTAAATACCAATTTAATCCAAGTTACAAAGCACTAAATTAATTATTTAAATAAAGCTAGAAACCTTTTTAACTATTCATTCCAGCATATTTTTTAAATATTATAGTACGTCCCAGAATATCAGAGAGTAATAAATCGTCTTCACAGCTACAGGTCCGTGGCGTACTTAAAAGACATATACTAAAAGATCTGTAAAATATATAATTCTACAATTTTTAATACAATGAAAACCCAACCGCACGTCGATGAGTTGTCTGATCTTCAGGCTTAAGTCGAAGTTTAAACGGTCATGTTTTGTTTGCCCATTACCTGAACCGTCTTTATTTAACACAATATTTTGCAGGCGGCACATTTACGGCATCTTCGTTTAAACTAGCCCGGTTTGAGTCTGATTTCTGTGCGCCACTTCCATAAAAAAAAAACGACTAATTGACTAATAACATGATTTATTACTCTCTGATATTCTGGAACGTACTTTAGAACATTTTTTTATCGATGTGGGGAACCAAAACATTCGAAATTTTGTTCTGACCTTATAGTCCTTTGGTGTATTAAATATTTACCTTGTCCTTACGGTATGGATTTTATTTAAACAATTTCATTCCATACTATTCTTTCTTACTTTACTCCAAGTGAGGCGTAAAGGGCGTTAACTGGAGCAATTATTGGCCCTATACATCTACAAAGATTTAAGTCTGACGGCTCATTAAAGTGACCTGCCAAAACCGCTTGACGTTTTCTTGGTATGTCGATACGTAACCACTGATCTAAGCTGGCTATCTCTTCGTAAAATCGCAGAGGTAGCCAGCTGATAAAAATCACTAGTTGTTGTGGGCGTTGTGTGGAATGATATGATAGGCTGTCCATAACAGTTACAGCTCCCTTAGGTGACACACAAATTATTCATTAGATGTATTACAGAATATACAGTAGGATTTCAAACTAGTTTCAATAGACCAAAAGTATGTGACCGAGAGCAACGATAATTAATGATAAAATCATATTCGATATGAAGTTAGCAATGACTTCCACAAAGAAGTATGTAGATTATTCAGACACACATTTCAAACAGTTTTATTTTTGAATTTAATCCTACAAAATAAAAGGTGAATAAAAAAATTAAATTAAATTACGGATATAGGGTTAGTACTAATCCAAAATTGGCTTATTTTGAAACAAATAATGAAAGTTTTCATTTTTGATATTTAAACCCATACAGTAAAGAGTGATTTATGACAATAAATTTTGGTACATATACTTATTTTATTTTCCAAAAAAAAAAAAAAATTAAACTTAATTGTATGCACACAATGTTAGTACATATTTTTAATTTTTTCAGAAAGAAATTGAACTCATGGTATGTAAACACATGTTCCTATGGTTTATACTGGGTGAACCATAAAGTAACGTTACCATTGAAAGATTGAACTTATTTATTTTTAAGAATTACATAAAATCTAAATAGAAACACAAGATTGGATAATTTTATTTACCTATTTATGGAAGAAAATGCTACGCATCTGACGACCATTTTCGTCCTCGTTTTTTTTTGGAGTATTTTTCGTTACAGATCTCAATATTTCCCGCTGTAGACCTTTAATTTTTGCATATTGTCCTTGAGCGGCTCTTTCAGATAAAACCAAGGACAAAAATCATGTGCGTCAAGTCGGGCGAACGTGGCCGCCGATTTTCGCCAAAATACTCGTTCGCGAAAAATTTCCCTTAGGAGCTCCATCATGCTCGAGACGGTGGGCGGTGGCCTAGTGTTACTGATTTTATGTTCGCTGCAGCTAATTTGGTGACTGAATGGAAACGGAATTAGGTTATCATTGCATTTTCCGCTTTGGCGAAACGCCAATATTTTTTTACTTTCCAATACTACAATAATCGGTTGCACCCTCCTTTTAGAATCAATCACCCACTATTTCGATCATGCCTTATGGGCACTACGATTACTTTTAGTCCAGTTGCCCCAGCACATCCGACTAATATCGTAATAGAAAACATTTCCAATGCCGAATGAAATTTTTTAATTTCCAACCACATTTCCACACCCGACCTTCTAACCACCCAGGATCTCGACTTTATTACGGAAGCGGCCGAGACAACTAAAAACTAACGACGTACTTCACAAACGGCTCGCATGGCAAATCATGAACTGGATCAAGGAGAGTCTCAAAACGGAATACAATCGGCTTTCCACGCGTTAACCGGGCGTCAAAGATTGCTGGACCTTCCACTTCCGAATAAGACTACCATAACGACAACCTCTTCTGGCAACAGTGCGGCAGAGTGGAACAGAAGAAAAATTACCTCAGAATCACATCTCACAAACCCTCAGGGCAAACTCATCTCCACTGGCTAAGGAAAGGCCGACCTGCTCGGTCTTCACCCATAATTCATCTTTCGTCCCACCGACGATCCTCAATTCGACTATTCAAGGAACGTCTAGAGACACTGAACCTAGATTTCCCGAAATTATTGGACAAAGGAAATTTATTCTACGGCCTTATTACCCCAGACAAAGTTAGCACATACTTCAAAAAATGAGGCAATTCCACGTAAGGTCAAGACCACCTAAACCGTTACGCTCTCATCCTACTGACGGACATTTTAAGCTGCCCTGGAAAATACTTTAAACATATTCTAACCAGGCCGCTCAGATATTACATAGAATCTAATGAGCATGTTCCTGGCAGTCAAGTCTGTTTACGACGTAACCGAACGTGTCACGAACTCTTGATCAAGCTGTCTACAGAGGTATCACAAGAGCAAGCAAGCAACGCAATCTGGACTCCTCGATAAAATCCGCACACAAGATATCTCGGATCACCTTTCTAAGCTTATGACTAATGGTCAGTACGAGATAAAGGAGGTAATAATTTGACCAATCCATTTCAACCCTTAGCCCCTATCCTTTACACCATTTTTGTGTATGATAATCTATAAGAATCAGATTTTTGGTATTCCATGTTTTTGTTCGCATGTAGTACACTTTGTTGTAAAAGAATATGAATTATTACATATTTTATTGAAGAAATAATGTTTACATTGACCATAATATGACTATACACTAATTTTTGGGGACTTACAGCTAGCAGCCAGTATCGTTACTTATAATATGAACGCCAGTAATGGACGGTTAACAGTTAATGGAATAATTTATAGGGTTGTTCGGAAAGTACTTTCTTTTTTTTCCCGACAGAAGGCTTAATTGTATTGTTTCACACCCGACTTCACACTTACGTCGCATAATCATTATATGTTTTATGTTTTGATAGCTGATATAGCTAGGCTTGTGAATATGGATTGCAAAAAGCAGCATTTTCGTCATATTTTACTTTTTTACTACAGAAAAGGTAAAATTCTGTTCAGGTCAGAAAGAAATTAACCGATGTGGATGAATAAGAAGTATTGACAGTACGCCAGTTCCAGAACTGGTTTGCAAAATTTCGATCCGGCAATTTTGATGTCGAAGATGCACCACGTTCTGGAAGGCCGGTTGAAGCTGATAAAGACACAATGAAGGCATTAGTTGATGCAAACCGGCGAATACCAACACGTGAGATCGGTGAGAGGTTAAATTTATCAAAGTCAACTGTTTATGATCACTTGAAAGGGCTAGGTTTAACCTCGAAGCTCGATATCTGGATTCCACATGTTCTCACGGAGAGAAATTTGTGCTGTCGCGTTGGCGTCTGTGATTCGGTCCTCAATCATCACGAAAATAATCAATGTCAAATGCAAGAGATCATGGAACAAAAAAGATGAACCGGCTCAAAGCATTTCGAAAGCCAATATCGATCAAAAAAAGGTGATGCTGTCTGTTTGGTGGGATTTCAACGGAATCCTTTTTTTGTGAGCTGTTAATAATAACACAATAATTAATTCGGAAGTCTACTGTCATCAGCTGGACAAACTGAATGATGCACTTCAACAGAAAAGGCCAGAATTAATCAACAGAAAAGGTGTAGTGTTCCACCAGGATAACGCGAGACCTCATACAAGTTTGGTAACTCGCCAAAAGCTTTGACAGTTTGAATGGGATACACTGCCACATCCATGATATTCTCCAGATCTGGCACCTTCGGATTATTATTTGTTCCGGTCCTGCACAATTTTTTGAGACAGTAAAACCTTTACTTCAAATGAGGATGTTAAAAATCACCTAGATCAGTTTTTTTTGCCAGCAAAGAGCAAACATTTTTTGAGCGTGGAATCACGCTACTGCAAGAAAGATGACAAAAGGTATTGGACCAGAATGGCCAATATATAATTTAATAAAATATTTATTCATTATACGAAAATTGTCTTCATTTTCACAAAAAGAAAACGAAATTACTTTCCGAACAACCGTTGGAAGTAACAATCTTACATCATTTGAACATTGACCGTAAAACCAGAGCGTTGCCTAAGCTAGAGTAAATATATCGTAGGTTACTTTGGGATGTATATAGATGGATTGTAGTGGTACACGCTCACGTTTTGCATTTTCTTGTAACCCGATTCAAATTCGGTGGTAATTAAATACTAAAGCTAGAAATTTAATGCTTCAGCTGTTCGGCACAAAATGGATTTAATTCGAGTGGCGCTAATTTAATATTAAACCAATGTGGAAATGAACACGCAAAAACATTTTGTACACAAATTGTACCATATAATTAGGTACTCATTAGGTGATTTTATTGAAGATGAAATGTCTAAGAGACACATGGTTTACTCACAAAATGGCTAGATCCGTGGTTTACAAGTGCCATAGAAAGCAAAGAATAAGTCACCATTCAACCTTGTTACTAAAATGTATTAAGTACTCACACTGTTTATATAGAGGTCAACCTCGAGCCAACGGTGAGATCCACTTTTTAGGAGTAAAGGAGTGGTTAAAACATTTCCCATAAGTAGTCGCACCATTTTGAAAGATATCCGACAATCTGTTCAGCAGAGGTATCCACTACTTAAAGAAAATTACGTTAAAAAAAATTAGATGCTCCTTTGGTTTAGCATTAAAATGAACCTCTTGTTTACAGTTTGACTGAATAAAGTGCTCTTCCCATTTTGAAAGAGTTGGACTGTGCTCTCAGTTGAAGGGTTCACCTCTCAAGAATAAAACTATGTTCGAACAATTTAATGCTTCTTTCGTTTGTCATTAAAATAATTCAGTTATTTAAACCTTAACCTAAATATACTGCTCCCGAATTAAGTTGTATTCCCATTTCAAAAGCCTTGAGAGTTGTGATTTTACCGTTTGGAAAATGTTGGACTGTGCTGTCAGCAGAGAAACCCACCTCTCAATAGTAACCTATGTTTAAAGATATCTTATGTGGTTTTTCGGTTTAAGATGATTTCCTTATTTATGCTTTATTTACTTACCTAGTTTCCGAATTATGTTCTTACCGTTTCCAAAAAGTTCGATTGTTCAAAGGTACCCCTCTTCAGAGTGACCTAGGTTTGATAAATTAGGTGCTCTTACAGTTTGGTATTAAAATTATTCACACTTTATCTAAATACCCTGATCCCGAATTAAGTGTTCATTCCCATTTTGAATGAATTTGAACTGTATCAACACAGATGCCCACCTCGCTAGAGTATCCTACGATACAAAAATTAGGTGCTTTTTCGGTTTGCCATTAAAATGATAATCTTTATTTATACTTCATTCTGATATTTGATTTCCGAATTAAGTTCTCGTAACGCTTCGAAAAAGTTGGACTGTGCCGCCAAAAGAAGTTAAGCTCTCAAGTGTATTTAACTAAAAGATTTATTAACTATTGCTAATCATTTTAAATTGGCATCAAAATTATTCAGTTATTTATACCTTATCGTGTTCTCGAATTAAGTGCTCTTTATCATAGTAAAAGTTGAAAATTGTTGTCAGCTGAGGGACCCACCTCTCAAGAGTTTGCCGTTAAAATGATTATTTTAGTTACACTTTATATATCTATCTTCTGAATTAAGGGAAAGTTGAACATTGTCTTTAGCGGAGGTGCACACCTTTTAAGAACAAACTTTGCTTAAAAAATTAGGTGTCTTCGGGTTTTTCATTAAAATTATTTCTTTGTTTCGAAATATTTAGTTTCGAACTATACGTTCGCTACATAAATAACACAGTTTTCTTATCATCGATTAGGTACAGAGTCATCAAAGTTTGACAAATATTATGTAGACAAAATTAATTCTAGTTGTGATCTGCGATCAAACACGGTTTCTGTAGACCTCTGTTAGCATAATATAACGGTAAGAACATTTAAATCAAGACCTGGATGTTTCAATAAAGTCTAAATAAAGGACTCAAACCGTTACTATTGAGACGTCGACTCGTTGCCTGCCAACACCACTGTCAAATTTGTTTGGAACCAAAAGAGCAGTTAGTTCATTAGATCTTTAAATAAAGTATGAATAAAGGAACCATTTTAATGTCACACCAAAAAAGTACGTAATTTTTCAAACACAGTTTACTCTTGAGAGGAGGCACCTTTGCAGACAACACAATCCAACATTTTTGAAATGGAAAACGCACTTAACCCTTTAAGGTGCAGAACTTGTTTTTTTATACAAGGTGATTTTTTTTTCGAATTATGTAGCAAAATGGATTAGTAAAAGAGGTTTTTAGTAAAAAAAAGGCCTAAAAACCTTCACTTTTGTATTTTATGGAGCGGTCAATATTGCTACCAGTGAGAGTTTCCACATTAATAGTAACGTAACGAATCACTGGTAAATATATTTCCCACTGAGCCTATATATAGTAGGACGATCTTTATTTTTTTAAATATGTTTAATAACTGTTTTAAAAAATAAGTAAGTATACAGTCTATATTATTTATATCTTTCTTGACTCTGTCTATATTTCTTCTTCTTACTTTCTTACGTGACGAGGAAGTAGACAAATAACTGTCCGGTAGTAGGATGATACCGTTAGTACGGACTGGTACATCGTCCGGTGCACTATTTGGCTAGTAACCGGTCTGCCCGCTATGGTATTGCTCAAGAGAACCATACAATTGCCTCGGATCGACCTGGCTACAAGGGGCGGTCAAGGTCGAAACAGACAGACCCCCTTGCTGGCGACTGTACAAGGAATGAATGGCGAATCGGTACGTGGAGTGTTAGAGGTATGCATGGCAAAAAATTTGAAATTGCGAATGTAATGTACGAAAGGCAGCTTGATATTCTGTGTGTATCTGAGACAAAGAGCAAAGGATACTGTAGAGATGGAGGATGGCAGCCTAGCATTATGGTCAGGAGTTGAGACTGGAGTGTATGGCGAGTAATCGTAAGTGAAAGAGCGAAAAGATGTGTTAAACAGTACGAATTGGTATCTCCCCGGGTAATGTGGATTAGAATGAAAGTGGGGCTTCGAAGAATTTTTCTTATTGCATGCTATGCACCGGTGAATTGAGAAAGAGATCAAGAGCGTGAGAACTTCTGTAATGATGTAGAGAAGGTGTTGAACGTATGTAAGTCAAACAAAAGAGTGATGATATTGGGAGATATCAACGGATGCGTGTGTGTACAGAGAGAACATACTGAACGCATTCTAGGAAACTTCGGAGACCAAAGAGTCGATGAGAATGGTGAGCGCTTGGTAAACATCTCTGCGGAGAAAAGCCTGTTTATATCTAATACCTCGTTTAAACATAAAAATGTGCATATGTATACATGGCAAAGAGGTGAATCTAAAAGTATGGTTGACTTGATAGTGTATGATGAACAACTTAGAAACCTGGTGAGAGACACAAGAGCAATGCGCGGATCGGATGTGGATCGGAGTGTTATATCGAGAGTGTGTTTAGGGCAAACGTTGGATTGGGCAAGGAAAGCAAACGTAGTGCGAACATCCAGAATCAGGGTAGACAAACTAGTAGATAGTGGTGCGAGAATGCAATACGCAGAGGCTGTGAGTAAAGAGTTGAATGTGAATGAAAGTGTGGAACGAACATCCAAAAAAAAGACACTGACGTTGAAAGTGCATGGGTAAGCGTGAAAAACTGTGTTGTCAATTGCGCCGTGCGGAAGGGTGAAGAGCGACTGTAGGTAGACAGAAAAAATGTGCTTTGTGGAATGAATCGGTAAAAAAGGCTTTATGTGAGAAGAATCGATTGTATGAGGTATACAGATTAAGAAACAAAGAAGCGACGGAGGCAGTGAGAATAAGTAAAGGAAGTGATGGCTGTGGAAGGAGAGAAAATGCAGAATGGTTTTGAGGGAAACAAAAAAATCGTCGGGAAATGGGTCAAAAATACAAAACGCGGCCTAAAACAGGACGCTACAGGAGTGATGAATACGAGCAACGAAATAATATGGGACGATTGTGAAGTGAGGAAATGCTGGAAAGAATATTTCGGAAAGCTGTACAGTAATGAGGAAAGTAAGACTGGGGTTAAATAAGGAGAATATAGAAGGAATGGTGAATGGTGAATGAAACTGAGAAGGATATTGGGATAAATGAGGTAGAGAAAACGATAGGAAGGTTGAAAAACGGTAAAGGAGTGGGCGTAGATGAAATCAGTGGTGAAATGCTAAAGTATGGGGGTGCAAAGCTTATACGAAGATTGTGTGAATCTTTTAATGTATGGTTTAAGTGTGGTAAAGTGCCGAGGGATTAGAAGACGCGATCATTGTACCACTGTATAAGGGTAAGGGGAACAAGAGTGATTGACAGAACTACAGAGAAACTACAGAGAAATAAGTTTGCGCAGTGTGCCTGGTAAAGTATTTGGGAGAATACTCATTGATAGAGTACGAGAAACTACACAAACTAAAATTTGGGTAGTGCAGGGTGGCTTTATGCCAGGAAACTGTACTTTGCGTTAGTAGATTTGGAGAAAGCATACGACAGAGTGAATAGGAAGAAGCTGTGGTAATATTCAATGAAGGTCTAATAAACGGAACAACGGCAGTATACAACGGTAGCCGGGAATGTGTTAGGGTGAGAGGAGGTGTGAGTGAATACTTTAATATTGAGCAAGGAGCCACCGACAAGGCTGTGCGATGTCACCGTGGTTGTTCAATGTATACATGGATAAATGTGTTAGGCAAGCATGTAGCTATACAAATGGTGTAATGGTTGGGGACGTAAATGTACGAGTTCTGGTGTATGCAGATGACACATTCCTATTAAGTGACAGTGTGGATGAGCTACAAACCGCTCTGAGGAAGTGTGATACATTCTATGAGAGCATGGACCTAAAGGTAAACGTGAACAAAACTAAGATTGTGGTGTTCAATTGGGAAGGTGGAAAGGACAGTATAGTATTTACTCTGCAAGATGAAACTGTGTAACAAGTGGACGAATTGGTATATCCTGGGTAGAATGTTGACTGCAGGTGCTACAATGGATGACGAGATTGGACGAATGGTCAATGCTGGATTGCAAGTATGTGGACAATAATGAGAAACGAGCCTAGCTTCGAAACTGTATGGATGTGGGACTTGGGTATGTCAAAAAAAGCACGAAAGAAAAATAAATGCCGTGAGTATGAGATTCCTTAGAATCGCATGTGGTAAAACGAGAAGGGATGATATAAAGAATGACTGTATAATGACGGAGTGTGTAGAGGAAAAGACGATGATGGATAGATGTAAAAGTAGTACATTACGTTGATTTGGTCACATTGAGAGAATGAACAAAGCAAGATTAACGAAACAAATATATGTGGGTGAGGTTAGAGGTAAGGCCGGGCCTGGTAGACCGCATAAAACTTGGATGAATCTTGGGGAAGCTAGGGAGGTATGCAGAGATAGCAAAGCATGGAGAAAGATTGTGAATGAAAAATAAAAAAGAGGCAGGGATTATGTTATCTACCCCGCAAGAGAATGGCGTGAAGGTTATGTTATGTTAATTAATTTTTTTAAAGAGATCATTTGCTGGCGATGTAACTATGATTGTTATCGAAACATCTTTAAATTTGTAAAAAACGTAAATAATACACGACTTTATAACCTTTAAGGTGTGGTTCAAAAATGAATCTGTATGTAATTGAAAATCTTGATATATTTTTACTGTATAGGTGTCAACAGTACTTGCAGTTGCATGTAAGTGCGTTCTTTAATATAAAAAGCTTTGGATTTCGAAACAGGAAAACAGTAGCTTAATATTAATGATAAAATTTCATTTATCATAACTATTGTGATGCAAATGGTTTAGAGCATTAGAGTTCGAAGATGCCCACACTACAGCGACGCGAAACCACGCGACTGTTTTGTTTGAGTTCGCACACTTGACGATGGTGTCCGACGTCGCTGCACGAAATTGCTGCAACAACCCTAAAACACAAAACTTTATTTCAAAATGTCGAGCTCTTTTGATGAAAACGTATTCGTGATTAGTACCTTATTAGAAGAGCCAAAAAAAAAAAAGAAAATGTTGGATTCACAACATAAATAAAAAAGAGAAGAGTTTGGTGAATTTAAACGTTTATTTCCGGATTTGAAGAAATGCTGTAGGAGTTGGAGTAGATGCCATCTCGTTATTTCACCAGTTTTTGTTCTGAATGGTTGTTTACAGGCGACTTTACAGCCGTAACGCAGATTCTACTGTGATTGTACTTTGATTTCGTGGGTGGTTGAAGGTTCAGGTTTACACAAACAAGCTTGTACCATAAGTAGGATTATTTAGTTCCTATTCATTAAGAAATAAATGTTTTGTTGTACGTTTCTTCAAAAGTGCAGTCAGTTCCAAAAAAGTGACGCACTTTATTTTTGACCTAACTTTAATGTATATATTATATTTTTCAAACCAATGGACCGATTTTTAATTTTTTTATTCGTTAATAGGCAATTCATTTGCATCTCAAAAAAGTTAAACAGGTGGAATTTTATTCAAAGCCTCCTGGATGGTAGTGGAAAAATTCAAATCATGTTTTTTCTTTAATTATTGACTCACCCTGTGTGTTAATCAAGCAATGGTACAGAACGTGCCAACACTATATGGAAGATGCTTCTTTTACGAGCGGGTTGTTTTCTTATTTATTGATTTAGCTTTAAGTTTATCTGAATTTATCTAGAAACAGTTCTCTAGTGAAATAATCTAATACAAATGTTAAAAAACATTTTTATTATACACAAAATAATAAACTGGGATAACTACTTAATATCGTGTATTTCTTCCTCAAGCAACGCTAAGAGTTTCTACTCTACGCGTCATTCTGTAATGGGTTTCTTATTGTTTTGGTATACGATCCCATTCTTCAACTAATGCATCTTCCATTTCTGCGAGACTTTCCCGAGATCTCACGCGAGAACGTACCCTTGTCTCTAGTTCATCCCACTGTGGTGATATCCTTAGCTTCTAAAATGTTTCGCACTATTGCTGCGGTGTGTGGTCGGGCATTATCCTGCAGTCCTTTTCCACATTCTTTCCCTTCCACCAAACATGTTACGAAAAACCTTGAATAAGACATTCGGCCATTCAGGAATATTCCATTTTCCATAATTTTCAACGAAATTTCTTCTAGCAGCACGATGTTCGGGCAATAATTTAGGACCTTGTGCAGGTCTTTCTTAAATTAACTTCTTTTAGACGTCAACATCCCGTCTGCTTACTTACTCCAACACTACTAATTTGCGAAGATTTTGCTGAACATTTACCGCAGTATTTCTCTATTCCGTAAAATTCGCAATCTCAAGAAGCGATCATCTCTTGGAGAAGTTTTTCGAAGACGACCAGAACCCACCTTCCGAGCAGTGCTTCCTGTTTGTTCGTACTTGGGGATCGCTGTACGAGTAGTTGCTTCATGGACACCCAGTACACGAGTGTCGTAACATTTACTACACCCATCGTTTACTAAAGTAACTAATCTTGCACTTATTCAGGACCTATTTGAAGCATTTTATATAATTACACTAAAACTTTTTTTTATTAATTAATTAAAGTCACTATAAGAAAGGGTCAATTATCAAATTCATTGCTATGGCAACGGCAGTTGTTTTCAAAAGCAATGTGATCCTACAATGAAGTAAATTTATCAATTAAAAAGTGGTGAATTGTATACATCTAGTTGTTCGTTTAATAACTGACTTGAGTACTTTCTCTTATTAATGTTTACAGATTTTGATAAATCTAGTTTTCTACTTTTTTGTGAATCTGAAAAATTTCAAAGTTACTATATATAAGCGTGCAGCATACCTTGATTTATTATTATTACATTGAAAAGATCGTTCAGATATTCTAATTTTAAAACTTCTTCCTGTTTGACCGATATAACATTGCAATTACTATCATTCTACTTATAAACTCCTGACTTATCTCCCTTATCAGTTCTTCACTTATTTTTTACATATTTTCCTAGTGTATTGTTACATTTAAAGACTGTATTCAGATCAAGGTAATTCGTTAGAAATTATTTTTGTAGGTTTTGCTATATATATATATAATATAATATATATCTTTCTTAAAACTGGGATATTAGGATAAACTGAATTTGACAGTTGTATTAATTGTAATATTTTATATTTACTGCTATTTGTTTTACTAAATTAAGTTCTTTCTGAAAACTGGATTTAGGCATATGATAATTAAATGCCGCTATTTTATAATTATATGGATGGGCAGATGAGTTATGAACTACTGACTCTGGGAAGGAGCATGAAAAATAGAAAAAATTCATCTGTTATCTATTTAATAATAGATAAAAATAATGAAGCGTTGACAGGAGTTTTTTGTCAAAAATATTGATTGAGGTACAATGTAATCAATATATTTTAGTGATAGTTACATTTAAAAAATTAATTTGTCATTATTTTCTGTCTCAAAAGTAAATTCTAGTGACGGATGTAGTTTATTTAAAAAAAATATTATTAGAAACTGTGAAATATGCAAAAATATCGCCAACATACCTGTACCGAAATAAAAGTTATTACTAAGCGGGTGGTTATGTATTTGATTTTGTAAATTATCCGTAAATATTTCTGCTAACTAATGGATTTCCCATTATAAGACCTTTGTAGACATAAAGATATCGTTATCAAATTCAAAGTAATTTCGATGTAAACATACTACCTACAAAAATAATTTCTAACGAATTAAGAAAACTTAATTTGAATAAATATAACAATACACTAGGAAAATATGTAAAAAATAATAAGTCAAAAACTGATACGGAAGATAAGTTACGATTGGGTGATTGCAATAAATCTTATATTGGTCAAACAGTTAGAAGTTTTAAAACATTTTAGATCTTTTCAATGTAATAATAATAAATCAAACTATACTCCACACTTAAATACAGAAAACCATAATTTTAATAGTAACTTTGAAATTTTCACATTCAGAACAAAAGTGTGGAACTAGATTTATTAGAAATTAATAAGTTATTAAACGAACAACTAAAGTGCGTCCCAGAATATCGGAGAGTAATAAATCATGTTATTAGTGAAATAGTGTCGTTTTTTGCATGGAAGCGGCAAACAGAAATCACTGGAAAACCAGGTCAGTTTAAACGAGGAGGCTGTAAATGTGTCGCCTGCAAAATGTTATGTTAAATAAAGGCGGTTCAGGTAAACGGCAAACAAAAGACGACCCTTTAAAATTCGACTTAAACCTGAAGATCAGACAACTCATACACGTGCGATTGGGATTTTATTGTATTAAAAATTGTAGATTTTTATATTTTACAGACCTTATAGTATATGCCTTTAATAAGTACGTCACTGACCTATCGCTGTCATATGCAAATGTAGGTATAGAAGGTTATATAATCGACTTTTTTCACTATCGCTCATTTTACAACTTTTGGCCAAGTTTCGCAAAGATCGGCCATCATGTCTGTATGTCTATGCGGATGTATGTTAGTATCCATGATAACTCCAGAACTAAAATACATACGTACTTAAAATTTTGTATTTAAGCTTGTTTTCATTCGGCTTAGACCTGGTTTTGGGAGGCATCCAGCGGCGGAGAGGGGGGTTTATTAGGGATAGTTTTTTATTTTTATCAAATATCTCTAAAACAGCTGCATATTTCAAAGATATAAAAATACCTAGATGTAAGCCTTAAACATATCGATTAATTATGTTCTATACATTTTTTTAACGGTGCGCGACAACTCGCCGATGGTCAACTAGCCGAGCTACTCCGACTAATACTCGCAGAGCTCAACTCGCCGACTGTCTACTCGCCGACGAGCCAACTCGCCGACGCCTTACTCGCCGATAATATATTATTTTTATCAAACAAAACAACTATTTATTTTAAATTAAATTAATTATGCCAACCATTAATTAATTAGTTTAAAATTTATCAAATTTGATTAAATTTTCATGGATTTTAAACATAAAAATAACTCATTAACACAAATAATATAATTATAAAAATAATAATAATTTTTATCGTTCATATAGGTCGGTACATACAAATAAACAAAATACATATATACAAATATCGACAAATTCTATAAATACATATAAGTCATACCATTTTGTAATTGTGGGATATCCCTTTTAAAAATACAATTATATTTTCACGGTTATAATTAACTAGTTTATTTAATATTCTTTCATCATTTTCATCATATTTTCTCCTTTTGCGGTACCATGACATCCAGAAATAGCTCTTTCGTAGTCGACGTCATATGATGACTGAACTTTTTTTAAATTCTCGATGAATTTCCACAAGGAAGGATGTGAAATATCAGCACCAAAAGCCACTTGTAATTTACGGTGGCAGGCTTCAAAAATTATTGGTCCGGTCCTTCCATTCAATGTTCGGAAGTACACGGACCAAATTGATGGCGGATAAGTTGGCGGTGCTCTAGTACCGTTATTGCGTAAGCCACCGATGTAAGTATTGCTGAACCAAGCCAAAATTGGCTCAAATACATCGGGCAAATAATTTTCTAACTCCATAATTGCTGGTATGACGTCTTCTTCCGGAACAAATGCCAATGAAGTTATCATCTTTGCTTGCAGCGCGAATTGCGGATCAGTATTATATTGCGATAATAAATTGCAAGACGACAAATGATTTCTCAGGTTTTTCACCAAATGAAATACGCAGCCACTGATTACTGTTTCAGGAAAAACTTGCTGAATAGCCTGGTGAATAGCCAATTCATAATCCACATTAATATTTTCTGGATTCAACTGCGGCCAAAGTTCTATAATCATGTTGAATACTTTGATGTATGTGTCAGTGCTCTTATCTGGCAGCAAACAATAAAGTACTGGAAAGACTGGGCCTTTCTCATCATGAGTGTCTTTCCTTGCTAAAATTTGAGCAAACAGAGTAGGACATAATAAGAAAGTTCCATCGACAAAAAGTTCTTTCATATTAGAACTCCAACTTGAATGATATTCTCTTCCAAATATAAGGATCCGCTTGCAATTTGGACCAGAATCAGTTAATAAAATTTTTCAAATTGATTGGGACTATATTCGTATTGCGAATATAGTTGGGGTATAACGATTTCTTCAGAGTTTCCGGATTTGCAGAAGCGCATGATTTCTTAACCCGTGCTCTTTGGATGTTTCTCCGAGTAACATTAGAATTTGGAATAACTCCCTTTACTGCGTCGGGAACTTTCTATGCACCTCGAATTTGGGAAGGATTTTCCATCGTAGTTGGTTGCTAGATGTTTGATTTCCGAATTTATTTGTTGCAAGGTAACATTAGCAGCTTTTCCAACAGTGCTGCACCATACTCATTCCATTGCAACCTCTGTGCTCGCAACGCCAGAATTGGATTGTGTTGTCTTTGTTTGTCTTATCCTTGACGTAAAGATATCCATCTAAAGCGTACTTTGTTTGTCCTCTTTGGCATTTCCATGACTAGTCTAAATAAAAAATATTAGTTGAAACGGTCAAAATAATGCAATGAATGCAATAAAGAAATGTACTATTTTAATTAATAAAATATTAAATAGCTTACCTTGTAATAAAAATATATCACTTTTGAGTTTAAGTTCAAACTAATTTTGCAATTGTCACAAAAAATAAAATTGAATAATTTTCACAATTAACACGATCTTAACTTTTAAAGTTGTATTTGAACGAATAAGTTCAAAGGTAAACCTTGAACTTATTCGTAATACAAACAACTTATAATGATTAAATTGTTTGGAATGTGAATCCTTCGATATTGCAGCTCATTCCATTAATATAAATAATTTGATTGTAATCTCATTATATTTAAATTTACATCAGTTCTACATACATAAAGACAAAATTTATATCATTTCATTGAACCTTGGTGGCGCAGTTGGTAGCGCGTACTCTAGCAAGTACACAGGTCGTAGGTTCAAATCCTACTTAGGTAAACTTTTATTTAATGTATTTAATAAATAATAATTTTTAATTACGATCTTAACTGTTTCAGAAACAAGATCTGAATAATTTCGAAGTGAAAAGTTACAAACTTTTTATAGGTAAATGATCACCTAATTACGAATGACAAACAATTATGAATGGGATTAAATTTTTATATGGAAAAGCTAAATACCTCATTATAGCAAATCTATAATCTTAATTTTTATAAATAAATTTTCAATTTTAACATAGGTATTATTTTGATTTCTGGAAATAAGTGATTAAAAAACTGTTAACTTGCAATTTTCAATTGAACCAAAATTTCCAAATTGTTTTATTAGTTTAATTAGAAGTGTTATACTTTTGCATGTGAAATTATATCATCCTCACTTTATTTATTAATAAACTTTTATTTAAAAATAAATTGTGGGATAAGTATTAAAAAAGTAATATTTTCGGCGAGTAGGTCGTCGGCGAGTTGGCTGGTCGGCAGTAGGTTCGGCGAGTTGGCATCGGCGAGTAGATTGTCGGCGAGTGGACCATCGGCGAGTTGAACTGCTTCGTTTTTTTTAATATTACGCGTAATTTAGCGGCAAAAAAATTCCCAAGGTAGAATTTAAGTGTTACCTCAAATTGTTTCAATATTTGAATAACGATTAATTTTATAAGAAAAAGTGTAGACGTATTTTTTAAAAAAAATTTAATTTTACATAAACTTTCTTTATAAAATGTTTTAATGTAAATCGAAATAAATGCAAAAATTCTGACATGAAGTTTTAAACGTCATTCTGACATGGATTATGGTTTTTGTTTTTACAATGTTCCCTGTTTTCGTTATGAACGTATAAAAACGAGGTTGCACACTTATCCTAAACAAATTACAATTATTTCATTTCTTTTAAAATAAGTTAGCATCTAGATGTTTATTAACCTCTGTCTGTCATGAAGTTTTAAACGTCTGTTCGTCATAGATTATTGTTTTTGCGCTTACTACGTTGTCTATTTTCGTAATGAACTTCTTATAAAAGAGATTGCATAGTTATCCTAAAAAAAATGCTATTAAAATTGTTTAATTTCTTTTAATTTCCATGTTGTAGGTTGGAAGGCCGTGTGGTGTTCCACATCAGATATTTCATCTACAAATAGTGTCAAAAAGAGAATTTCATAAGTTCAATGTATTTGTAAAACAAAAATCTCGTATCCTCCTGTAATTGTGTTTTTATGCAAAGTAGTCAAAGCAGTACAACAATTTAAATGCAGTTTGTACCACTTTTTGTTATGATAGTTAATTAATGGACTGATATAATTTCCTGTAAGATCGAAAAAATATCAGTGGGAGATTAAGAGGCTGTTATATTGCTAACGAAACGGTACCAGGTAAAAATCAAATTAAAAATTAGATCTAATTCAAAGAACTGCATTACTAATATTGTGAAAGTAAATTATTACAACTTTCATTTATACTTAGAAAAATTATCAATAATTTATCGAACTTCTGACCTCTCACATTCCATAACAGCTTTCAAAATACTAGGAGGGACCTATCATTTAATCAATTTCACCGCAAGGTATTTAATTGTGTACTAATTGAATAACCATTTGGTATACCATTTTTATTAATATTACGTTTTGTCTAATTGTTTATATTTGATAGATTAATAGAGATACAAATGATTATAGCTTACATGTAATTATACCTAGTGCAATTTATGTGTGAAAAAGTTTGCTAATATCCTGCTACATCTTGTTGATAATTATGTATAATTACATAATCAATATAATAAATTCTACAACCTCAACAAGAAATTTACAAATTTATAATGTTTATGTATTTTTACTAACCTAGTACAATGTAAAGATATTTTTTTTATATTTAGATAACCTATGACACTTCTCATAGTTAGCAGTAATGGGCATATAATTTCTTTCGTAGATCAATTAAAATCTTTTAAGAGGTCACCAGATGTCAATTTTTTATTTAAAAAACTGTAAATTCAAGTTGCATGGTTTACTAACAAAGTAACCTTAAAATTTCATACATTATGAAACGCTAGATAAATGTAATTTTAATTTTTTGTGATAGTACAAACAAAAAAAAACACCTGATCGTGGGAGCTCAAAGCACTGATTGACAGAATTACACACTCTTAGAATAGACAGACTTGTTAGATTTTGGTACCAAGGTTTTTGGAAAAAGTTTTTTAATAGAATATCTACAAACATTTGAAGGCGAAAGGTCATATCCCTAACCCATGTGTAATAAATCAACATAGACAACATTGCAGCTAAGTGTTAATTTTTGTTTGTAATAAAATTACAAAAAAATTATTTCATAAATACCTCCACACCTTATAATTTAATACTAAAGCCAAAAAATTTCAACAAAGCAATTTGAATCATCAAATAGCATACTCTAACACTTAAAATCCCAGCAGTTCGAGCACTTTAATAAAATGGAAAAGTTATAAACTGACCATTAAAAACTATCCAATTAAGACACAGCAGGAAGATGTAAAGTACATCACTTGTATCTTGTATGTCATCAAGAAAAAAAATTAACAAGATAATTTAAAAATAGCATAAAAGGTATAATTTAACTATGACTAACATATTGCATATTCTTCTAATACGAACCAAAGACATAACAAAATCTGTAATTTACTCAATTTGTAATTCAATTTATTTAGGACGAACTAATACAAATTTTGATGCATTAGAAACATGAATACGTGGGATTGTATACATACTAATGTCCAAATTTTTTTATGCCATTTCAAATTTTTATTTATTTGCTCTCATAAAAATAATTTAGGTGCTATAGAAAGTTTTGAAATTGGCGCATACGAATATAATCAATAATAGTCGTTCGTTTTTAACGTTTTGCATTTAATGATCTCAATTATCATTTATAATTTATTATATATATTTTTTTGGCAATCTTAATAGAGTAAAATGTTCTCCTTGCCAATACTTGTAACGTGCCGATTCTTGTCTATTGTTACCTTAATTTAAGTTTCGAAACTTGCATTATTATTGATAAATATATTTAGATTACTTTAGTAGGTATCTTTAAGCATTTCTTTTTCTTTTCAATAACTAAATTTTTTTATATTTCGATATTTTCACTTTAGTCTACATAATTACGAGTACCTCTGTACATAGTGTATTATGGTCTAAGTTTTGTGCGCAAATGCGTACTGAACACGTTTGAGTCACTTCCTTTCCGTCTTTTCTGCCATGTAGTTCATTACATTACGTTTAAGTTTTGCTTCCCTTTTGTAAAGCTTCTAATTACATTTTCTATATATTATATTTATTAGGGAACAAATAAAGGTACAAAGTACGTCTTTATATTAAGGAAACGACTGAAAAATGGGGACACGTTTATATCATTACCGCTTGGTGGTAGTTTGCCTTGTAACGCGAGCTTTAAAAAATCAATAGTTCGCGCTAAATTATACGACATACATACTTATGTATTATTTTTCTGTTTATTTGTATTTGAATGTAATTAATATTAAGATGAAAAACTTGAGTTTATTTCAATAAGTTACCTATATATTCAATTTGACAATATTTAAAATACGCGACATTTGAAAGTGCATTGATGTGTTGGAAGGGATGAGACGCTGCCTTAATAATGATGTGCAGTACTTCAAGGAGTCGCGTTAAGAAAGCGATCAAAAAGAGTCGCATAAAATAAGCGATCAGAGTTGATAGTTATCGGTCGATTGAAGTCTCAGCATAAGCGACACTGTATAGTCACACGACCCTATAAAGTGTGAACATTACAAATAAGAATTAATTAGCGGTATAATAGGGAAGAAGTAGAAAATTACCTTCCTTATTAAAATAGTAAAAAGTGCAAATATTCCGTCTTCCGTAGCTCGCTTGCAGTTTGTTACGCACGCCGTTCGTGATTAAAACTGAACAATTAAGTAAAAATTGTATAGTGTAATTATATCGAACAATTATTTGCTAAAATCATTAACTGATGGAATAAAATTAGAAGCATATTCAGCTGCAACAAAAGTATAAGAAAAGATAAGGAAATCAAGGGAGAACGGTCCCAGAATGCCTGCAAAGTGACATCGGAAGAGCAGTCTAACCTATTTGGGGCCCCTTTAGCGGTCAAAGGAACGTTTTTCAACAAAAACAAGTAAGAACTCTTTTAACTTTGAACTAGCCGTCGCAATCAATTAAGAAAGGAATTCGTAAACGTAAATCTTAACATTCATTTACGCAAACTGAAATTTGAAACCCAATTTTTCGAGTTTTGAATAAATTTGTATATAAGCAAATATGGTTTATTATAGTTAGGTAGGATTAGTATACATTTTCAGTTATAGTTAATTGTTCATTTTAGTTTAGTTCAGTTTCAATTGTCTCGTCGTGTTTAGTATTCTTTTTGGTTAATATTATTACAATTTGGTTGTGAGTGTGTCTGTCACAGCGAATGTAGTAAGGTTGTCGTATGTATGGGTGATGATAGTAACACAATGTAGACCGCAACACTTCGAACAAGTGGCTTAGTTTAGGATTCCTCCGGATCTTATTCATTTTTTTTATTATTTTGTTGACTGAGTGGCATGTGTAACGTGCCAATTCTTGTCTATCGTTGCCTTAATTAGTTTTCAATTCTTGTCTATCATTACCTTAATTGAAATTTCGAAATTTGCATTATTACTGATAAATATATTTACATTACATTAGTATCTTTAAGCATTTCTTTTTTCTTTTAATAATTAAATTTTTTTTATATTTCGATATTTTCACTTTAGTCTTCATAATTACGAGTACCTCTGTATATAGTGTATTATGGTCTAAGTTTTGTGCGCAAATGCGTACTGAATACGCTTGAGTCACTTCCTTTCCGTCTCTTCTGCTATGTAGTTCATTACATTACGTTTAAGTTTTGCTTCCCTTTTGTAAAGCTTCTAGTTACATTTTCTATATATTATATTTATTAGGGAACAAATAAAGGTACAAAGTACGTCTTTATATTAAGGAAACGGCTGGGCTTAAGAAAAAGTGGAAATTTTAGGAATTTTGTTCGTTGTAAAGCCGTGGTGCATGACGTCACGAAAGGATTCATAAAATGGCGTGCATGACCAGGATATATGCAATTTCTGTCTTGAATAATCAAAAATGGGGATACGTTTATATCATTACCGCTTGGTGGTAGTTTGCCTTGTAACGGGAGCTTTAAAAAAATCAATAGTTCGCGCTAAATTATACGACATACATACTTATGTATTATTTCTCTGGCTAAACAAATGATTATTGTTTATTTGTATTTGAATGTAATTAATATTAAGATGAAAAACTTGAATTTGTTTCAATAAATTACCTATATATTCAATTTGACAATATTTAAAATACGCCACATTTGCAAGTGCATTGATGTGTTGGAAGGGATGAGACGCTGTTATAATAATGATGTGCAGTTTTTAAAGGAGTCGCGTTAAGAAAGCGATCAAAAAGAGTCGCATAAAATAAACGATGAGAGTTGATAGTTGTCGGTCGATTGACACCGCAGGATAAGCGACACTGTATAGTCACACGGCCCTATAAAGTTTGAACATTACAAATAAGAATTAATTAACGGTATAATAGGGAAGAAGTAGAAAATTACCTTGCTTATTAAAATAATAAAAAGTGCAAATATTCCGTCTTCCGTAGCTCGCTTGCAGTTTGTTGCGCACGCCGTTCGTGATTAAAACTGAATAATTAAGTAAAAACTGTATAGTGTAATTATATCGAACAATTAAATGCTAAAATCATTAACTGGTGGAAGAAAATTAGAAGCGTATTCAGCTACAACAAAAGTATAAGAAAAGATAAGCAAAACAACGGAGAACGTTTCCAGAATGCCTGCAAAGTGACATCATCGGAAGAGCAGTCTAACCTATTTGAGGCCACTTTAGCGGTCAAAGGAACGCAAGCATTACATCATCCGTTTTTAAACAAAAATAAGTAAGAACTCTTGTTTGTAATTAAAAATTATTATTAATTTTATTAAATACATAAATAAAAAGTTTACCTCGAGAAGGATTTAAACCTACGACCTGTACTTTGCTAGAGTACCGCGCTAACTAACTACGCCATCAAGGTTCAATCCCCAATCGATGTATGTAGAACTGATGTAATGTAATCATTTCATTATGTTTAGAATTTACATCAGTTCTACATACATAAAGACAAAATTTACATCGATTGGGGCTTGAACTTTGATGGCGCAGTTGGTTAGCGCGGTACTGTAGCAAAATACAGGTCGTAGGTTCAAATCCTACTTGAAGTAAACTTTTTATTTATGTATTTAATAAAATTAGTAATAATTTTTAATTACATATTTACCTTTGAACTTATTCATTCACAACAAAAACTAATAATCTTTATCTTTGTGTTAATAAATAAAACGTTTTTGTGGTTGATTACTCAAAACTTTACATTTGACTATCACAATTAAACGAAAAACAATACGTTTAATTGTGGTAAAGATTTTATTTGTTATATGTTAGTTTTAAGAAGGTTACTTGTAGATTTTAGGTTTGATTTTATATATGTTTGTAAACAACGTATTGATGCATTTTCGTTCAGATTTGGAATTTAATTAAATGAGTATAACGTTTGATTTACTTTTATTGCTAAAGATTATTAATATTAAAAGCTTATGCAAATATTGAATATATAAATGCAAGAAGAAGTCAAGTGAATAGGAATCCAGATAAAAAACTAATTAGAAATGAACATAATTTCAGTTAACGATAACAGTGATCGTGTCTTTATTTTAACTTTGAACTAGCCGTCGCAATCAATTAAGAAAGGAATTCGTAAACGTAAATCTTAACATTCATTTACGCAAACTGAAATTTGAAACCCAATTTTTCGGGTTTTGAATAAATTTGTATTGACTGATGGCATTAGTAGTGCAATTCTTGTCTATCGTTACCTTAATTAGTTCTCAATTTTGTCTATCATTACCTTAATTGAAATTTCGATTTGCATTATTACTGATAAATATATTTACATTACATTAGTTTTAAGCATTTCTTTCTTTCAATAATTAAATTTTTTATATTAGATATTTCACTTTAGTCTACATAATTAGATCCTCGTTTATAGTGTATTATGGTTAAGTTTAGGATTCCTTCGGATCTTATTCATTTTTTATTACTTATTAGTGTGGCTGAGTGGCATGTGTAACGTGCCAATTCTTGTCTATCGTTACCTTAATTGAAATTTCGAAATTTGCATTATTACTGATAAATATATTTACATTACATTAGTATCTTTAAGTATTTCTTTTTTCTTTCAATATTTAATTTTTTTTATATTTCGATATTTTCATTTTAGTCTACATAATTATGAGTACCTCTGTATATAGTGTATTATGGTCTAAGTTTTGTGCGCAAATGTGTACTGAACACGCTTGAGTCACTTTCGTTCCGTCTCTTCTGCCATACAGTTCATTACGTTACGTGTACGTTTTGCTTCCCTTTTATAAGGTATGTAAGGCTTCTAATCACTTCTTTGTATATACTATATTTATTAGGGAACAAAGAAAGGTGCAAGAGCACGATTTTACATGAATGAAACCGCTAGGTTTAAGACAAAGTGGAAATTTTAGGAATTTTGCTCGTTGTAAAAACGTGCTTTATGACGTCACGAAAGGATTCATAAAATGGCGTGCATGACCAGGATGATACGCATTTTCTATCTTGGATAATTAAGAATGGGGATACATTGATATCATTACCGCTTGCTGTTAATTTGCCTGCGTTTGTAGTTTTTCCATTATTGGTATGTGGAAGACATGAAAATTACCTTACCTATGTGGTCTAGAGCTTGTTTATTTGTACGTTGAAGACAAATGAAAATAATTATCGTACCTTACCTGACGTTCATATTATGGAACTTACTCTGCCTTCATATATGATCTACAGTTCACTTATTTGTACGTTATTGGCAAATGGAAATTATCGTATGTGTATCTTTTGAATGGAAAATGAATTTCTCATACTACAGTGCATTTTAAGACGAAGTATTATATTTATTGAGTACATGTAAGTAAGAAGTATCCTTTTATGCAAAGTACATTTTAAGCAAACAAATCAGTTAGTGTGTTGATACGGTTATAAAGGAACGATTGTTTTCTGTTCCTAAGATAAAAACATTTCAGTTCTTAACCTAAAATAACCGTAATATCTATTGACATAGGTCAATAGACGTTTTATTATTAAATACAGTGTTGATTATATTGCATTTTGAATTTTAAATAAATATAGATTATAAGTTTATGCAATATACCTTTTGTAATATAACAATCAACACCCCCATTTTTATTTGTTATATACTGGGTAATTGAACTTAGTCAATTAACCACACCTGCAGCTAAACCGTATTGAGGACAGACGTGAGCGAGTGATCTATATTAAAAAAATAAAAATAAGCAAATGAAACTTTAAATATAGCGACTCGGACTCATCGCTCACCGCTGAAAATGTAGTAGGGATGTCGTCGCTGTAGCACTTCCAGTCAAGGAATACCATAATAAGAAGGTGCAAATAGTATCTAGAGAACCACCAAAGAAGACCACCAGCACAGAGGGAAGATCGTCTTCGGGACCAAGACTATCATTAGTTTAATATCATGAGTTGAATAAATTATTAATTTATAGTTGTTTTAATTTAAAACTGTTTTCCGCCTGTCTGATTGGTTTTGAGATTTTCAAACCTTTTTTGCTTCAGCTACATTAATTTCTACATTTCTCAATTCTCGTTAATAGGTAATACAGATAACTAACACTTATAAAAACTGCACGGCATGTTACCATTTGGTTACAAAACCAATAGCGCCATTTTACGGATGGGAGCTGAAACAATTTCAAAATGGTGAAAAGGCGGGATATTTAAATGAATGATTTTTGTAAAATATTTATATTTAACCAGTAAAATAAAATGATTGTATAACAACACACTTTATTATGTAGCTTGTTCTACTACATAAAAAAACAACATCTCAATCAAGTTATTAACAATATAAAACCAAAATACTAAATTATAAAAACTACGGATTTACCATTAGTTACAACACTAGCGCCACTTGGTTATGGGAGCTGAAACAGTTTCAAAATGGCGAAAAGGGTATATTTAAATGATGATTGATAAATATTTTATTTAACCAGTAAAATAAAATGATTGTATAACAACACACTTTATTATGTAGCTTGTTCTACTACATAAAAAAACAACATCTCAATCAAGTTATTAACAATATAAAACCAAAAAATACATATATAAGTAATAATAAAAAACTTAATAAATCCATAAATTATCTATCTATCTAACGCCTCCTGGTTTCATCGAAAACGGTTTTTAAGAATTGCGCCCAAATTTTTTTGTTGATGTTTTTGCTGCAAACTGAATAGTTTTTTATTTAACTATTAGAATTGCAACAAATTATATCCCAACCCACTCGTCTTATTTTGAAATTAGGAACAGATCAATTTTCTGACTTGATTATAGAACCTCAAACAAGTTACTGCAATATCAGATATTAAATATGTTTTATATCATAATTTAAATTGATGAAAGGATAACCAAAAATAAGAACCTAAATATTCAGCGATAGTACCATATATACACGGGACCTCAGACAAAATACGAAGGATAGGCAGCAAATACAACGAAAGCCAAACCACAAAATGAAGATGAGAATTCCAAGAATGATGTATACAACCAACCATGCGAATGCGGCAGAGCGTACATAGTAGAGAGCAGTAGACCACTAAAAGTGAGAACACAGAAACATAAGAACAACGTCCGTGAGGGCGAAACATAAAAATCAACATGTCTGGAACGAAGACCACTGCATCCAATGGGACAACATACAGATAGTGATAAAAGACGAGAACACAACTCGTCAGAAACTCAAAAGATGCCACATACATCGCACTAGCAGAAAATCCAATAAGCCAAGCTGTCAAGTGCTTGGGAAAAAATCATAACATATGAATTCGACTCAAGTGCGAAAACAGCCCTTCTCAGGACTAAGTCTGATGACGGAAGTAGAGTCCGCTTTCGAAACGTCGCGCTCAAAAAGCAAAAACTGTGAAAATAGGCAGATCAACTCAACTAATATCAAACCACAGTTACCAAATACTTATAATCCAGGACTTTTAAATTGCTTTTCCACTTAGTTGAATTGTCACATTGATCACATTTGAGCGTGCTTCAATTTCGTCTAATAGTCACACTGGTAGCATCTGTATTCAATATATGATATATGCTTTTTAAACAATGTTTATATAAGTCACATTGACTACATTTATACTAAATTGATGTTTGCTTTGTTTAAATAATGTATTTTTAAACTATTTTTCCTCCTTGTTTTAAAATTCCACTGGTCGCATTCATAATCGACATATGATTTATGGCCCTTGGTAACGAATTGCTAATGGATCTCAGAAATAATACAGCCTAAACAATTAAACTGTAACTAATGGTTTATTTACCTAAGGTACTAGCCTACTACTAGCAACTCTCTGGCTGAATATTTGTGCCACATACTTCACTTTCATTTTTGTAATCTTATTGCCTTACACATGTTCGTCCGTTAAATGTGCCTTTTTTTTTACACATTTATTAATTGTTCAACTTTTTTGTCTCACGTCGAAACACTCTCACTTATTCTATTTGAATCGAGACAATATGGATAGTTATCAAAAACCATCGATTGAATTTGACAACAGCTACTATAGATAGTCAACCGCTATTAGTGTTGCTAAACTAATTAATTAAGCATCTCCATACCTTCATCAACATTGTATTGTGAATTACTTGCTTCTGTGATGTTTTGAACTGTTGGTGAAGTATCGTAACAAGCTAAAAATGAAAATGGAAATACTTTTTCTAATTTATTGACATTTACGTAGTGTTTTGTCTATTACACTGACCTGGTAAATGTAGTGTGGGAAGTGGATTCATATGAACCCCTGTAGAACCGTCGCTCCAAAAGGGTGGTTCAGGCAGATTTTTTCACACTATACAAGTAAAGTGGATCAATTACCAAAAGACTCTTATTGTTGATTGCTTTTAACCACAGTCTTAATCTTTTTAGGGTTGGGGTTACAAAGCTGGTGTGTCTCAAAATCGTGTCGGTACAATTGGGAACACACATTTCACATAACCCATCGCCATCTAACGCTTAGGAGATGCACCACATGACCAATTCAAGTATTTATAGGAAGTATCTATAAATGTTAGTTATCTGTGATAAGTAACCCAACCGTAACGGAGAAGCGCGACCGCTACTGTGCTATCATTAAGGTCGTTTCCCCAAACCGACGAACGACCCAACCACTTCCACAACATCTACCTATTCCAAGGGTACCGCCACATCTCCAGCATTACTCACGCGCAAACTATGTCACATATACAATTTCCACATCAAATTTTATTAAAATTCTAATGGGAGTTTAGGAAGAAAACGCTCGGACCGTCGATTTTTATTTTCAATTTAGAATTTTTTACGTAGAAGTGAAAAATACTTAAGAAAAATAGGACGTCAGTGGCATTTTTTTTTAAATAACAACTCCCATTTTTTATTGCAGAATTAGAAAAGGTACATTTTTTTACGTTCGACAAGGTAAATATGAATGATGGTTACATAAAGAAATATTGAATAAAAATGATCGTAAACATTAAAAATGAGAAAATTTCATTGCCAATGTAAGAACACGTGCAATTGTACATTATCTTAAAATTATTTTAATTATTTCCACGTTAGCAACATGTGTTTAGTTTTTTGATAGACGACAGCATTGTTATCGTGACTTTATCTATAGTAACCATGACGATAAATAACACCTGCAAAACATGCATCATGTGACAGGAGTTTGTTTTGTGCCCTTGCCAAAGTAAGAAGTTTATTTGTACATTTTGTTAAAATTATTTAAATTATTTGCACGTTAGCAATTTGTGTTTTGTTTTTTGATAGGCGATTACAGCATTGTTATCGTGATTTTATCTAGTAAGTCTACTACTGTGCATAAAGTGTTGAAAAGAGATAAGTTCCATCCTTATAAGGTATGCTTACTTCACGACCTCTCGGAAGATGATTTGATCGTCGAAATGAATTTTGTGAACAAATGCAACAATGTTTCCGACGATGCAACATTTGCTTTAAAAGGCCATGCGAACAGACAAAATTGTCGTTATTGAGCAACCCAAAAACCTCATTGGTTCACGGAATATCACACCAAAAATCCTCAAAAATTGAACGTTTGGTGCGGCATAGTTGACGGAAGAGTTATAGGTCCTTACTTCTTCGAGGATATTCTCACTGGTGCGAGATATTTAGACTTTCTTCAAAATGACGTCATCCCCGCTCTAATGTCGTATTCGTTAGAAGAGCCCGATATGCTCCACCTTGACCTCTTTTTTCAACAAGATGGAATGCCGCCACGCTACGCTTTACCTGTTTGCGCGTATTTGGATGAAATCGTATGATACATAGAAAAGGGACAATTTAATGGCCAGCCAGATCGCCAGATTTAAATCTTCTAGATTACTGCTAGAGGGGATACTTAAAGAGTAAAGTATACGCGACGCGACCGGCCAACTTAGAAGATTTAAAAGCACGAGTGCGCTAAGAAATTAGAAACATTACCGCAGATGTCATCGACAACGTTCAAAAATCATTTGTTAATCGCCTTGACTATTGTCAGATTGTTAACGGTGCTCAATTCGAACATTTAATTTAAATTAGTGAAATCATTTCACAACTAAATTATTCCTGTCTGTTTCGAAATATATTTTATTAAAAAAATCGTTGAATATTTCTTATTAGAAACGATACATGGTATCCATTTAGGCACAATTTTTTATTCAAAATGACCACATTTTCAAAAGTACCCTGTACAACATAATCAAACCTTATATATAAAGAATGGCCGAAGTGAGCTGAATCCAAATTTGAAATAAGATACAGGGTGACTCATTTAAAAAGTCTATGTTTGGTTCACCCTATATAAATGAAACACCCTATATAACCTAAAATAATTTTAAAATTTGCGCCTCAGTTCTTTCTACTACGTTTCAAAATTTTGTTCTATTCTATCAAATAAGGGAGGTATCGCCCGCGAACGCAAGTTTGGGACACCCTGTATTAACATCATCCATATGTACCTTGTACGTTAAAAGATGTACCCTTTCTAATTCTGCAACAAACAACGGGGGTTAACATTTAAAAACTAGGTGAATGCTAGTGCATTACAGGACCTTTTTGAAAAATACTAAAAAATATATGGGGTATTTTTATATCTTTGAAATATTTAATGAAAACCAAAAACTGACCATAATAACTCGCTCCCCCTCTCCGAGACATCCAGAAATCATGGCCGATATTGACGAAACTTGGCCAAAAGTTGTAAAATGAGCTAATAAATCGATTCGCGATAGTGAAAAAAAAGTCGCTTGCATAACCTTCTATATCTACATATGTACATGTAGGTTGAAAGTTAAAAACAGATATCTCGCTTATCTTTCAAGGTAACTACGAACTGTTTCATATCATTTTAAAGCAAATTTCGCTCCCTTTCAAATAAAGTAAGAGTATGTGTATGTTATACCAGCAACACGAGGAATGTTTTCAATTTCCGGAAAAACCGGAAATAGTGTTTTCATCAGGATAATATCATTTCATTAGCGCAAATGAACAAAGTTTATTTCCAAAATCCCAAGTTTGGAACCAAAATAGTTAGAAAGTTATAACAATATCAATATTAAATATTTGAAAATTCATATCTCCTATACTAGTAGCTTTAGAAGAAGCAAGTTAGTTGCATTTATATGAGTGGCTGGTTGCCTACAAAATATAAAAAAAAAACAGAAAAAACTCTTTGAGAGATTTTTCAATAAATCAATTTCGAATATTTTTTTTAAGTTTGGCCCCTTAAATATAAGCAAATTTATATCATAATTTATTACGCAAAGAAATCTCTTGTATTTAACTACTCATATCTACTTCCAATTTTTTTTATATCTTAAATGATTTCGGAAATATAAATTTCTACAAAAAAAATGTATACAGGGTGTATTTTAAAATCGCCGACAAACGAAAGCTGGAGATTCTATGATTCAAAATAAGACAAAAATTATCTTAAACGCTTTTCCGAAAATGCTTCCTAACCGAGATACAGGTTGATTAAAAAATAATTTTTTTAAGATTTTTTAAGATTCCTCATAAACTACAAAAGATATTACACTGAGATTTGGTACAACTAAATGTCTAATTAAGTACAATTAATCAGGTGAGTTTGAGTCAACTGGCTCCATCCAGTGGCGTAGAATATGTTAAGTTAATCACTTTAAGTAAAAAAACGCACGTCCCTGCTTTTTTTGAAGAAATATTTTTTGTTAAATTCAACATTTAATTCTGCAAATAAAATCATACTTAGTATTTTTTCGATTCGGCACCCGTTTTTGAAATATTTTGCATTAACATAAACGACTACATTATTCAGTAATAACCAAATTAAATAAATCAGAGATTGCTTTGCATTTGACAGTTACGTATCTTATGTTTGCTAAAATAGTTGCATTTACGCGTGTTTTGTAATTCATTGTTTGTGTCTAATTACTGTGAAAAAATGAATTATTCCAAACGAGAACTGGTCGATATGCATTTATGTTATGGTAATACTAATTGCAATGCTCGTGCAGCTGCTCGACTTTATGAACAAAGATTTCCAAATAGAAGACATCCACATCATACTACGTTTAGAACCGTTCATCGTAACTTGTTAGAGTATGGAAGTTTAAAAGGAAAGAAAAATTCCGGACGAAATGCTCGTGTACCAGTTGAAATTGAGGAACAAATTTTAGATAGAGTTTATGAAAATTCATCAATAAGTACGCGTGAGTTAGGTTTAGAATTTGGTGTGTCGCATAGCAAGTCTTGGAAAGTTTTACGAGAACAAAATTTACATCCCTTTCACCTACAAAAAGTGCATGCATTATTGCCTGCTGACCATCCTCGTCGAATGAATTTTTGCGAATGGTTTTAAATAAAAATGCTGAAGATGTACAATTTGTTAGAAACTTATTGACCACTGATGAGTGTATTTTTTCCCGAAATGGAATAATAAACTTGCATAATTCCCACAAATGGTTAGATGAAAATCAGCATCCAACTGTAGTTACAGCTCACCAACATAGATTTAGCGAAAATATTTGGATAGGTATACTAGACGATCACCTAATCGGACCTATCCGTTTTCCTCAAAGACTTACTGGCGAATTCTATTTAAATTTTTGAGAGAAGATTTGCCAGAATTGTTTGACGACGTACCCTTAGATGTTATAATGAACATGTATTTCATGCATTATGGTGCACCACCACATTCTACACGAAACGCCAGAGAATCTTTAAATGCATGATTCCCTTGACGCTGGATTGGACGAGGAAGTGAAGTACCGTGGCCGGCACGATTTAAACCCATTGGATTTTTTGTGTGGGGGTATCTGAAAACTCGTGTCTATTCTGTTCAAATTGATAATCGAGAGCAACGTTGGAATCGCATACAGATGGCATGCGATGAGAGTAGGGCTATGCCACAAATTTTTCAGCTTGCATTCAAAAAGAAGGACATTTTGAACAATATGTATAAAAATAATTATTATTTTGTTTTTGATTCCTTCAATATCTCTTTAATAATGTACCTAATAGTTAACTGCGTTATTTTTTTTGTAAAATAAAACAAAAACAGGTTTTGATTTTTATTGAATAATGTGGTCATTTACGTCAATGCAAAATATTTCAAAAACGGGGTGCCGAATCGAAAAAACACTAAGTATGATTTTATTTGCAGAATTAAATGTTGAAATCAAAATATCTAAAAACAGGTATTAAATACTTAAATCACAGAGAATAAACGATAATTATTAATTAGACATTTAGGTGTACCAAATCTCAGTGTAATATCTTTTGTAGTTTTTGAGGAATCTTAAAAAAATTATTTCTTAATCAACCTGTTTCTCGGTTAGGAACCATTTTCGGAAAAGAGTTTATGATTATTTTTGTCTTATTTTGAATCATAGAATCTCCGGTTTTCGTTTGTGAGTGATTTTAAAATAAACCCTGTATGTGACTGTAACTGCGGCCATATTCAATTTTGAAAGATTTAAAAAATTGCAAAAAATTGCATTTCATGCGAGTTATTGATGACCTGAATTTCAATCTTCCATGTTAAAATTTGAAAACTTGCCCCCAAAATAACACCCTTATTTTCACCCCCTGTATAACTATTGCGTTTAAAAGCTTGTTTTGTCGACATAATTGTCTCGTAGGTCTTTCAAATTTCATCAAAATCGTCTGTATAGTTTCGGATGGCGAGTGACCACAGACACACACACACACAAACATTTTGAAAAATTTTCTAAACTTTATTTTTTCTGGTTCAGGGAGTCGTAAAACATCAAAATAACGCAACTTATTTTTTTCGATTTTTTTTCGACCGCAATACTTTCTTATTTAGCAAGAAAGTAAAATGTCGACGTCATATCTTTTTCTTGACATACCCTGTATGTTTCACTTTTACGTAAAAAAATTCTAAATTGAAAATAAAAATATACGTACCCATCTCAACATAATACAAGCACATCCACACGACCACCTTCTGGAACTCCATCATCATCCGAAAATACTTATTGCACTCACATAAATCCCTAAAACCGTTTGTCTAAGCACGTCACGTTTGAATACAACCGCGCTTGTCTCTAGAGACCTGCTCTGCTTTACCTGATGGTAAGTAATTAAGGCTCGGCAACATTTTGGTAAATCTACACTAACCTTTTATCCAGTTATTCAGTCTCCGACCGAAGTTCACCACACTCAAACCTCATTCCTACTGCGTATTTCGTGATGTGGATAAGGATATCCTGGTCCGAAAGTGCTTAGATTCATTTGCTTTTCCCTCTGTCAGAAAGCAATAGGAATCGTCTCGAAGGCTACTAATTCCCATAGCCCAACTCGTCACAACCTCCAAACTGACCCTTGCTTTCCATCTCGCAAAAGGCGTCTTCTTATTCGGTAGACGTTACATTTGCAAACCTTGCCAAATCCCTGTACTACTATAATGGTTTTATTATTTATTAAACAGGCTACATTTAAGTTCTCAGTGACGTTTGTGATTGTGTTTTATAAATAAGGAATAAGATTTTACTTTTTACAGTAAGTGATTCTATGCAAAATGTCTAATTAAAAACCCTTAAAAGACCTTTTAGAGGTAATAAACATACGTCTCAAGACATCAACATGTTTGGTTTTGAAACTAGTCCTATGCCTAGGCCTAGCCACACTGATAAAACTGGTTACAAAGAGACAAATTCTTTAAAGCAGAAAATATTCATAATAGTCCATACACCACTAGATGGCGACAAACAAATTCAAATTTCGCGCCAAGGGGGTCTCGACGGGAGGACGCAGACCTCCAACACAAGTTTCTATACTTGCCTTAAATTAGCATTAGGGACCTCCTTATTGAAATATTGATACACAAGTTCTTAGTTATTGCCTGAACAAGTTAGCTAGCTCCTTATCAAATTCAAATTTCCGCCATTAGGTTGGTTCTGAACATGGACTACAATCAGTTAGGCCCATTTGGTTCTGACTTGAATTCAGTCCAAGGTTAAATTACGTTGTCCACGTGACAGTCAAGGTCAAACCACGCCCTCCGCGTGGGCGTGGCGTGTGACGTTACAAAAACAGTGGAGGGTAGGATTACTATATTCTTCTTTTACCATTTGCATTGTATTTTATTAGAACATCTATCAAATGATTGAAATTATTGAACCTTTTATATAGAAGATTAGAAATACATCAAAATCAATCGCAAATTTGGAAGATACGTAAATTTAATTCTGATAATAATAAACAACAGAACACTACACTTACACCTTACACAGACCTTACAAATAGTACATCTGAGCATCTTGTAGTTAATCTTAGTTCTTGTAGTTTAATCGGAACTGCTCGTGTTTTATCTAAAGGGTTGGATTTTGCTGTGGCTGCTTCCAAAGTTCCTGTTGAAGAAATCATCTTTAATATTGAAACAAGTATTAGTCATCTTGCAACTCCTGAAGCAGCCGAAATCAGATTTGACACTGCACAAATACTACGTAGAGGACAATAAAAGAATTACGGAACAACAGACATCATAATTGTATCAGCAGATAAAGGACGAGCTATTGTTTTAATGGATAAAACTGATTAAATGAACAAAACTAATAATTTACTAAACGATTCTGCTGCTGAACTATCATACAATCCTAATAACAAGTTCAAATTATTAACTAGGAAACTTGTAAAGGAATCAAACGTACTAACTGAAATAATTAAGAAACTAACACCACAAGATTCTGCAATATCATGATTTTATGGATTGCCAAAAATACACAAACCAAATGCTCTACTTCGACCAATTTTATTGAACTGATTGGTAAATTAACATTAACTCCAGATGATTTGTTAATTAGTTTTGACGTCCTTGTTCAAAAAAGTACCAATAAATGACACCTTACAACTATTAGCACGGCATTTCAACCACAACGAAATCTAATTATTTAAACATTGTCTAATTACATTATTATTCTCATTTAATGGCCAGCATTAGCAACAGTTAGATGGAGTGGCTATGGGATCTCCAATTTCACCATCGATTGCAAATTATTACATTTCGAGGAACATGCTCTAAATAACGCACCTGAGGAACTAAAACTTTGGGTTAGATATGTTGGTGATACTTTTCTATATGACCTTTTGGGGAAGAAGAATTAATGGTGTTCCTAAACCATTAAACAATCAACATACGAACATTAAATTTACAATAGAAAAAGAAAAAGATGGTTGCCTTCCATTCGTTGATGTTTTAATCGAAAGAAAACCAAATGGAAGCCTACCAAATTCCGTATATCGTAAACCAACTCATACAGATCAGTATATTAATGCACCATAAAAGTTTAGCACGATACGAACTTTGTACAACCGTCCCACAAAGATTTGCCATCGAGATAAACTACAACACGAATTAAACCACCTTGAAAAGTTCTTCATAAATGATGGCTCAACAAACAACAAATTAAGTCATTTCAACCGAGACAAGTGACGCCTGGGGATGATAAATCTACATCTTCATATACGTTTGCCGTTTGATCTTTACTTGCAAACACAACGAATGAAATTGGTAAAATATTACAGAAGCATAATATAAAAGTAACTTACAAAGGCAGTATTAAAACTCGAAATCATGCGGTGTTTACGAAGTACCATGCTCTTGTGGTAAAGTCTACATTAGTGTTTTAAACACTGCATAATATAAAATTTGAAAAGCTATTGAAATTATGAAAAAGCCTAACAACTTGAACAGGGAAAATGGATATGAACTGTCCGATACTTGGGTGTCTATTTTCAAGAACTGGAAGTTATACAGCCTGCAACAGTGATTTAATTTTAATTCTCTTGTTACCTTTTATCCATGAACTGCGAACATGAGTTCAGCGAGTTCAACTACAGGTAATAATATTATAGACAGAATAATGTTTAAATGTTCTTCAGGTTCTAACGTGGTACTCATGTCATTTATAAGAAAACGAGCTTCTATCAAGGAAATCAACAACGGATTTGCAAAATGCTATTCAAGAAGTTAAATCTGGCATCTCTCTAAGAAAAATAGGAGTGAAATATGCAATCGATCAATCAATCAATCGTCAATATACTAAAAACGAAAAAAAAAGCTGCAAACGTTCAACGAAAAGGGCAGATTCAAAGCTGCTCAGATTTAGACAATACCAGAAGAAAAACTTTTAGTTGAACATCTATTACATTTTAGTAAAATGAACTATGGTCTGACTCGGATAGAATCAATGAAATTAGCTTTTGAGTTTGCTTCATCAAACTGCAAAATGTCCAGATAGTTGGTCAAAAAACAATTCAGCTGGAAAAGACTAGTCCCGCGGATTTCTTCGTAGCAATGCTGAAGTAAGTCTGCGGACTCCTGATGCAGCTAGTTTGTCAAGAGCTACCAGTTTCAACAAAAAAAATCTAAGCGATTTTTTTGAAGGCTTAAAATCAGTTCGAGAAATGTGTAAATTTGAGCAGTAAAATATTTAGAATTGCGACGAGACTGGATGTACCACTAACCAAGGCTGCCCTAAGGTGCTAGTGAGGAAGAAGTCCAAACAAGTGAGACACGTTACCTCTGCTGAGAGACAAACTCTGGTTACATTCTGTTTTGTAGTCAATGCAATTGGTAATGTTATACCACCATTTTTTATATTTCCTCGTGTGAAATATCTGGAAGATTTTGTGTCTAGTAGGGCAGAAGGGCCAGATGGTGATGCATACTCTACTGGGTGGATGACTGCTACGAAGAGCTTCTTAAAATTTATAAAAACATTTCAGGAAATATTCTTGTGCATGAAAATCCTGTCTTGCTGATTCTCGACAATTACGAGAGCAATGTAAGCTGACGCTCCCTCCGCACCGCAGTAACAAATTACAGCCATTGGACGTTGCTGTTTACTCTTTGTTTAAATCAAAATACAACAGTGTTATGAACAACTGGGTACTGTCAATTCCTGACAAAACAGTAGCAACTTATAACATTCCTGATTTCATAAAAACTATGATGTCACAAGCTTTAAGTCGGTCACATATGCTAGGTGGATTCTGGATCCAATCAATCCTGATATTTTCCGAGAAGATTTCATGTGTTCTGCAGTAACAGACAGAAATTTATCGAATGATGATGAGTTACTTCCTACAGATTCCACCTTCTCTCAAAACCGTCATGCTCAACTTATCTTTTCCGCACAGAAGGTCCGTCATCCTTACAGTGCGATTTTTTTTTGTTTCAGCTCCGCCACTTCGTCAGGACATTCCGGTTATTGTTGAATAAGTTGTAAGTGACCAAACTAAGATTAATGTGGCTCCAGACTCATCCACTAGTCAGAAGATCTCAACCCTAACTGATACTGGTGGTACTCCAAGGGCATCATCCACTTGTCAAAAGATCTCACTTGTAACTCCAGATGTAATTAGACCATACCCAAGAGCTGTATCCATTAAGAATACAGGGCGTGGCCGTCAACCAGGGAAAACAAAAATTCTAACCCAAATCCCAGAAAAAGACGCTCTAGACGATTCAACTGCTAATGGGAGTGGGATCTCTAAAACGAAAAAAAAATGCTTCAAGATAGTGAACTGCTTTACGCCAACACCTGTATCTCCTAATGTATTTGTCCTATTACTATGGGACAAAAATCAAATTATTCAGAAAAAAGGGTACATGTTTTATTCATACACTTTTTACCCAAATTTAGGCCGTAGGGGTGAAATTAGAGACGTTTTCATATTTCTAATCCATTTTCTTCAGTTTTTAAGGGCGTGGTATCTTCAGAAGGATTAGAATATGCTAGACAAGTTTTCTTTTGCAGATAGTAAGTATGTCTACTTGTACTCCAAAATTCATGACTCTGGCTTGCAATTGAAAATTACAAATTTTCAAAAATTGTCATTTTTAGGGGTCAATATCTCTGTTGGGGCAAAATATAAAAATCTGGCCAGGGGTTTATGACAGTAACATGTAAAAAAAAATTCGGTTTGTAGTTTTGACTACAAGCTGAGATATGACAAGCTAAATGTGTAAAAAACCGCTTTCCAGAAGGCGTAGATAAACTTGTAACGCCCTTTCTCTGGAGGAGATCGAGATTACTTTATTTTGCCTTGGAACTAGCTCAATAGGTTCTTGTACTTGCAAGACGGGGGTGGTTCGCTTTTATTATATCGGTCTGCTCACTTTGTTAACTTTTCCCACAGTGAACCACAACTGATAATGGTTTAAACATATATTATTCCTATTTTTTACAGTACTAAATATTACAACTTAACTACATATGTACATGAATTAAATTAAATAGTGTTATTGCTAACCTTTACGGGCTTGGAAATGGATGATCTCGTTCTGGTACGTGAACGAACGTCGTTGGTAAATGACCCATTCTACGTCCTGTTTTAATTTTAATTAAAATGTGATCAAAAGAAATACATTATTATTTCTCAAGCCGGCCCTGTTCTTTCAGAAACAGGAAGTCTTATAATACCGTTAGTGAATACTGGACAAGCACGTGCCGGGAGATAACGCGGGTCGTTCACTCTTTATACCTGCGAAGGCCTTTTAAAATAATCGATATCTTAAAGAAGCATGTTCGTATATAAACGAAAAATACGTGTTTTAGGTTGCTTTGATAAAATAAAAGCTTCTATATTTGGATTTTATAATGACATGTATTACTTTCGCGACTAAATAAATATGTTTCGGGATCACGTATTCTCATTTAATTGTTTACGCGAGGTTATTAATTACGGTACAAAGTTCGACAGGTCGGCGCGTACACGAACGGATCGGCAAGTAGATAGGTCGTCGGCGCGAGCAAGTAGTAGTGTCTCTTCGGTAAAAGGAAAAGACCACGTATTTCATTCCCTCCCCCAAGGGGAAGGGCGGGCTGCTCGAGCTTTCCGAGCTCCTTCAGCCACAATCATGGATTCCAGGCATACATACATACATTACGTATATATGCATGGTGGGTTAAGGATGGGTGTGGTCAGGATAGGATCAGAAGGAACGAAGTTAGGGTTCTCTCCTGTAGTGCGTCTCACGGTTTTATAGAGGATCCGCGGAGGTGGAGACGGCTTTTGTGTAGGGGTCTTCAGGTCGGGACTGGCGGAAAGTCAGGAGGGGACTCAGGCGCAGAAAAACTTTCGATGTTTTTGAAATTAACGTCGGAGGGGATATAAATTCATTATTTGATTAAAATCTGTGAATATTAATAATTAATTAAAGCAGGACAATTAGCAAATAATTAGTAATAAAAGGAAAATGTGGTAACGGACGCTGGCTCTTTACAAACTGTAATTGTGTAGTATTCCGGTTTATAATTGCATAAATGTACATCAAAAGTAAGCCAAAAGATATTTTTAATACTAGAAGTTATTAATAATATATTACGTAATTAGTATTGTAAAAGTCATATTACTCACGAATGAAAAAATGAGTGCGTAATTGCCTTACAACACGCATTAAGTACTATACTTTACCTACTACCATATACAGTGTGTCAAAAAGGTCTGGACTACTTTTAATATTTTCATTATTACCAGGCATTACGATTGCACGATCATGAAGTGTCATGACCTACTTGCAGAATTATTAAATGTTCCGCTTACTTTTACGTAAAAATGTTAATATATTCAAACTGTGCGTTTTGTTTACGTAAACTGTGACAGTGTAACTAATGTTGTGTGACTATTTTAAGTGATGTTCTATTTTAACTGAGGTTTACTACTACTTGTTATATATTAAAAAAAAAACTTAAAAAGGTGTTGAGTCTAGTGTTGGTAAACTAATTCATGAAGAGCGCCATAAGTGGGTTTATGCATCAATATCAAAGAATATTAAATTAATTAGCGAATTAAGTGAACACCAAACCCTCATTGCTTTAAGGGCTGTTGAAAATCTATGTATCATGAAACAAATTTTTTGTTAAAGTACCATCAACTTTTGCTGTGATCCATTAAAAATACATAAGAAAAGTATTTCTAAAGGGCTACGAGAAATCAAAATTCAGTATCTTACTAAAGAAAAAAAGTATTCATTACGTCTTATTCCTGGGAAATCATTATGTACTTCGTGCTATAGCAAGCTTTTGTCGTACACGAAAACGACAATGAAAAAGGCAAAACTTTAAACCTCCATTTTAGATTCAACCCGTTTCACATTAGGGCTTGTCTCCAGTTTCCATAATCAAGAAACTAAAGTGTGGAAAAAGACATAGTGCTGTGCAAGCAACAACAGCAACAGCTTTCAGAAGCTATTAAAAGGAGACCTGAAGCATCGTTTGAAGATCAAGTAGACAATCTTCCTGGTGAACTCCGGACTGATACTCTGCAGGCTGCAAGTTTAGCAGAAGAATACGAACATCTAATTACAAAATTGAAAGAAAAATGTAAATTAGCAGATAAGGAAGATAAGGTAGAAATTAAAAGTTTAGTTCCAGATTCTTGGTCAAGGGGAAAAATAAGTGCTGAATTTCAAGTGTCAGATCATTTAATTAGTCACTAGGGAGCTTACTAGGATACCAGGAATATTATCAGAACTGAAACAAAGGCACAGTGGAAAAAGGATTAATGACGAAACGGTTGAGAAAGTTTTAAACTGTTATACAAGTGAAGAAAACTCAAGAATGCTCCCTGGTAAAAAAGACTATGTAAGTGTTCGGATTGATTGTATTAAAGAAATCAAACAAAAACAATTATTGTTATGTAACCTCAATGAACTGTTTGTACAGTTTAAATAATCTCATCCAGAATGTAAGATTTGGCGGTCAAAATTTTGCGATTTGAGGCCTAAGTGGTGCGTAATTGCTGGTGCATCAGGGACGCACTCTGTTTGTATATGCAAGTACCACCAAAATGTTAAAGTAATGGTATGTGGTGCAAAACTAAATGTTAGTTACGAAGATCTCCTTCAATTTCTTGTGTGTGATTTGAACAATTCAGAGTGTATGTTAAATAGATGTGCTGAATGCCCAAATTATGCTCTACTTATTTTTAGATGCGGGCGGGCGGGTGCGTGCTTGTGTGCGTACGTACGTGATTGCGCGCGCGTGTTTGTGTGTATGGATGTATGTTAGTATCCACGATAACTCCAGAACGAAAACACCAACGTACTTAAAACTTGGTATTTATGCTTGTTCTCATTTGGCTTAGAGCTGATTAGATTTTGGAGAAATCCAGCGGCGGAGAGGGGGGTTTATTAGGGGCAGTTTTTGGTTTTTATCAAATATTTCTAAAACCTACATATAGACCTAAAGGATATCGATTCTATGCAATTTTTTGATATGACGTGTAATTTAGCGACGAAAAAATTCCTGATGTAGAATTTAAGTGTTAGTTCAAAGTTTTTCATTATCTGAATATGGATTAAGAAAATTTAATTTTACATAACTTTATTTATAAAGTTTTTTAATACAATGCAAGATAAGTCAAAAAATTACTTAAATATAAATGAAAATGGTTATATTGAATGATATCTTATAGAGGCGGGCGGCTTTGGAATTTTTTTAAGTTAACATGGTTAATATCTATTTGACATGAAGTTTTAAACGTCATTCTGACATAGTTGCCCTAAAATTATAATTCAAATTATTTCATTTCTTTTTTTTTAAGTTAGCGTCTAGATGTATATTAACCTCAGTGAGACATGAAGTTTTAAACGTCTGTTTGACTATTGTTTCTGTTTTTACAATTTGCATATTTTCGTAATTAATTTATAAAAGAGGTTGCATAATTATCCTACAAAAAATATTTCATTTCTTTTAATTTCCATTTTGTAGGTTGGAAGGCCGTGTGGTGTTCTACACCATATGTTTATATTTTGCCCCAACAGAGATATTGACCCCTAAAAATGATTTTGAAAACTTTGAATTTTTGTAAATTTTTTCAAGAAATAGGGTAAACCAGAGTCATAAATTTTGGTGCACAAGGAGACATATCTCCTAACTATTTGTAAAAAAAAATTGTCTTGCATATTCTAATCCTTCTTAAGAAACATCACAAAACCTGAAGAAAATGGATTAGAAATATGAAAACATTGTTTCTAATTTCACTCCTAAGACCTAAATTGGGGTAAAAGTGTATGAACCAAAAATCTAGCTCTTTATTTTCTGAATAATTGTCTTTTTGTTTGTCCCATAGTGATAGGATAAATAGATTAGGAGGTACAGGTGTTGGGGTAAACGCTTGAATTGTAGCAGTTGAACGAACAAATATGGCCGCCATTCAAAAACTGGTGACAGTAAAATTTTAATAATGATGATTTTCGACTTCCAACGTGTAAGGACAATTGAATTAAAAAAATCGGATTTTTAAAAAATGGTGAATCAATCACTGCTGGATGACTGTACATGGTTTGACCCAAGACCAAGATCAAAAAACCCATTGGAACCAGTGAAAATGAATCTGAAGACGAAAGTGTCATTCCATATGCTGATAGTTTTAGTGATGATTGGGAAGAAGGTCTGGATGTAGGTGACCGTTGGTATTGTTTCGTATGCCAAAGAGTGAAGAAGTGTTAAACATGAGACTCCAGTGGCGGCTGGTGTATAAGTGCTGCATATAGCAGGTAGCTGCAGAACCACAAAAAAATTCGCATAAAAATTAAAATATTTTGTCAAATAAACAATAAAATAGATCACAGCTACCTATGAAAAAAGGGTTTTAAATGTAAAGAAAGCGGCAGGGTTTCCAAAAGACCTGCAATATGTAGTAGGCCAGTGTATTTTATCTCCGACGTAATGCTTTATATATATATATATATATATATATATATATATATATATATATATATATATATATATATATATATATATGCAGTATTTATCTAGTATCAGCAGTGCACAGATGTGCCAGGCCACGTTCGTAATTTGACTCAACATAATGTTTTAAGTGTAGCACATTGTTTATTCACAATGGATGCTATTTTTAATTTAATTAATATAAAGAGGTTTTTTAAATACAGTTATGATGAAAAAATTGATTTTATTGTAATAGAAATAGCTGGAGTTAGTCTTGAAAAACAGTATAAACGTCAATTTTCCAGGGATATTTATAAGAAACGAGTAGATTTGTGGGTGTAATAAGAAAAACGCTTTATTTTGTTTTCCGTGTATGTTATTTAGTGGAGATAAAGCATGCATGGGCGGTGGCGGGTGTGACTGACTTGGTGCAACTAAGTGAAAAAATAAAAAAAAACATGAAAATTCCAAAGGGCATGTTCATAATACGATAGAATTAGCTTTGCAGGGCACTACGAATGTTAGAGCTCAGTTAGATTCGTCTTATTCGAAAAATATGCAACAACATAATGACTAATGTTACGAAAAACAGATACGTCTTATCTAAAAATATGAATTGTGTAAAGTTTTGCGGCGCTTTCGAATTAGCACTTAGAGGACATGATGAAACTGTCGATTCAGAAAATCCAGGAATATTTGGTGAATTGATAAATTTCTCTGCCGAATTTGACGGAGCTTTGTGACAAATACTTCTGTATTTAAAGGTACTTTCCAAAATGACTTGTTGGACTGCATACTTGAGGTTTGCCATGAAGAGATAATAAAAGAAATTCAACAAGCACCTTTTTTGGTAGTTATCGCTGATGAAACAACAGATGCATCTGCAAAAACTCAACTTGTGGTAATTTTTAGACACATGTACAGGGTCCTTCATTTCAGCTCCCGTCTTTTGTAGCTTAGTTATTATTTAACTTAAAGTTTTAATATTTTGCACACTATCTGTGACCTAGGGACCATTTTAGGAAAATATGATTGATTATACAGGGTGGTCCAAAAAAGTGTCATAATGACATATTCTTTTAAATGACATACTTTATATTTTTTGCAGATTTCATTGACTTCCATGATTGTCTACATAACCCTAAAATTGTATAGAAATCGGTTGGATAACATTAAGTAAGGTTTAACAATCAAGCTGACCAAATTTGGGGAATGTAAATTATACAGGGTGTTCAAAATTTACTGTCAAACTTTTGAGAATTTAAAGATCTTTTTCTTTCTTATTTTAAATATAACACCCTGTATAATTTAATGGCATTCGATGACCAATTAAACAACAAAACATTTTTTAAAATATGTCCCTATCAAAATTCCTAACGCTTTAAAAGAAATACGCCCAAAAACTCGTTTTATCAACTATTTCATTAGCAATTTTAATAAAACAAAAAATAAGGTGGCTGTTAAATCAATGTACTGTCATGAGTGCTATTTTGACAAGTACTGCATGACATTTGTTACTATTGTAGATAGGGGGGGGGGGGTCATTGGAGACCATGTCATTGGTTCGCACTTTTTCAACGGCTATTTAAACGGGAACATGTATCTAGACTTTTTACAAAATGAGATGCCCCGTTTATGTTGCAATTTACCGATAGAAATAAGAAATGTAATGTGGCTGCAACACGATAGAGCTCCAGCACATTACTCACTGCAAGTCAGGAACCATCTAGATAGAGCCTTTACAAATCGCTGGATTGGAAGAGGAGGGCCATGTAATTGGCCGCCACGCTCACCGGACTTAACTAAGTTAGACTTTTTTTTGTGAAGCTACGTTAAGAAAACCGTTTCCCATGAAGCTCCAACCCCCCCTGAAGATATGCAACAAAGTGCATTTCGAAAAATTTCACCTGTTTTTGTTAAGAAGAGTTCTTTCAATAGACGTCTTCGTTTGTGTTTTGAAGAAAACGGAAGACATATTGAACATAAGTTATTATAAAAAAAATAATATTTAGATTTTTATTAGTTAAGAACCCAAAATAAGTGTTTTTAATTATGTGTTTTAGTTTAGGTTTCGGTTTGTTACTTAAGGTGAAAAATAAAATTAAAATAAATGTTATTTTAAAATTAAAATTGCATACAAATCTCATGAATCTTGTAAAATAACCATACTTTAGATTGAACTATTTAACACAAATTTTAGTTTTTTTTCATTAAAATTGCAATAATGATTAATAATTGATAAATTACGAGTTTTGGTATATCTTATCATCGAAATCATAAACTAAAATAAGATTTTAAGATAAAGATTCTTTAAATTTACTTTAAAAGTTTATGACTTAAATTTTCAACACCCTGTATAAGTTAGATTCCTCAAATTTGGGTCAGCTTGATTGTTTAACCTTACTTAATGTGTTCCTGGCTTATTATCTGAAAACGAGCCACTATTTGTATTTTTAACCATTTTTTAAACCAGTGGTGTAAAGTTGATTTTTTTAACATTTTATTTTTTTTGTCGATGTTATTCAACCGATTTCTGTACAATTTTAGGGTTATGTAGTCAATTAAATCTGGAAACAAATATAAGGTATGTCATTAAAAAAAATATATGCCATTACGACGTCACACTTTTTTGGACCACCCTGTATAATCAATCACATTTTCCTAGGTCACAGATAAAGTGTGCAAAATATTAAAAGTTAAATAATAACTAAGCTACAAAAGACGGAAGCTGGAATGAATGACCCTATATACGTGGTAATGAAGTAATTGAACGTTTTTGGACATTCTTAAACCCAGAGAAATGTGACGCTCTGAAACCCTTCCTCAAAATATTTTAAATGTTCTAGACACATTAAATGGAAATTCTCCACTAAAGCTCATTTCACAGAATTATGATCGAGCAGCGGTTATGAGCGGATAATATGCAGGTATTCAAGCAAAATCAGACAGAAATGTCCATCTGATTATTTCATACATTGTTGCGCTGATCAATTAAATTAAACTATGTCTAAAGCTGCTAACTCCAACTCTCAAGTTCGTACATTTTTTGGAAACCTGCAAGATGTTCGCGGATTTTTCAGCAATTCCCCATAACGAGTAGAAGTACTTAATAAAATTGTCAAAGAAAAATTCGGCATGGCGCTACAAGTCGTTGAAATTTTAACATACGTACGATAAATGTTGTTTTTGAAAGCCGGGAATCTCTCACTGAATGTATGGAAAACATAATGGAAAACTTTACACAAAGAACTGTCTGCAATGCAGCTAACAGTATTCGACTTACTTCGCAGGATTCAGTGTATATTTTTTGGCTCACATTCGTCCAGCATGTTATGCCTCACGTGGATATTTTATTCCATCAATTACAAAAACGAAACACCGATCCAACGCAAGTTAAACATACTATTGATAATTTTGAGCAGAGCATCGACATCATTCGAAATAAAATTGGAGAAATTGTTGATGAAGCTTCAAGTCTGTGTAACAGCAAATTTGATCATCGCGTCACCGCTTTAGAAGTGTGTTAAAGATCGGTTTGCATTTTTTTTCTTTTCTGAGAACTTTGGAAGCAGTTTCCTGATGATAAGTTAAATATCGTTTGTTCAGCATAACCCATACTTGTGGAAGAACGACTTTGAACAGCGTTATCGGTCATTTATTCCAGAAAAGACTGCAGTGAAATAAATGGTGCGTTACCTCTCTTGAAATTTTTGTTAAAAGAGAATAAGGTGAAACAATGCGAAAAACGAGGAAACTATTGGACATTATTGTAACAACCGATTTGACAGCAGCAGAGGCCGAGCGATGTCCCAAGATCGCCTAACAGCTCTGTCTATGATCTGGATTGAAAAAAAAAATTATTTCCAAAATCGAAAACTTTGACGAGAAAGTTATCGACAAATTTGCCAATAAGAAGAATCATCGAATCGACTTGATATATAAAAAATAGGTAAGTTTGTAATTATAGTTTACGTAAGTATTTTCACATACACAACCTCTGTATGTGAGGCTCTGTATTTCCTGCAAGAGATATGTGTTGGGTTGACCAATAAAGAATTTCATGTCATGAATGCGAAACTTAAAGACTGGCATAGTAAACAATTAATGTGATTGAGAATGTACCTTAAAAACTTAGAGACCAATTATTAATTTATTTAGCTTAATTAGAGAATCATTTGTATTTTTTATATCTATGGTTTTTTTAAAAAGCTAAAATTCCCTATTGTTTTGTTTTCATATTTTTATTTATGTATTATTAGAGTAGTTACAAAACGTCGTGGCACTCGAGATGCGCGGCGCGATTTGCTACAATTTGAAAAGCTTAAACACTCGGGAAACATCGGTAGATAAAATGCCGTCCTAAAAATATACGGCAAATGAATAAATTTAGTAATTATCGATTTTTTTAACGATTGATATAACAATTTCAATTTAGGTATGTATTGGATTACCTATTTCATATTTGCATTAAAATATTTTTTTTAGTTAGTAAACATAACCTACCCTGTTCAACATCAGCTGTTCTTATCAAGGATTTGCAAAAATGAAGTTCAACGTTTTATGAACTTTTAATAGCACTCGACAGATAGACAGAAAATAGGAGAACTTCTGATAAGATTTTTGGTTGTTAATCTTAGCAATCATCGAATAAGTAAATTCTTAAAACTCATCGTTGATCGCAGGTCTAAATATTTATATTTTTAAGAACCAACAACAGGAATCAATCAATTAGCGTCATTACATTAAAATATGTGTCAGAAGGTGTTATTACAAATACAACTATTTATTCAGTCCACACTATTAGTTTATTGTGCCGACTAGAAAATGTGAAAAATTATTTGTTCGATAATCCTTAGGTTAAGTAATAATAGGTGTAAATGTGTACTATAAAAACTTGAATGAAGCTTCTCAATGTGATTATAATATTATAACTTGAAATACTTCTAATAGGAGGACAGAACACAAACTTTGAAATAACTACTACGTTTCACAGCAGTGTGCAACTTAATGAGACCCTCCTTGTTTGATCGGAAAATATTTTTGTAGAAGTATTTCAAATTCTAATGCCAATGTGTAAAATAAATCACAAATTGATAAAACATTTAAAAATGTAATTTTATTAACATACAATAATAAATAACTTCAGAAGTTGAATTAGTTAAAATCTAATTCACTGTCGCTGTCTTTGTCACTACTGCTGTAATCAATTTCTTCATCACTTTCACCTGAATTTACAGTAAAAATCAGCTCTTCCACTTCATCAATAAAACCTACTTTTTCTAAATATATACACAGCTTCCCATTCTGCATGATCAATTGATTTAAATTTATTCTCTGCTAATTTCCATACATTTTCAAATTTAAACATAATATTATTACTCCCTACATAATTTTTAACTTGAGCCCATATTTAGCTCTGGATGGTAGGGTGGCAACCTTACCACAGAATGACCATGTTCAGCCATCAACTTATCAATTAAATAATTTTTATGAACTGGCCAATACAGTTTGATTTTCTCGTACAGTTCGGGTTTTGTCTCACTTTGTTCAAATGCAATCCCACATCCGTTTAACCACTTCTGCATTTCACCTTTTTTAGAGGGACATGTTGGATTAGGCTCGGTAGATCTGTTGTGGTAAGATGCGTTATCAACCACTAACACAGAATTAGGCTCGAGATTGGGAATAATTTTTTCGGTCAACCACTTAATATAATTCTTAGAATTCATGTCGCCATGATAATCTCCTGACTTTAACCCCGATTTAAACATTAACAATGCATTTGGTACAAATCCTTTAGCACCACCACAATGTAACAGTATTAGGCGTTGTCTTTTTGAAACAGGTGCTTTCACTCCCTTGTCACTGTTGGCATACCATCCATGTGAACTCGTATGTGAACTGTGTAAGTATGATTCGCCACTATAAATGATGTTTCTGCACTCTTCTCTGTGCTTTTTCATATTTTTTAAAAATGTGGTTTTCGCCCTTATTGCGGAAGTTTCCACCAAGACCTTCCTGTTGTCTTTAGTCTTCTGCCATTTGAAACCCATCTTTTTCACAATCGATCGAAAGCTGCTCAATTTTCCTCTTAAATGTATCCCTTCTTCTTGGACAGGTGCGAACACATTTTGCATTGTTGGTTTTTGCTTTTGGATATACACAAAATTGTAAACTATTCTTCTAACAACTTCTTCATCAAACTTGTCGATGGGAAATCTAGGTGCTCGTTTGTTTATTGTTTTAAGAGGTGAACCAAATGTACTTCCTTCCGGTTTCGATCTGCCTTCCTGTGTAATGCGTTTAATTGTTCTTCTGGATATGCCTGTTGCTTCTGCTGATATTTCATACACACGATCGACAGGGATAATTAAATCTTTTGATTCTTTTTCTCGCTTCATAAATTCATACAGTTTATGAATAATTTCACGAGCTTGACTGTGAACAACTACTCCACTCATGTTCAAAACGTTTACTGGGCAGTTTGGACAACAAATAACGATGAACTAATAAAAAGTGTCTTGAAAAAGACAGATTTTGTATAAAAACAGAAGGAATAAATTCAAGCGACAACGTGCGAAGTAAATAAAGCGGAATGACTACATTTATAAGTTGAATAGTGGCATATTTGTCGAATACTTTCGATGCGTTTGAATCATATGCGCGTGGAGGGGCGAGTGCCACGACATTTTGAAACTACTTTACCTGTTTTCACGTTACCTACTCTTCCTCCTTGGCGTTTGAGGTATTTTCCGAATAAGATATTTTATTTACAATTTATTTGTCATTATTTTCCCTGTACAGGGTGGATAACTAAGAATCTGGGAAACTATCCATCGTAGAGGCTTGCGCAAAAAAAAGTTATCACTAAAACGGCCAATACAAAAACCTGGAAAATATTTTCAAGTTTCTGAAATGGCCGCTAGGGGGCGTAACTGCAATCTTGAATATAAAAAAGTGATGTTTCTGTGAATTTTGCTATATCAATCTAATAAAAAAATAACTGATCTTGAAAGTCGAGGATAATCTGAACTTTTTTTGTTTGTCATTTTTTGACGTATGTCTAAAAATAAAGTGGTGGTGGGGGGGTATTCAAAGGTTTCCTTAAATAACCCCCTGCATCTTCGAAACGGCTAACCCGATTTTAACAAACTTCGGCGCGTTGAAATGAGCTATTCTTGGGCTATAAATTTTATAATATTTGAAGTTTTGTTAGTTTCACATGTGGTCGCTAGTGGGCTTTGTTCGACATTCCGACAGAAACGGTTAATTTTCGCAAAAAAATTAAATGCATTGGTATGACTTTTTTTTCATGAACAAGTAGCTAAATGATGCCTAAACAAGCTCGCGAAAATCGCATCTCGATATCTTGTTCCTAACCTAAAATATCGGCCAAAGAAAACTTTATACGAAAATCCCTTAAATTTTTATTTTTTAACTGTATTTTTCTGAAATTGTTTCTATTATGTAAGTTGTGGCCCTAAACAGGACCGATTTAAAGGAGGAAGGTTTTTAATGCCCCCTTAAATGCTCGAAATGCTGACCATCACTCTGTGCATTGCTGAGGCGTCTTATGGGTAGGCAAAACTGCAGCTTCAATTTCGGCTCTGAATAGGTTACCTAGAAATTGCGATTTTAAATGTTTGTAAATTTATTCACCAGAATAAAATCACGCTTTTTGAAATTACTACGGGCAAGTAAGAAATGCTAACAGTTATACGAAAGGCCTATTTTTTGTTTGTTTAAGTGCATATTCACTATGGATATATACGAAAAATACAATTAATAGAAGTAGGCAATGGAAACATATACCTAAACAAAACATATGAGCAATTTTTGTGCTTTCAAAATGCGTTTTACGAATAATGAAGCTGTTGATATGCTTGCGGTTTATTTTGATTGTCTTCAGAATGCCATAGTAGCTAAAAGAGTGTTTACACGGCTCGATATCCAAATCGGCGTCCTTGCGATGTAAGAGTTTTTCCCCGATTAGTGGCGAGCTTACGAGCAAATGGTAGCTTTCGGTCTACGTTTCAACGGCAAAGAATTGTAAGAACACAAGAAAATAACCGTGTACTGGGCTATATTGAAGGAAATCCTCTTGTTAGCGCAAGAGCATTATCCACTGAGTTGGGCATATCACGGACAACGGTTCAAAATATTTTGAAGGACCATAGGTAAGTTCTAATGGCCATCAAAACATGTAGGTATTCGTTTAAACTTTATTTAATTACTTTAAGAATGCACCCATATCACGTCGCTTTGCATCAGGCCTTGAAAGAGGAAGATTTTGATCGAAGGTTAGACTATTGCCATTGGATGTTAGGCATGATACGCGAAAATAGAGAATTTTTATTTCAAATTCTTTGGACCGATTAAGTCTCTTTAGTTGTGACGGGAGAGTCAATCTGCACAATATGCATTATTGGTCTGCAGAAAATCCCCATTGGTTGCGTGAAGTTCAGCGCCAAGGACGTTGGAGTTTAAATGTATGGCGTGGCATACTGGGAGGCAGGATTATTGGGCCATATTTTTTCGAGCAACCCCTAAATGGCAATGTATTTCTTGACTTTTTGGCCAATCAATTACCGTTGTTGTTGGAAGAGTGCCTCTGGAAACAAGGCAAAAATTGTTTTCGCAGTTGGATGGTCACCCAGCACATTTTGCTATTAATGTGCGAGAGCATATTAATGCAGTATTTCAACAGCAGTGGATTGGAAGAGGAAGTCTGTTTCCATGGCCTCCGCGATCGCCAGACTTAACTTACCTCGATTTTAATTTATGGGGGCGCTTAAAGGACATCGTGTTTCGGACTCAACCTACTACTAGAGAAGACATGAAAAACCGGATTCGTAACGCAATGCGTAACATACCGAGAGCCGAAATTGAAGCTGCAGTTTTGTCTCGTCATGAGAGGCTTCAGCAATGCATAGAGCGTGATGGTCAGCATTTCGAGCATTTACGGCGGACCTTCCTCCTTTAAATCGGTCCTTTTTAGAGCCACAACTTACATAATAGAAACAATTCCAGAAAAATGTAGTTAAAAAAAAAAATTTAAGGGATTTTCGTACAAAGTTTTCTTTGGCGGATATTTTAGGTTAGGGACAAGATATCGAGTAGCGGTTTTCACGAGCTTGTTTAGGCATCATTTAGCTACTTCTTTGTGAAAAAAAAAGTCATACCAATGCATTTAATTTTTTTTTTTGCGAAAATTAACCGTTTCTGTCGGAATGTCGAACAAAGCCCTCTAGCGACGACATGTGAAACTAGCAAAACTTCAAATATTATAAAATTTGTAGCCCAAGAATAGCTCATTTCAACACGCCCAAGTTTGTTAAAATCGGTTAGCTCGAAGATTTAGAATAACCCCCGCCACTTTATTTTTAGACATACGTCAAAAAGTGCCAAACAAAAAAAGTTCAGATTATCCTCGACTTTAAAGATCAGTTATTTTTTAATTAGGTTAATATAGCAGAATTCAAACAAACATCACTTTTTTAGATTCAAGATTGCAGTTACGCCCCCTAGCGGCCGTTTCTAAAACTTGAATATATTTTCCAGGTTTTTGTATTGGCCGTTTTAGTAATAACTTTTGTTTGCGCAAGCCCCTACGATGGATAGTTTCCCAGATACAGTACCTCGCATTCTTAGTTGGCCACCCTGTACAAATAGATATGGTTAAGCCTCCCCACTAATATGGTCAACTCTCCCATGCGTTAGGGAGATTTGAACTGTATCCCTCTATCCATCCTCCTAAGTGTCACTGAGTGCTTTAGCACGATAGGCCAAATTTAGCCTGTTCAGGTCCATAATCATAAAAAAAAAAATAAATCATTTTTTTTTTAAATTAATAAAACAAAAGTTGATAGTTAATAGTAACTTTGATATTATAAAATGATACCGAACTACCCAAGCTTTGTATGCGTTATGGAGCTGTCAAGATTCAAGTTATGGTTAGAATTTTATGCATGATAGAGTAACATGGGGTTCAACTCTCCCGGACCCCCCCCCCCCCTAAATATTCACACCAATTTTCCCAAATAAGCGTTATTTAATATGTTCAATGTTAAAAGTTTGAAATTTTTATATTTTGTTATTTGATAAGGAATAAATTTTTATTTTAATTCGTTACCCCTGCTTTACTTGAATTTTTTCGATTTTTTTTAACAAATAATATGATATGGTTACACTATTCTTTTTTTAATTCACTCAATCATTGATTTTATAATAATTATAGATAAAGAATATGGTGAGTAGTCAATAAATTTTCAGTATTTTTTAAAATTGTTTATTTCAACGATTTGATTCACTTTACCCCGTTTGAGGCTACTTGATTATTCAAGCAATCGATGAAATTCGATTGTTTAAACTTAAAATCGTGAATCACCAGTGTCCAAATTTGTGTATTCATGCACGTTTCGCTTGGATATAAATACATTATAATGAAATTCAGATTACATTTTTTCTAAGAAAATTATATCGACGTTTGTGTGTATTCATCCTATTATAGTCCTTTTACAATAAAATTTGCATATTTTTTCCACTTTAAATTTTTACAACATACAGTTTTCAGCTAGAAAGTTAAAAGGCAAACAGGTCAAATTTCAGCTTTTACAGCTGATATCAAATGACCTAGAAACCCTAACTTTTATATATCCATTATAATATCCATATTTTGTTTTACCTGGAAAGGTATCTATAATTAGAATAAAATATTTAACATTTGACATTGAAAAAGCAGTTGACCAAATGTCAAAAAAATAATTTTTAAAACACCTGCTCGTAATTCAGGAGTTGTTTTATATAAGTGGGGCAGGTGTAAGTAATTTGATGAACTTGAATTTTAAATGTGGTTATAATGATTAAAAAAAAAAACCAATCATGTTCTTTGATTACATTTGTTAACCGTTGTAAAAGTTAGTTGAAATTGTTTAAATCACGTAAATGGAATGAACAGTTTCGATATAACATGAACTTCGGCCCTAAATAATGAATCGTGAACGCCTCTGCAAACAATTCGTAAAAGATGAAAGGATAATCAAATGTGTAAACACCTTGAGCGGTCACGGCTTTTTTACTCCTACGCAATCAAACTACATATCTTATCAACACAAACTCACAAATCTAATAATCAGATGAGTTATATATAACTTTAAAAGTTTTTCATAGGTACACAAGGAATGCACTGTTTCGTTATACTAGAAATTACTTTAAAATGTTATAAATATTTGATATGTGTTTATCCAGGTGTTTCTGTAACGGTTTTTCTCTTTTACATACATGGAAGTTGCATACACTTTTAATGATAATTCAAATCACTTTCATACATAGTGTTAGATAGTCTCTATGATGGATCATTAGTTTCGCTTTATGCCTAACGTAATTAATAACGACTTATCTAATGTGGTCGAGTAACTGAAATTAATAGTTTAATCCTCTTATGCGATCAGTAATAACGCATTCAAGGAGATATTACGCTAATCAAGCTTTATAATTTAACATATCCTTTTTTTTGACATTCTGTGCATTTATCTTTGATGTTCATAAACCTGCAACACAACAAAAAACAACGAAGAAACCGTAAAGCGTGGTATATTTTTATTAAGCAATGTATCATGGTGAATGTGAACTTTCGTGGACAGTCTTTGACTACTATCAAAGTAAAAAGTTTAGTCTCTTCACTTTGAAGGCTTATTTTACAAAATTGGTGGGGCCTATTTGCCTAAATTTTTTGCTATTTAACAATCGATATAGTTTTGTTAAAATATGTAAATTCTAAGTGTTTAATTGTCGTAGTTTTAAAACTGTTGAATTTTATTTACAAAAAAGGTACTATAATCTATAAATCGTATCATTTTTCAACACGCCCTATTTTTCCAATGCAAATCAATAACATTAATTCTAACAAATTGTTTTCATTTGCTTGTAAATAGCTCAAACAGACAAACATGACCAATTCTCACTACGTGAAGTAAGTAAACTTTTTTTTTGTTAGAACATTAAGGAATTTCCTAAATAACATAAATGTAAAAGTTATTTGTTTCATTTCGTACAAAAAATGGCAGTTTTCGGGATGAGAAAGGAAGTTGCTGGACGACGCGAAGCGGAGTGGACGAAGTGGACGTAAACAAATATTTCCTATATAACTGTAAGTACTGTTTCCCAGTAACTGTAAATGGTCGAGGTTTTTTGGTTTTAGTGTCCGGCACTTTTATTAATAAAACAGTGTCTAACAGTGTTTTAGAACCAAATGAGTACTTTTAATTTTACCTTAATCATTAAGTATTTGGAATCTGAAGCTTCATTTAAAAATTTTTTATGATCATTTTTGTCTTATTTTGTATCATAGAATCTCCAGTCTTCGTTTGTCGGTGATTTTAAATACACTGTATATATATATATATATATATATATATATATATATATAAGTTTAGAAGTAACGACCGTAGTTATTATAAAAATATGGTATCGGGATGCGGTCTAGTTAAAATGAAAATGACTCTTTATTTAATTCAAGCTTTGAAATCATTTATTTCTTCATCAGGAATCTGTGTAAGATGAACATAAGTGAGAATTAAACAATTAACATCATAAAGACTTTACTAAATGCGAGAATTATAAATTAACTAACATTATTGTACAGAACAGTTGATTACAATTTAAAACACTACTTAAAAAGAAGCAGTTATTGAAGTCTTTCAAAATTATAAAATTGACATGTATACCTACTGCGTTATAAACTAAAATTCTTAGAAGATATGATTTATGAAAATTGTTGTACTGAATCAATTCAAATTAGTACTCAGAATATATGAATAGATGTTGCTGAGATTATCTAGATCAGTTTTGTAATTTAAAGTATCTTGATTACTGAAAATGAGTCATTTCAAGGAAAAGTCTGCTTCTATAATTAATTTCTGTGTCTAAAATTTTACGTTAGGAAAATTTGGAATGTGATTGGTGTTTTACTATGTTTTCTAAAGCACAAGAATTTTTCCTATTTTACAGTCACTTCTATGCTGAGTAAGTCTTGTTTTAAGCCATTGTGATGTTTGTCCAATATATACTTTATTGCATTCGTTACAAGGAATGGAATATACAACATTAGATTTACTAAGAATTGAGTTCTGTATATATATATATATATATATATATATATATATATATATATATATATATATATATATATATATATATATATATATATATATATATACATATATAACATATATATATACATATATACATATATACTATATTATATACATATATATATATACATATATACATATATATATATAATATAACATATAATATATACATATATACATATATACATATATACATATATACAATATATACATATACAGGTGGCGCATTAGTGTGACAAAGTCCCATATCTCCTTTATTTAAAGAGATACAAAAAAAAATTAAATACAAAAGTTGTAAGATATGTTCCAAAATATTTTTAATTATACAGGGTAGATCATAAAAGCTTAGAAGTAATTTAAAATTTGTTTTAAAATAGAAAACCCTATATATTATTACATATTTAGATTCTACATACAATTTTAGACACATTTTATGTATAATGTCCTATACCTAAGTCTAACCGTTTTTGACAAATTTCAAATTTTTTGTCAAAAATGACGTTTGCAGGCCAAAATATAGGTGGAAATCTTTTCTAAACGAAGCCTTTATCAATTAGTAATGGTTGGTTTCCTTGGAAATGGGGACCTACTCTAATGGGCTGTATTGATATTTTTGTAATATATTCATACAGGGTGATCAAAAATGGACAATAAAAAGTAGATTCAAAAAAACCTATAAAGTCATTTTTTTTTAAATGGAAACCCCCTATTTTTTTAATTCTATCTTATTTAGCATTAAAAAATAAGGGTGACTTTGTATAAGAGTGTATATTCCAAAAAATTGTAGTTTTTGAAATAATGACAATTTAACATTTTTTTATTGTAAAAAGACTATACGGCTTTCAAGTTTTGTTGTTAGTTGGCCGTGACGGCATGGCGCGGCGAAACAAAAAAAATCGAGCACTTCAGATCGAAATATTACAATTTATTGTACCCCATATAAATAATTATGTTATTAAACGAACTTAAAGTAAAGACAATATTTTTTTGATTCAACAAATTATGTCCTAATCCTAATCATAAACTTAACACCTCTAATGTAACTAAACCTGTAACTAATTATACAGATAAAAGTACTAGAAACACGTCAAATACGTACTACCTAATAAGTTGTTCGAAATGTCCTCCTCTTTCTTGAATACACAATGCAATACGTCTCTCAAATTTACTGCTTAAATTTCTACACATTTCAACACTAATGTTTTGAAAACAGTTTCTAATCCTAATCTTCATGTCTTCCTTTGTTGTAGGCGGTATTTTATAAACCTGCTCTTTGACGTACCCCCATATGCTAAAGTCCATTTTAGTAAGATCTGGGGATCTACCAGGCCAAGCAACAGGCCCTCCCCTCCCAATCCAACATTCTGGATATCTAGCATTTAAAAGTTATTATCGGACCTGTATGATGTACTGGGGCCTCATCATGAAGAAACCACATTTCTTGTTGCGTATCCTGTGGCACTTGACGCAACAAATTAGGTAGATGGTTTTGCAGAAAGTCTAAGTATACTTCCCCTGTTACTCGTTGATCAAAAAAATATGGTCCAATTACATGATTACCGACAACATCTCCCCAAACATTTAAAGAGCATCTAGTTTGAGAAGTATATCTTACAAAATGTGGGTTTTCGGTAGAATAGTAATGAAAATTGTGTCTGTTTACACTTCCGTTTCTGTGAAATGTGGCCTCGTCTGTAAATAAAATCAAATGAACAAAATTTCTTTGTTGATTTATTTTGTTTTGAGCCCATTGACAAAATTGTCCAATATATGGATTTTCGGTAACTGTTAATAGTACATTTAATTGTCAGTCTGTGCACGTTTTTTCCTAGTATTTTTTTCATATAACACATTGCCAGTTCTTTCAAAACCCTCCAAAAGCTTTTCAAATGCCCTTCTTTTAGGTTGCTGACTCTCTGTTGTTGATACAGTCTTCTTGCTAAGAGCGTATTCTTATCACTCGCTCCCAAAACAAAAATCATATCAACCATCTCGGCTTGCGAAAAATTCATTATTTACAATTTTAATTCAAGTTTTAAATCAATTTGCTATAAAATACACTAATGCATCACACAAATTATAAACTGACAATAAATAATGACGTTTCTGATGATCTCTATTATTTTTATATGCACGCCTCGCCGTCAAAACTTGAAAGCCGTATAGCCTTTTTACAATAAAAAAATGTTAAATTGTCATTATTTCAAAAACTACAATTTTTTGAAATATACACTCTTATACAAAGTCACCCTGATTTTTAATGCTAAATAAGACAGAATTAAAAGAATAGGGGATTTCCATTTAAAAAAATGACTATAGGTTTTTTTGAATCTACTTTTTATTGTCCATTTTTGATCACCCTGTATGAATGTATTACAAAAATATCAATACAGCCCATTATTAGGTCCCCATTTCCAAGGAAACCAACCATAACTAATTGATAAACGCTTCGTTTAGAAAAGATTTCCACCTATGTTTTTGCCTGCAAACGTCATTTTTGACAAAAAAATTTGAAATTTGTCAAAAACGGTTAGACTTAGATATAGGACATTATACATAAAATGTGTCTAAAATTATATGTAGAATCTAAATATGTAATAATATATAGGGTTTTCTATTTAAAAAAAAATTTAAATTACTTCTAAGCATTTATGATCTACCCTGTATAATTAAAAATATTTTTGGAACATATATTACAACTTTTGTATTTAATTTTTTTTTGTATCTCTTTAAATAAAGGAGATATGGGACTTTGTCACACTAATGCGCCACCCTGTATATGTATATATATATATATATATATATATATATATATATATATATATATATACACAGGGTGTATTTTAAAATCACCGACAAACGAAAACTGGAGATTCTATGATACAAAATAAGACAAAAATGATCATAAACGTTTTTCCGAAAATGCTTCCTAACAGAGATACAGGTTGATTAAAAAATAATTTTTTTGAGATTTTTTTAAGATTCCTCAAAAACTACAAAAGATATAACACTGAGATTTGGTACACCTAAATGTCGAATTAAGTACAATTAATCAGGTGAGTTTGAGTCAACTGGCTCCATCCAGTGGCGTAGAATATGTTAAGTTAATCACTTTAAGTAAAAAAAACGCACGTCCCTGCTTTTTTTGAAGAAATATTTTTTTGTTAAATTCAACATTTAATTCTGCAAATAAAATCATACTTAGTCGTTTTCGATTCGGCACCCGTTTTTGAAATATTTTGCATTAACATAAACGACTACATTATTCAGTAATAACCAAATTAAATAAATCAGAGATTGCTTTGCATTTGACAGTTACGTATCTTATGCTTGCTAAAATAGTTGCATTTACGCGTGTTTTGTAATTCATTGTTTGTGTCTAATTACTGTGAAAAAATGAATTATTCCAAACGAGAACTGGTCGATATGCATTTATGTTATGGTAATACTAATTGCAATGCTCGTGCAGCTGCTCGACTTTATGAACAAAGATTTCCAAATAGAAGACATCCACATCATACTACGTTTAGAACCGTTCATCGTAACTTGTTAGAGTATGGAAGTTTAAAAGGAAAGAAAAATTCCGGACGAAATGCTCGTGTACCAGTTGAAATTGAGGAACAAATTTTAGATAGAGTGTATGAAAATTCATCAATAACGCGTGAGTTCGGTTTAGAATTTGGTGTGTCGCATACCAAGTCTTGGAAAGTTTTACGAGAACAAAATTTACATCCCTTTCACCTACAAAAGTGTATGCATTATTGTCTGCTGACCATCCTCGTCGAATGAATTTTTGCGAATGGTTTTTAAATAAAAATGCTGAAGATGTACAATTTGTTAGAAACTTATTGACCACTGATGAGTGTATTTTTCCCGAAATGGAATAATAAACTTGCATAATTACCACAAATGGCTAGATGAAAATCAGGATCCAACTGTAGTTACAGCTCACCAACATAGATTTAGCGAAAATATTTGGATAGGTATACTAGACGATCACCTAATCGGACATATCCGTTTTCCTCAAAGACTTACTGGCGAATTCTATTTAAATTTTTTGAGAGAAGATTTACCAGAATTGTTTGACGACGTACCCTTGATGTTAGAATGAACATGTATTTCATGCATGATGGTGCACTATCACATTTTACACGAAACGACAGAGAGTTTTTAAATGCATGGTTCCATGGACGCTGGATTGGACGAAGTGTAGTACCGTGGCCGGCACGATCGCCAGATTTAAACCCATTGGATTTTTTTTTGTGTGGGAGTATCTGAAAACTCGTGTCTATTCTGTTCAAATTGATAGTCGAGAGCAACTTTGGAATCGCATACAGATGGCATGCGATGAGAATAGGGCTATGCCACAAATTTTTCAGCACGTTAGGTTTCATTTGCTAAGAAGAATACAAGCTTACATTCAAAAGGAAGGACATTTTGAACAATATGTATAAAAATAATTATTATTTTGTTTTTGATTTCTTCAATATCTCTTTAATAATATACCTAATAGTTAATTGCGTTATTTTTTTGTAAAATAAAACAAATTTTGATTTTTATTGAATAATGTGGTCGTTTACGTTAATGCAAAATATTTCAAAAACGGGGTGCCGAATCGAAAAAAAAGTATGATTTTATTTGCAGAATTAAATGTTGAATCTATCAAAAAAATATTTCTTCAAAACAAAACCAGGGACGTGCGTTTTTTTTTTACTTAAACTGATTAACTTAAAATATTCTACGTCATTAATCAACCTGTATCTCGGTTAGGAAAAGCGTTTATGATCATTTTTGTCTTATTTTGAATCATAGAATCTCCAGTTTTCGTTTGTCAGTGATTTAATATATAAATATACCTGATATATATATATATATATATATATATATATATATATATATATACAGGGTGAGGCATCTAACTCCGTCGGTTTGTATACGAGAAATGGTAAAATATTTTTGAAATTTTTTTTATTAATTGGAACTTTAAAATTATTTTCGAATTGGTATAAATTTTACTTGAAATATATTTAAATGGAACACCTATATATGATTATTTTGATTTGTGGAAAATAAAGTTTCTGTTTAGTCCAAATCCATGTTTATATTCATTATTGAGAATATTTAAATTCAAAATTTCTTTTATATAATTTTTCAAATGTTTTTTCTTTGAATCAAATTTAAAATCCACCAATTTTATTCCAAATTTTAATAAAAATATTAATTTTCAATTACTTATTTTAAATTTTATTTATCAATATTTTATTTAATTTTTAATTCTTAAAAATTTAGGTTTCTTAATACTTAAATTTTTGAATTTAATTTTTTAAATAATTATTTTTTAAAAAGGTTTTCGGTTTATGAATAAATAAACAATTTTAAAGCATATTCTTAAAGTAATCATTTTAGCTAATCTTGAGAATAAGTTTTAAGGGGTACCACTATGTATGGATTTTCAATAAAATGACTTCTTATAAGAATGCAATATTATTCGACTTAGGTTTAGAAAAAATCTTTGTTATTAATAAATTTTCTTTCACATTTTAATTTTTCTAATTTAAGTTGTTTTCAATAACAATTTTTGTTATATATTTAACGATTTCATTATTAAGTGTGTTTGTTCTTGATAAGACAATTTTAATGCTATTTACATATATAACGCTTCTGTCATTGTAAGGAAAGTGAGTAAACGTTAATATCTGAGCAATAACTTATTGATTCTTTAGTATAACCTGCTATAAAAATCGGTACCAATTGACAAAAATGTAATGATTAGGAATTAGAAAATCCTAAATTTTTACAAAACAGTCTGGTTATACAAAATACGATTTTAAAATTCAAATAAAACAATATTTGGTCAAAAGTTACATTAATAATAATAATATAAGTTAATTTATGTATATTATAATCATATAATATATTATATATATATATATATATATATATATATATATAGTGTATTTATAATTAACATACTTTTGCATTTTAATAGGTCGTTTATTTGCATTTGTTAAAATGCTCAGAGTTCGAAAGAAGTTATATGGATCAAGCATAAATGGCGAGATAAGTAATGATTCATTCCAAAAATTCGAGTTTGCTTTCTTACTAGAAATTTGCCACTGTCAAAGAAGCACATTAATCAAGGTTGTGATTAAAAAAATCTTTACCGTGTTTTGTCTAGGTGAAATCTAAATGTTTTTGCGTTTCTATTAAATGACACATTTATATAATAGTGGTGGGTATGATAATATTATAAATGAATAATTATTCATAGCATCTTGTTGGATTTTTCAAAAATTCTTAAAAGGAGTTTATGAATTGTCATAAAATGCTAGCATTAAGTAATCTTTTTTATAATTTGAATTTTTTATTATGTCATATTAAAGGATGTAAGAGTAATAACAACTTATTTAAGGGTGGAAACTTTAGAATTGGCAATGTTTATTATATAGGATATAAAAAGTTTAGTGTAGATAAAAAATTTTGAAAATGTTATTATTTATGAGAATGTGTTGAAACTATCAAAAACTTCGTTTTCAACTCAGATCTTATTTAAAGTAATTACTTTACTGATTACACAAATTTTAAGTATCAATCCTATAAGGTGTAATCAAATATACAAATTTATAAAAAAATCAGTTAAATTTTAGCATATTATTGAAATGCTAAAATTATCACCATATTTATTGCTATTTAAACTTCAGCTTTTCAAAATGTAGGTTTCGACATAAATTGTCAGAAATGTTTTAAATATTAGTGATTATTGCTGATTTCAATAATAATTTTCTGAAATTACGGTCTTCTGTATAAGCAATTAAACATTTAGAAAAGTTACAATTGAGTAAAGCCTTAAATCATATTTACGTGCAATCAATTGGAGAATAAGTTTTATTGTTACATATTAAAGTTTACTGAATTGATTAAAGCCTTTTATTAATGAAATCATGTTTTTATTCAAACTGTCTTTAACCTACTAAAATTTCTATGTTTTCATAAACATGATTTAATTGCTACTTCTATTATTAGCTTTACATTGTAAAGCTAAAATGTTATTTCATAGAAACAATGTTTCTGAAATTTATTATTAGATTTTCAATTATAGTTTATGTTTATATTTCTAAATAAACAACGTATCAATATTTGACCACTATTTTAGCTTTCTTAAATTGTAATAGATATTATTCAATATATTTTAGCATAAGATTTGACAAATTTACCTGCATCAAAAAATGAGGTAAATGGTGACGAATTAATTAAATTAGAAATCTAAAATTTATAATTCACTAAAAGTTTGACCTAATAAGATTAATTCCAAAAGTTAGCATTTCTCACACACAGAGGGATGATTTAGAACTGGTCCATGAACCGTAATCAGCTCTAGTGACTAGTTTTAAGCGTCGTTATACTTGAATTATAATCAATACAATCAACTATTTTTGCTGTAATAATGTTATAAATACTTTAATAATGAAGATTAGTAATAATTTGATAGCTAATACATTAACGTCATGTGAAAATTGTTTTATAAATATAAATAAAAATATAGATTGCAAGGTTCAAACAACGTGCATTTAAATCATCGCTGTTAAGATAAGTTTAAAATACGGATTTTATAGCATAATAGGAATGACTTGGTGCTAGTTTGAGAAAAGACTGTATTACAGTGCAAAAAGACGGTTTTGGAAAAGAATTATAATAGGAAAATGTATTCAAATAATTTGCTATTTTCCTTTATTAATATAATACATACATAATTTATATTCATATAAAATTACCTTTATAATAGTTACATTTATCATATAATTGGAAATAATATTAAATTACGGAATTAAGGAGGTAAAAAACCGGAAAAAGTAATAAGTTAAAGAACTGGAAAAATTGAATAAAAGTGATTTAGCAGATTGGAAGCGGAAACACAAATGAGTATTTGGAAGTGAAGAATGATAATAGATCCCTCAGACGTAAAATGTAGAGAGAGGAAAATAGCTGATCAACAGTGCAACACTGAGAAAGGGAAAAGAGTGAAGAAAGAAAGAATGGAGAATAAAGTGCTAATCCGTGAGATGAGGAAGTACTGATGGAAGAAAAATGAAGGGTAAGGAACGACATTCAAAGACATGAAAGAATAAATGAAAGAAAGTGAAAAGGATAAAGGTGGAAAAACAAAATTGATAGAAAAATTAAACAGAAATTTAGTAGACTGAGTTGAAGAATAATATTCGTGATAAAGGGATGGAGGAGCCACATAAAGAGTTGCAAGGATTATGAAAGAAAACTAAATGTAAGATAAGTTAGAAATTTATTTGGTGATAAACAAGGAAAGGTAAATGAGATGGTGGTGTAGAAATGGAGAGCTGGAGGAGAAACAAGTAATGACTGTGGCAAGAAGAAAAACAGGAACACAAGGAATTTAAGACCAACGATCTAACAAGGGAAGAAAGTGTACAAAAATGAAATAAGGAACAAAGGGACGAAAATGAGAGCGGTGAGAAAAGTATAGGGATATAGAAAATGGAGTTGGATGGGAAATATACGTATGAAATGAGAGGAAGGAGCTAAGAGAAAGAGATAGAAGGACATTCAAAGACCAAAAAGTAAGCAGTAAAGATATACAGGAAAACATGGAAAGCAAAAGGAAGAACAGTAAAAAGAAACAGGAAAGCAGACTTAAGGAGAATAAATATACAGAGAGAAGACGATGGAAGATTTTAAATTTAAAGAAAATGAGTAAGAAGTAAAATAGGCATATAAAGAATGTAAAAATGGAAATGGCAGGAAAAGACGAGATACAAACGTGAGGAATGGATATACGAAGGAGAAAAGGTGACAAAAGGATAACGGAAGATAATGAAACAAAATATTGGAGAAGGAGGATTCCGGAGAGGTGAGAGGAAAAGTAGGAACATTTACCAAGTGTACAAAAAGGAGACAAGAATCGGATGATAAATTACAGGAGAATTACATTGCTAAACACGAGTACAAAATATACGAACGTTCTAGGAAGAAAGGTTAAAGAAGAAGGAGGAAGAAAAAGTGTACCAGATCGACAGGCAGGATTACAGGAAAGGAAGAAGAGGAGAATAACGTATAATATGAAGCACATGGAAACAAGGAATTAGGAAAGAGGCAAAATGGTAAGCGGACATAAACGCATTCGATAGGTGAACAGGCAAAAGTTGTGAGACATGAGGAAAAAAATATGAGAGAAACAGAAAGGCTAATATAAAGGATAGAAGGAAATAAAATGAAAAAACGAAGGAACAGGGTGAGTGCAAAATGGGGAACTAAGTGAAGGATTCGTGAACGAGGAAATTGAGACAAGGATAGCCCAATTGAGCCCAAGCAATGTGATAATATAACTGGAACTCGAGGAGAATTAAGGGGACAACAAGGAGGGATGCATATTGGTGATGGGGAAACAATGAAACGTGTATGGCATACGCGGATGATATAGTGCTACTAGCAAGAGAGGAAAAAGAAATGATGGGGATGTTAAAAACGTTGGACAGATATTTGAAAAGGAAAAATCTGGAAATCAATGGGAGTAAAACAAAGGTAATCGTATGGAGAAAAGGGGGTGGAAAAAGGAAGAATGGAAATTGAGGGATGAGGAGATACAGCAAGTAAAGGAATTCACATATGTGATACACAATGAGACAAGACAATAAAGATGGGGAACATATAAAAAAGCGAGCTAGAAAAGGGAATAAGCTCTTTACCTCTAATATGGAATCATCTCTAATTAAGCCTAGAATTAACCTACGTACTACTTATACCTCGACTTACATGTATGTATACATTGCAACATTTAATAAATTAATTACATTATAATACAAAAAGTACACCACCAGGAGAAGCTCCTAAAAAACAATGATGCAAATCAATCCACAAGCACGACTTCGCAACCTCTATTGAAGTGCGTTTTGTAAAAAGATGTATTGCCACCTCTTCTTTGCAGATGCCGTACTCTGTAGCAGGCGAAAAAAATTTGTTATTTCTTAAGCAGGATTTACAATATTGTGACAAGGTGACAAGGTGGGTGTTCTTTCCTTGCTCTTCTGCATTCACGTAAAAAATTATTGAATCTTTTACACCACTGAAAAAATTAAATATTTACTTGTAATCCCTAAAACTTGTTCATATTGTAGGTCAACATCGACTTTTCTGAATGTCCGCATTAACGCCATAATCAGTATTAGGCTCTCTTACCTTTGCTTTCTTTGTAACGATTTGATTTTCTCCTTCATGTTTTGAGAATAGTCTTTTACGTGCCCTATTATTAGATTTCGTCGTATTATGATTTATAAATTTTTTTAAATATTGACCAGGACTACGTTGTGTAGCCCTTTTGTAAGGGCTGGAATGTCATTAAATTTTTTTACTCTTAAGCCAGCAAGGTACACTCGTCTTTGAACCTCTTTGGACAAGGTTTAACCGTTTGTGCATATTGAATCGGGCCGCCATGTTCATCAGCCTCTCTGCCCTATTATTGGTTTCGGTTTTCAATTAAAAGACGTGCCTTTCTTGTCAACAGTTGAAGGGCCCCTAAACATACATAAAAGTTATTTAAAAAAATATAGCCATCAAGCTATGTGGCTATAAATGGACGTAGCCTTCAGGTCGGAAATTTTACTCTCCGATACGTTTCCAACATTATTGCAAATGCCTTCTCTGCATACGTAATGGTCGCCATAAACATGATGTAAACCATTTCTCAGATCTAATCGAAGGATATCAACATTTTTGTCATTTCTTGAATGTTCGTATATGGAACATTTGGCTCTCTTTTGAAGTTGCTTAATTTTCGTCGCAGTAAGTAGTTTTCGCCCATTTACATTTATGTGAGTATCTCTTTTAAATTTATATAGATGCTTACCATAATTTTTAATGCGTGATTTGTGCACTCAATTTTATTTATCTCTGATCCATATGGCACTTTGTCTTTTAATTTAGCAAAGACACTTGAATCTGCATCAGCGATAAATTGTGTGTACCTCACACCGTGCATTTCTTCACTAACTGTGAATCCCTGAACTGCCATATCTGCTTCCATGCCTGGTGCTGATTGGCTCCAATTTTTATAACAGGTATGGGGTGTAGGTTGTATATTACGACTTTCAGTAGGGCCACATATGCAGCACAACTTGTTCCTTACTGCGATAAACAATAATTTTCCAGTGTGACTTCCTATGATACCAATCATCCCAGATAATGAATTGAAATTTGTGCCATAACTTCGTTTACTCCAAGAACCATCCACATACACAGTAATCCAAGGCGTTCCATCTGAATATTTGTGGCCCATGCTGATAGCCAACGCCTTTTCTTCCGCGCCTGCTTCCTGCATCGATTTCCATAAGGACATGTTCCAATTCTAATTTATGAAAAAAATACCTATTAAAATTTTGTAATCTTTGATAATGCTTTACACATACCACTTCCAGAGATGTTTCTATCGCTGAACTCCTTTTCTGTCATAACCGGAATATCCAAGCAAATTAGACTTTCTTCTAAATGAGCAAACGTGCTTCCAGTTGCTAATGTACTCCATACATCTCCAATATTTATAATAGAGACTGAGTTGCTTGGCCTTTCAGTGTCTATGGTAAACGTTTTATCGCAATGAGTGCAAGTAAGTATGATTGTGCCGGCTAACCCCTTACGAAATTCATTTTTAATGACGATTCGGTCCAATGTGCACATAGTTACATGTTTGTATTGAATTTCCAATACTGTTTCCAGGACTTACCCCAAATCTACAATACGGTTACCAGTAATTACTGACGGTGTTTTCCCTCCATATTCATATTCCAATGGGTAATTTTCAATTCTAAAATGTATATTATTATTTTCACAGAAACTTTATTCCGCACTAAAAATATACCTGTCACATTCGTCTGAAGATATTGTATCGTACTCATTTTTCTGGGTTGTTTTTTGGGAAAGAATCCTACCATACGTTTTCAAGCTTACTTCAGGATCCTTGAAACTGTTAACAAGTTAAACTTTGCTAATAACAACTGTTTGCATAAGTATAACATACTTAGAGCGTGTTTCCATATTCGTTTTCATGTAAAAATATGGACTGACATTTTATCAAAATTGAGTTATCTCAGTACAAACTGAATAAGATCGTTCCCAGGCCATATCTTCAAGATATGGTTGTGTGTGCGTGCGTGCGTGCGCGTGTGTGATGCGTACGTGCCTCGGCCGTGCGCGGTATCTTTTAACCATTAAAGCTATTGATATGAGGATTAAAAAAAAACAAACTATGTACTAGTTTTTTATATAATTAAAAAAAAAGAAAAATAACCAATGCCGTACCGTTTTTAGGGTGCAACATTTTTTAATTTATGAAGCCGGTATTGGGGGCTTTTAAGATCGTTAAATATAAATCATTTGTCAAAATTAAAAAATTCAAAATGACGGATAAAAAATGGGGAATTATTGTGTTTAGAAAGCAATATGACTCAAATTCAGATGCTGTGGTCTTTGAAATTGCATATTACAAATTTTTGGTCAAAATTTCTTTACTTATATGAGAAAGTGTTATGGCAGATAATTTGGCAGCGGTTTTTCATTACAAACCGATAAATTATGTTTTAGATTCGACCTTCTTTACTGGCCAGATTTTGATACGTCAAAAGCTTTGACAAACAAAAACACATACATACAAAAAGAGTCAAATGTTATAATCCTAATTATTGTTGCCAATTAGGTATTGCATCAGTGATTTATGATATTTTCACCTTCAATATTACCATTAGTGGGTACGTTTTTTTTTTGTTTGTGTCACATATTATCAATACGGTTTTTAGTGAGTCAATATGCAGTTGAGTTTGAAAGAAACGAGTTCGTTGACATGATTTGCGTAATGGGATCTACTCAACAAAATTGTTTGTTAACTCAGCAAATGTATGCGCAAAGATATCCTGACAGAAGGCAACCTTTTAGATGTTTGGAAAGGCTTAAAGAAAGGTTCATTAGAACAGGAAATGTGAGTTATGAAAAAGGCGAAAGGAAAAAAAATAAATATCATGTTTACAGTATATCCTTTCATCAAGAACTGTTTGGGCCTGATTTAGAGACTAGAAAAACATTTTGCGAGTGAGGGTTGGAAATGGAAAGGATATCAGCTAACTTCTTTTTGAAAGTATTATTTCCTGACGAATCGACCTTTAGCCCAAACCGTCGTAATCTTCATCATTATGCAACAGAAAACCCAAGAATTTTGAGGGCGCTTGATAAGCAGATACAATGTGCTGTAAATGTTTGAGGTTCTATCATGGGCAACTTTATAATCGGACCACATTTCTTTCATGGGCATCTAAATAGTGCACAATATTTATATTTCTTGCAATATGACTTACCTAAGCTTCTGCAGAATGTTCCTTTAGCTCTAAGGGAAAATATGTGGATCCAGCATGACGGTGCTCCAGCACATTTTGCTCTATAAGTACGATGGTTTTTGAATCAACAATTCGAAGGTAGATGGATCGACCGCGGCGGTCCTATTAGTTGGTCACTTAGACCCCCAGACTTGACGAAAATGGATTTTTTTCCTATGGGGGCACATAAAAAATATTGTGTACCAGGCGCCTCCAACTATAGCAGACGATGTGAGGCAATGTGCAATACACGGTTTTGAAACAGTTTCTACCGAAATGTTACAAGAAGAATAGGTCCTTCCTGACAAGGCTGCGAATGTATCCTAATCAAAATGGGGGTCACTTTGAGAATTTATTGTGAATTTTACCTTACAGTGTAATTACAATTTGACACCCTTTTGTGTTTCTTTGATTCTGTTTGTCGAAACGATTGACGTATCAAAATCTAACCTGTAGGTTAGATCGAATCGGAAACAAATAATTTATCGGTTTGTAATGATAAAGCAAGAATATCTCTGAAATTATTGACTTTAGGTTTAATAGATTATTGAAAAATATGGTCCGGAATTATTGTCCTTCCAAAAATTCAATAATATACAGGATATTTCATTTGAAAAAATTGAGTAAACGCTCTTTTAAAATCTACAAATTAATTGCATCGTAAAAACACCCTGTATGATAGAATTAAAGTTTGGGTAATTTTGTAAGTTTAGTACATCACTTGGCTGCATAATTACCAAATATGTTGTCTAAACTAGTCGTAATACTGTGGCATGGACTTGGCATGGTGAACCTTATCCTTTAATAACTCAACAATGGGTCATCCAAAACCAAAAATTCACAGATTTTCGAAAAGAGGATATAAAGCAGATTGTGAAGATAAAGAAAATATATTGTATTTTATTTAAAAAATATATTCTTGAAGGTGCCCCGCTTTAAGAATTCGCCCTGTATAAGTCAAATTATTTTTATAATGTGCGTTTTTCGTGACAGAACCATTTTTTGTAATATAAATTTCTCCACTTTTAAAAGTTAATGAAACCGATATTGGACTTTGATGCACTAATAAGCAACCCTGTATATACGAGTATTTACGTATATCGTAGCAGCTTATTGCCAAAAAAAAATGCCTACGCATATCTCCACCAAGTTTAAGCAGATTGTTTTTTTCCGTTTTCTTCGAAGCGGAAAAAATGGCGTAAACGCAATTATTCATAATCGAGTTACAATGCGTACTGCGGAATGCTTGGGGATTAGTGAAAGAAGTGTTGTAAGGGTAATTGAAGAAGAGGCAAGTAGTACTGGTGCAGTGACTGGGACGAGGCCAAAAAGTGAGAGACCGAAAGTAGATATCGATGATTTTATAAAGGCAAAGACAAATATTAAATTTTTATATGAGAATAAAAATAAGTAAAAAAAAACATTTTTAAAAAAGGTGAAACTACATGATACATTAAATACCTCTAAAGATGTTATTTATTGTCGCGATTTCCTGAACTGCAGTGAATCCTTAAAGAGCTTAGTTTGAGAATTGTCTCAGTCTCCATCTTGCCATATCTCAATTCTAGGAGATTTCATTGCTCAAATTGGCTTCCAAATTTTATTTACTACTAATCCTGCTGGCCATAGTGCACAAGCATTTGATATTCCATGTGATCCCACACAAATGATTTCTGAACCCACAAGAATCCCTGATAACCCTAATCATTCTCCACATCTTCTAGATCTCTTTCTTACATCAAACCCACTTGTTTATAAATCTTCAGTTCTTTGCCCATTAAGTATATCTGAGCATTTTATAATAGAAATAAATTCTATTGTCTCTACTTCCTCTATTGTTCTGAACACTGATAGAACCTTATGGTGTTTTAAGTCAGCTAAATGGAGTGATTTACGGTATTTCTTTGCAATCATTTCATGGGCTCAATAATGTTTTAAGTTGTCCTCATCTTAGGACCTTGCTCTTTCAGTATCTCAAGTCATCCTCATGGGCATGGACTTCCACACATTCCCAAAAAAAAAAACAAAACCGTGTAGGTCATTCTCGTTCCCCAAGCCTTGGTCAATAAGGCTTGAGCTGATACAGTAGTTATAGCTGTGAAATGGTAAAGGTAAGGCTGGAGGGAATCTTGTAGATATGCCTAACCATATACCTACGTTTAATTCTACTGAAGGAGTGAGGCCATATATTATGCGCAGTTACAGGTGCCAAAAGCTTGGCCATACAACCCTAATGTGCCAAAACCTCCAAATATGTGTGTGCGTGTTGGCGTGTTCGCGCGTACGTGCGTGCATGTGTTAGTGTTCGTGTGTTCGTTTGTTTGTGTGTTCGTTTGTTTGTGTGTTTGTGTGTTTGTGTGTTTGTGTGTTTGTGTGTTTGTGTGTTTGTGTGTTTGTGTGTTTGTGTGTTTGTGTGTTTGTGTGTTGTGTGCTTGTGTTTTGTTGTGTTGTGTGTTGTGTGTTCTTGTGTTTGTGTGTTTGTGTGTTTGTGTTTGTCTGTTGGTGTGTTGGTGTGTTGGTGTGTTCGTGTGTTCGTGTGTCGTGTGCTCGTGTGCTCGTGTGCTCGTGTGTTCGTGTGTTCGTGTGTTCTTGTGTTTGTGTTTGTGTTTGTGTTTGTTTGTGTTTGTGTTTGTGTTTGTGTTTTGTGTTTGTTGTTTGTGTTTGTTTTAGTGTTTGTGTTTGTGTTTGTGTCTGTCTGTGTCTGTGACTGTGTCTGTGTCTGTGTCTGTGTCTGTGTCTGTGTCTGTGTCTGTGTCTGTGTGTGTGGGTGGGCGGTCGTACGGGCGGGAGGGCGGTTGGGCGGGTGTCCCCGTGTCCGTGTCCGTGCGTGCGCGCTTGTGTGTGTGCATGGGTTGTGGTGGGGGTCAGTGTGATATGGAAAGGGTAAAATTTGGTACGTACTCCTTTTAATATGTGATTATTTATATAATTGTAAGTATTTTGTTGTTCCTGTAATTTTTCTGTACAACAAACGGTTTACAGGATATTAGCAAGAAACCGTCACTTTAAAAAACCGGTTTTTCCTAAATATCTCCGGAATTGTTTAACATACTCAAAAAGTGAAAATACTATTAGACAAGAAATAAAATTTCTCACAAAAAGTGTTATTCCAATTTTTTTGAAAATTTTGTCATTTTCGAAATATTTCCAAAAAACTGGATTTTGGAACCAGTTCGCACGATTTTTTAAAATTTTGGTGTTAGATAGAAAATCAAATTTCTGAGCGAAATGCATTCTTGTAATTTTTTTGTAAAGTTGGTCGTTTTCGAGTTTTTTTTACTAACTGATAGCAATTAGTGAGATAATATGGATAGTAAAATAGGTACTCTGATTGATCGTATCAAACGCCTGGTAAGATCAAGGAGGGTCATGATCGTATCAAGATCTTTTTCCATTGTACATAATAACTATATATTGTGTAAATGTAAAAATCTATAGATTTCTATGAGCATTATTTTCTCTAGAAGCTGATAGGTTGGAAAGGGTACTAAACAGGGCGAATCGGTACAGCCACCGAAAAAGAGGAACTGTCCCGCCTAAATCTGCACGCATGCATCAACATTAATTATGGGCGTTCCCCATGGAAAACCATAAAAGGGTGTATCTTTCGAAGTCGAGATACCTTCCAGACGTACTGTAATAATTGGGGCGCTTCTGTGATACAGTTTAAGGTAAAGTGACTTTCCACAATATTGAGAGTAATTTTCCACGTGATTCTTATTTGTATCAAATACAATAATTAATCTTACTAATATTTTTTGCAGAAATTTACTGCATACGTCTAATAATTGTATCCCAAATGTGATAATACAATAGATAATCAAATTGTAGACTACTTGTTTTACAATTCTTAATACAATTCCATAATTAGTAGTTACTGGGTTACGCAAATTTGCATTGAATTGTTTCATTTTTGTCATTTGAAATTTAATTTGTTTTGAGAAATATATTTATTTTTGTTTGTTTCAAGACAAATAATCTGAAATCTTGTTTATTTTACTTTCTGGTGAAATAAGCACTATCATTAAATAACAAGACACCTTTAATTAATTAAAATGTTTAAAGTAAATATAAAGGTCAAATAAATACTGATTCAGCGGTGCAGCAGAATAATACTAATGTAAACAATGATGTGAAACGAATCCAAAGAGTGCGATAATAACTGAGGACATGTTGGAATATCTAGAGATAGCAATTTTGATTTCGCCATCTATATTTCGAAGGGATAACAGGACCAGTTTTAACTTTTAAATTTTTGCTAGTAACTTCACATTTCACATTCATCTGCATTATTTTAAAAACGTTTAGTTCAGCATTACCAGATAGTTTTATACTCATATCCACCGAAAAGGAGCAATAACAATAAAGAAAATAATGAATGATAAAATATCCAAATAAAACAAAAAGTACTAAGAAAATAACATTTTTACAGCTAGTCAGTTAATTTTTCTGTTGTTTTATTACACTTTCTGCTCTCAATATTGCCCATGCAAAGGCTGTTATTAATCATATCCACTCTCTGTAATTGTTTGAATTTCAATGTGCATGGTGTCCCACGACGTCTTGACATTCCAAATTTGACAGCTGTAAACAACGGAAACTGATACTTCTATCTACTATAAAACGAATTCCGGCTTTCCTTTCATTTCCGGTCACGTGATCAAATTCAAACAAATTCAACAATACGATACTTGACACGTGACATTTAAACGCTTAGAGAGTGGTTGATTTTGATTTAGCGGGTTAATTTTTATGACGTTGGCAAGATGGATGTCAATACCTATAAAAGAGAAAAAGTGGTAGAGTAGAAAGGACTTTGTTAGCGAACCTTTAGATAGAAAGGTTGCGCGCACGGGTTCATTGTTCTTGAAAGAGAACTAAACGATCTGTATTAATTAAGTTGTAAAAAGTCAGTGTTGCAGTTAAAGCATTTGGTAGTTTTCTGCTTGAACGCATTGTTGGGGATAAAACATTAAAACGTATGTAAGCAAAGTGGTTATATGTGAGTGAGAAGTAGTTATAAAACTTTTCCAAAAATCTAAGTAAAGCGTAAAAAGAATTGTAATAAACAGCAATCGTTATACTAAGAAAAGTTTTATCCTCGCCAGGAGTGTTTACCGCAACGTCATCACATACAATCGTATCGTGTAATATGGAAACATGAGTCCCAATTATTAGAATTATTATTATTAAAATTATTAGAAAATATACCCCGATGGCAGCATTCAAAGCTGCAGAAATCCAAAATACAATTACTTATTTATTGTGATTTATTTTGTAAAAATTAGAGAACGTTGATTATCAAAATGATAACGGTTGAAAAACAATATCCTGTATACGGAGGTTATGAAGTATTGGTCAAATGAGAATTAAATTCATATGCATATGAAACAAATTGATTTCGCGTTTATAGGTTTACTCTTTCTACTACATTTGATGATTCAATACCGTATGTCGATTTCGTCAAATACACTACGAATGTTCGGCATCCTTATTTAATTCACTGTTTTATATGAGAAGACAGTATAAACGAATTGGATAACTAAATTCATAAATTAATAACGTAGCGGTAAACACTCCTGGTGAGGATAATATTGTGAATAAGACCCATACAATAGAAAAGTCACTTTAAAGTGATCATTTTTTAACTAAGAAAGATTTTTCTTTTAATATTGTAAATTGAACTTTACAGCATTGAATATTAATAAAACTGATGTAAACGCATGCGTGTTTGTTTTTACATTAAACTAATTAAGTTTATAGACAATTAAGAATTTAGACACAGAGTGAATTAAAATATGAAATTCGACGAACCCAATTAATACAAGCGTTAAACGATGTGAGTGAAAGCGATACGTTTAACTTAGCACCGGCAAAGTCAAAGACCGAGTGCGCGCGAATGTTTGCGCATAATCCTCAGGATTAATTAAACAAGTTCAACATCGCTGAACAGGATATTGCTCTATATAGTGGACTACGGAATTTATATGTAAAAGTAATTTTAGATATATTTCGCATGGCAGGAGTTAAGAATAATCGATCTCCCCCACCAACATGTGCGTATGTTTACATAATAAGATATAGTAGGGACATTTAATCTAAGTTACTGGAATTCTTTTTTTGTTTGTGCTGATTCACTAAAGTAACGTTTGTGAAAATTTCAGTTTAGTTGCTTTAGTTGCGGTGTTATCCTGTAAACCAAGTATTAAATTACAGTCGTCCTGATGAAAGCAGAAGTGTTTGAATGCCGCAAGCTGGTTATCGTTCTCAACGTTCCTTGTTTGGTTGAATGAGTTAAGGTAAGAGATGATGTGTCAATGTGTGATGACGTTTGTATGCATGTTTTCTTTGCATGAGCGTGGAGAAATTGAGTATTCGTACTTAGTTAGTCGAAGTTGAGATTTTGAGAGTTGAAGTTGTGATGTGGGAAGTAAAAGATATGTAGTTTAGAGGGGTACAGGCCTAAGAGCCGGAGTTACTCGAATAGCGGAAGGTGCTTCTAGTGTGTGTATAGGATTGGATACCGAAAAGGGTGTCGACATAGTAATTTGTCGCGTATTTATTTAAAGCCATTACGACGACAACATCGCGTTTTTATTGTAGAGTATGAAGAACTTAGTGTTGATTGGAAATAATGAAGTGTACGGTTTTTCACGTTTGGCCCAGCCTTTTTGTATTTTTATGTATCCTAAACAGTTGAGAGTTGAGTAGAGATGCCTCCGCGAACCCATATTTTGTTTAACAAGGTAATCGAACTATGAAAATCTCTGGATTTGAATTTATGTTGCGTGAATTTTATTGTATGGTGCGAGAAGTAATTGCCGTATATTGATGAATAGTGGCGCTTTAAAACACATTAAAAGGAAAATTGATAATTATGTCGTGCTAGAATTTCGTACAATAATAGGACTTTCGTTGAGTGTAAGTATAAGGTGATAAAGGATTTTAGATGTTAAAAAAACTGCACCGTATTGTTGGAACTTGATTAAATAATGGGAACCCAGTCAATGTAAGAACTGTTTTATTGTTTTTTTGGGTTTTGATTATAAAAAAAATGTAAATAATTATTTTGTAGATACTGTATATTTGAAATTCCGCAAAAGTATTTATTTGTAATAAAATACTTATCTTTTATGGGTTTTTTAATGGTGTATTTTAAACTATACTGTTACGGTTCGAAACCGGTTACTAATTTTTGTCATAAATACATTAAAACATTTAGTGTCCATATTATTCCACTATTCCATTTCTGTTAATCAATTAATCTATTTTCATTCACCAATATTGAGCGTCTACTTTCTTTAACGTTAATGGTTTTCTATACTTTTAACATCTATGGTGAGATAGTTGGGCGGTTTGCCACGAGTTGGCGGAAGTGATTTTTGCTAAAATCGCTTGACACACGAGTGAAGAAATTAATAACATTTCTACTAATTTATAAAGCATCCAACTTGATATGGGATTGAAATTGCTTTGTATCTAAAATATTCTCACTCGGTTTACTGGGGATAGCATTTTTATAGCTATTAGAGCATATGTTTTTTTAAACAGTGTAATTAATTTAATTACTGGGTATAATTAGCTTGTAACTATCGAATATTTTTTCTTTGTCTACTAAGCAAAGTTAGTGTACCAACGATATATATATATATATATATATATATATATATATATATAAGAAATTATTGACTAGCTAACCGAAGAGCATTGCGTCCTAAAGGTAGGTCACAATACAATCTAAACGTTTCGATAACACAGTTATCTTCGTCAGTGGTAATATGTATTAAAATTGTTAAAGCTATAGAATTAAATTTTAGTAAAGAATAACTAGGTCATTCAAAATTAAATATTGTTAAACTGTCTTAAAGATGACAAATCAGAACACCCTCTAACGGTCGAAGGCTAACAATGAAAAATGTCAGCCCAAAAACAAAATTTAATCAAGTTATGATGTAAGTGTAAAGTGGTGAAAAAGTTCAATTTGATTTGATAGAAGAATTCACAAATATAAACATGACATCCAATTAAATCATAACGATCGGTCTGAGAATTGCTTATTTTAGGACAGACCGACAATAAAATGTATTTTTGTATATTTCATTAGTTTCATTGAATATACAGTATTGGCCTTAGTCGCAGACGCTGTCTATCGTCATATTTGTCACTATTTATTTTTTTATTTGTACAGGGTGCAATTGTAATTTTTGATAACGTATATATTTCACAATTTCCTTAAGCTTTGGGTGAATATGTTTATTACAGCGAAATTTTGCTGTCTAGACTTTGTTATTTGTTGTTTTATGATAACTGTAATGTGCTTGAATTTAAATTTCAACCATTTTACGTCTTATCTCGAACCCGCCCATCTCCATTGCAGTTAGTTTGGCAACCTGTTTATCTTGGTAAGCTTTCACGACGCCTAGTTCGGTTTGATCGTGTAACAATACCGAATATCCATCCAACCCTCTCGTAATATCAATAGTAAAAAACAATCTTTTACTTCTGAATTATGAACTACTCTAAGAACTATTGCTAAGTTGTTAATGTTACTTTAGCCTGTTGGATTCATCAACAATTACTGAAAACCTATCCTGTTGTATAATTTGAATCCTGTTCAAATAAATAAGCTCATGTTACATACGAATACGTCTTACAATATCACAAAGATTATTTTACTTCGAGCTGAGGATTTGTTGCAGGATCATTGAAGGATTTCGGCGGCAGCACCTTATTTGGGAACCACTTCTTGGTTTTGAACCTGTACATCGGCACATGCTGCATCAGAGATAGTAAAAAAATGTTCAGAGATAACGGATGGGCCACATGGATAAATACCAGTTGCCTTGAACCCGGATAGTGCATTACTAACGGAAGCTGCTTTAAATCAAGCCTTTCCTATCAGTGTCTATTTAGCTTTCTGTCTTTGTGGTTAATCATCCAGGTTCTTGTTTTTTGCGTGAAATAGCTTTTCTGTGGTTTAAAAAAAGATTTGTCGAGGGGCTGCACTATCTGAGTCGTATGACTGGGCAAACATAAAAGTTCAACGTTGTTTTCATTTCAACAGTTCAATCGTATTGCAATGTGAGGCATAACCATCCAATATCAATAAAGTTTTGCCGGTACCTTTTTTTAGAGTAAAGTATTCACGAAACCACTAGACATCTTTACTTCTTTTCGTAGCAACACGTACTGCTTTATTGTTAACCTGAATACCTGTTTCGTCTATATGAAATATTTTTGGCGGCTTATCTAATCGTTTTCAGTTAATAATTTAAGCAAGAGATCAAAGTAATCACCGACTTCCTTTCGCCTGTGGTAGTGAAAGGCCTTCCGATTTTCTAATAGACAGGCTGGGATTTCTTCTTAACAAACCATATAATCAAACTTTCCTACTTTCCCTGTTGACTCTTCATTTTCCGAGAAACAATTCTTTATACCTAACTGTTTGACGAAAACAAAAGCCATTTTTTTCACGTCACTTCAACTCGATACGAACCCCATTTTTCCAAGTGCCTATATATGCAGAACCAACCTGCTTTCGTGTTCTCTGCTTAGACTCGATTTTGAACTAAGTATTTTGTAGAGCTGTTGGCGGCTTGTTGGCTTCTCAGAGTTCTTGAAGGTCTACCATACTCCCTACGGGCTTCGTTTTACAACCATGCATGTGGGGAGTATCAGAAATCGGGTATACTGAAATATTTCACCCACAAAATTTATTTTAACTGCGACGCATACTCAATGATGTTTATTTCTTTATCTAGATAAAGGTCAAACAGAAAAAAATTTGATGAAAAACATAACAGAGGACATTTATTAAACTATGAAACAAAAGTTTGGCTGTACTTACCAATGAATATAATTTTTCCCGGAAAAATACCAGCGTACGTCTTTAACTACTGCATACAAAATGACACACGAGTAGTATAGCTATAGGGCTCCTGGCTCACTTCGTCTATAGCCAAGCAATTCCTTTTCAGAGGCCAAGGTCATCACATTGCTACGTCCAAGTACATGGTTTTCAAGGTCATACATTGTAGGCCACGTTGAGGAATGGTTGGTAACCCTGCCTCTTCAAGCGCTTCAAGGTCACTAGAAAAGTTACTAGATTGTCCACGTCAATTACATCTGTTCCTGAAGGTCATTGCCCTCGGTCTCAGACAAGTCTATGCATGTTTCGAGGCCGCGCCTATTCTGAGAAACAAAGGTGGCCCATTGTTTAAAGTCTATGCTTTCAATGTCAGAGAAAAAAGACGATCTATTGTTTTGGCTGAGTCATTCTAGGAAATCAAGAACAAAGGCGATGCATTGTACAAAGTCTATGCTTTCAAGGTCACATGAATGAACAAAGACTATCTATTGTTCCGTTAAAAATAGATTGTTATCTCAATTCTAGGAAATCAATAACAAAGACGATGCATTGTTCAAAGTCTATGCTTACAATTTTCAAGGTAAAAGAACAAAAGCGATTCATTCTTCTGGTCGAGTTATAAAAATAAATTGTTATCTCAATTCTAGGAAATCAAGAATGAAGGCGATGTATTATCAACGCTTCAAAGTCTATGCTTACAATTTTCAAGGTAAAAGAATAAAAGCGATTCATTCTTCTGGTCGAGTTATAAAAATAAATTGTTATCTCAATTCTAGGAAATCAAGAATGAAGGCGATGTATTCTTCAAAGTCTATGCTTACAATTTTCAAGGTAAAAGAACATTCTTCTGGTCGAGTTATAAAAAATAAATTGTTATCTCAATTCTGAGAAATAAGTCTGTGCTTATAATTTTCAAGGTAAATGAATAAAGACGATTCATTGTTCTGGTTGATTTATAAAAATAGATTGTTATCTAAATACATCTCTTTCAAGAACAAAGGCAATCCATTGTCAGCGCTTTAAAGTTTATGCTTATAAGGTCACACCTCTGCAAAGACGATCCATTCATCTCAATTCTAGGAAATCAATAGCCCTGAGGTGCATGTTTCAAAGCCACGCCCCTAAACAGGTAGCCATTCCCTAAACAGGTAGCCGTTTCCTAAAAACAGGTAGCCGTTTCCTAAAACAGGTACCCGTTTCCTAAAACAGGTAGCCGTTTCCTGTAAACAGGTAGCCGTTTCCTAAAACAGGGGTCCGTTTCCCAAAACAGATAGCTGTTTCAACCGTTTCCGAAAAAGGCGGTCTATTGTTCAGGTCGAGATTCACATCTCAATTCCAGGAAATCAAGAATGAGGCTCATTGTTCAAAGTCTATGCTTACAATTTTCAAGGTAAAAGAACAAAAGCGATTCATTCTTCTGGTCGAGTTATAAAAATAAATTGTTATCTCAATTCTAGGAAATCAAGAACAAAGACGACGCTTCAAAGTCTATGCTTACAATTTTCAAGGTAAAAGAACATTCTTCTGGTCGAGTTATAAAAAATAAATTGTTATCTCAATTCTGAGAAATCAAGAATGAAGGCGACGATTCAAAGTCTGTGCTTATAATTTTCAAGGTAAATGAATAAAGACGATTCATTGTTCAGTTAGAAATAGATTGCTAAATACATCTCTTTCAAGAACAAAGGCAATCCATTGTCAGCGCTTTAAAGTTTATGCTTATAAGGTCACACCTCTGCAAAGACGATCCATTCATCTCAATTCTAGGAAATCAAGAGCCCTGAGGTGCATGTTTCAAAGCCACGCCCCCTAAACAGGTGGCCATTCCCCTAAACAGGTAGCCGTTTCCTAAAAACAGGTACCCGTTTCCTAAAAACAGGTACCCGTTTCCTAAAAACAGGTAGCCGTTTCCTAAAACAGGGGGTCCGTTTCCCAAAACAGGTAGCTGTTTCACAGCCGTTTCCCCCATACGACCACATCTCAATTCTGAGAAATCAAGAAGGGGGTCCATTGTTCAAAGTCTATGCTTATAAGGTCGCACCTCTGATAACAAAGGTGATTAATTGTTTTGGCTCTGTCATTCTAAAATTCTAGGAAATCAATAACAAAGACGATGCATTGTTCAAAGTCTATGTTTACAATTTTCAAGGTAAAAGAACAAAAGCGATTCATTGTTCTGGTCGAGTTATAAGAAATAGATTGTTATCTCAATTCTAGGAAATCAAGAACAAAGGCGGTCTATTGTTCAAAGTCTATATTTATGATTTTCAAGGTCACATGAGAGAACAAAGACGATCCATTGTTTTGGATGAGTTATAAAAAATAGATTGTTATCTAAATACACTTCAATTCTGAAATCGTGAACAAAGACGATGTATTGTCAACGCTTCAAAGTCTATGCTTACAATTTCAAGGCCACGTGAGAGAACAAAGACGATCTATTGTTAGAAATAAATTGTTATCTCAATTCCAGGAAATCAAAAGGGGCCCATTGTTCAAAGTCTATGCTTACAATTTTCAAGGTAAAGAACAAAAGTGATTCATTTTCTAGTCGAGTTATAAAAATAAATTGTTATCTCAATTCTAGGAAATCAAGAACAAAGATGAGTTCAAAGTCTATGCTTACAATTTTCAAGGTGAGAGAACAAAGACTATCTATTGTTCTAGTTGATTTATAAAAATAGATTGTTATCTAAATACATCTCTTTCGAGAATAAAGATGATCCATTATCAATGATTTAAAGTTTATGCTTAGAAGGTCACACCTCTGATAACAAAGACGATCCATTGTTCAGTTAGAAATAGATTGTTATCTCAATTCTAGGAAATCAATAACAAAGACGATGCATTGTCAACGCTTCAAAGTCTATGTTTACAAGGCCACATGAGAGAACAAAGACGATTCATTGTTTTGGTTGAGTCATAGCTTCTGAAATTCTAGGAAATCAAGAATAAAGGGGGCCCATTGTTCAAAGTCTATGCTTACAATTTGCAAGGTAAAAGAACAAAGACCATTCATTGTTTTGGCTCTGTCGTAGCTTCTAAAATTCCGAGAACAAAGACGATGCATTGTTCAGACTGATTAGGTCATCTAACAAGTAAAATATTTTTATAAGACTACCACAATATACAGATAAAAATCGATTTAAGTATTATGGGATATAGTCACTTTTGTAATACCTCTGCTGGAGCATATCTATTTACTATTTGTTTTCACATTCAATTTCCTTCAACTGATTCTCGTTTAATGCGGACCACACCATCTTTCCTAATAGGTTCATTATATTGTATACTAGCCATACATTCAGCTTCCTTAAAAGTCTTCATATCAGGATCTACTTTGAGACATTGTTCGAGACTTATTACAATAAGCAATGTCACGCCTCCCATGTGCCCTCAAGTGGTCTAAACAGCTAGACGTTTCCTAAAACAGGGGCCCGTTTCAAAAACAGGGGCTCGTTTCCCAAAACAGGGGTCCGTTTTCCAAAACAGACGGCTGTTTCTCAACACAGGTAACCGTTTCCCACCAAGGTTACACGAGAGAACATAAGCGTTCTGATTCCTAAAATAGATTGTTATCCAGCTACCACCCCACCTCAATTCTAGGAAATCAAGAACAAAGGGGGTCCATTGTTCAAAGTCTATGCAAGTGATTCATTGTTCTGGTCGAGTTATAAACATAGATTGTTATCTAAATACATCTCATTTCTGGAAATCAACTTTCAAGAACAAAGGCAATCCATTGTCAACGCTTTAAAGTCTATGCTTATAAGGCCACACCTCTGATAACAAAGGCGATTCATTGTTGAGTGATAGCTTCTGAAATTCTGAGAACACCGACGATGCATTGTTCAGACTGATTAGGTCATCTAACAAGTAAAATATTTTTTTTATAAAACTTATAATTTATTAACCACAATATTCATCTATATACAGATAAAAGATCGATTTAAGTAAATATACATATTATGGCAAATTTGATGTACTTAACATTTTGTAATACCTTTGCTGGATCATATCTATTTTATTTATTATTTGTTTTCACATTCAATTTCCTTCAACTGATTCTCGTTTAATGTGGTCCACGATACATCATCATCTTTCCTAATAGGTATTTTCATCGCTTCATTATAATGTTTACTGGCCATACATTCAGCTTTCCTTAACGCCTTCATATCAGGATCTGTGATCCTTTTACTTTGAGACATTGTCCGGACTTATTACAAACCTACGTCTCTTAAACTTATATGCAAAAACACAAATTAAAATCTTTTAATTATACAGTTACGTAAATTTCAAAGTTAATTCCGAGAAATCTATTTTCAAGGTGATCCAACCTTACCCGACTATCAAATAGATTGTCAATGGTTACTATCAATTTTCCAGGTCCCAAATCAACCTACAGGGGTATCCTGATATATGACCGGTAATTGCTTCCCAAGTTGGGTAAAGTTCTTTGAAGGTGTGAGAGATTTTGAAGGTCACCAAACAATTCTTAGAATTTAGGAGTCAGAGCCATCTGTCAATTCCTAGAAATCAATTTTCAAGGTATCATAACAATTCAAACAGATTGTAAAGTAGATTCATGGCTAAATGGAACAAGGTGTTCCTAATCAATGACTTTTGTATAGGCCAGGTTATTACAATTCCAGGGTTTCTATGCTAAAAAAATAGGTCAAGGTTTTGGTCTTATATTAGCTTCTTTCAAGTCAAATAGAAATTAGGTCAAGCAATAGATGTAGAAGTGGTTAAGGTATTTAAGAAATGTAAAAAAATTGATTCAATATGTGGATTTACGCTACTGAATCATGGACCAAAGCGGTAGATGCACAACAGCCGTGGAACGTTTACCCAACAATTGACGACATTGGCATTTGATGCTAATCATGAGGGTATATGGTTTAGGACGCTTTTATTCGGAAGAGGACTGTCATGCACTTGCAAAGAAATATGAAAACGGTAAAATAAAACGTATTTAAAGGGTCGATATTGTTTGACTTTTAATACAAAAGTTAAGTGCACAACTAGAAGAGTTCACTCTAGATTTGGGGGGAAGATGGGGATACCAGTGAAAAGGGGAAGGGGAATATGAAGGATAGTAGTCAGTTACTAATTATATTTTCCGATTAGAAAAGATGTATAATTAAAAATAAAACCTTAATTATTGTTGTTGTTTCTTTGCATGCGAAAAGGATGTATTCACGACAGTCTGGATGCAGTCGGAAAACAACAAATAGCGGTCCCCAGCCATATGTAAACATAATTTAACTAGAATCTTCGAATAGGAAAAATGAGTGGGTCTCCAAGAAATTTTTCAAGACCATATGTCCTACAGGCCGATCTTACCCGACATCATCCGATCGAAATGTAGTCGAAACCTGCAGGACCAATTCTAAACGAGTCATGAAAACAAGAATCTATGCAAAGGTTATTGACTAAATTGTAATAAAAAGCGTGGGCTCAACAATAGTCATCCAGGGTGTTTCTCCAAATACAGATAACCGTTTCCCAAAACCGATGGCTGTTTCCAACACAGGCTAAACTGAACTAGGTCAAAACCTAAACGTCTGGTCATGAGGGTTAGAAATCCGTGGGGGTTCAGGTACAATCTGAAGGTAGTTTTATTATAGAAAAAGCTAATCACCTTTTTAGTACTGATATTAGTTTTATAAATCCCTTCACCTACTTTTAGTGGTAAATGGTTTTTCCAATATTATCATCTAGGGGCAATTCTGAAGGAAAAATGAATCTATTAAAGTGTATTATTTCAAAACCCTATGATGCAAGCTATTTCTATGGTCCACCCTATCCATCTAGGTCAACAATTTTAGCATTCCTGGAGGTTACATTCTTGAAAATAACAAATAAGCGTTCCTTTCTAACAATAGAATCAGTTCATGGAGGATTGTTGTCTATGCTAATATCAAGGTTCCTGTATATGCTTACAGTATCTGGTGACTGGAAATTCTTCTCCAAACAATTGTCAAGACCATATGTCCTACAGGCCAATCACCCGACATCATCCGATCGAAAATGGTGAAACCTGCAACCAATTCTAAACGAGTCATGGAAAAAGAAGGGGTCTATGCTAATAACTCCATTTATGGTCCGCCAGGATCTTAAATACAGATAACCGTTTCCCAAAACAGGGAGCTGTCATCAACACAGGTTTCCTCTAGAGCCATTAATCATAGCTGAAGCTGACCAATTCTAAACGAGTCATGGAAACAAGAAGAATGATTCTATGCTAATAAGCGTCCATACTATGGTCCTAACCGCCAGGTTGAGGCAGTTTCCCAAAGACAGATAACCGTTTCCCAAAACAGGGAGCCGTCACTCAACACAGGTTTCCTCCAGAGTCATTAATCATAGCTGAGGCTAAATTGAACTAGGTCAGATCCATTTATCTTAGAAATCTAAACATGGAATATGGTTGTGAGGGGTTAGAAATCCCAATTTAAATAGGGTTGCATCCAAACAATTCTTAGAAATCTGAAAGTAGAACTAGTTTAATATCATAGAAAAGCTAATCACCTACTTTGGGGTTTATGGGCCAAGGTTAGTTTCTATAAATCACCTACTTTTAGGGCAAAGGGTAGCTTTTCCAATAGTTATAGGTACCAACGAGGCTTATCATCTAGGGGTGCAATTTGACCCCGAGAAAAATGATGAATTCTGCGCCCTTTTGAGAAGAAGAAGCTAGAATGAGAAGTAGTGTTGATACCATGATTGTTAGGGTTTAAAAGCCCCATTGTGTGCACAGTATACTTGATTAGCAGCAATGACGAAAGTAGTAACGTAAGGTAGAAAGTACAGAAAAAGCAGTGTGGAGGAGCGAAAGAAGAGGTTGGAGACGTTAATAAAACAAGTAAAAGAAATAAAACTCGATTTGGAGTGTTATAAGGAAAACAAAAATGATGAAGCTGTGTATTAGCAATATGTAAAAATAGTGTAGTAAACATAAATTTTGGGAAGGATGAGTTTAAATAATTTACCTATTTTAAAGAAGAAAAGACGCTGCTGGTTTTGTTAAGTATCGCACAATTGTATTAGGTTTAAGTAACTGTAAATTAAAAATAAAGACTTTAAGCGTTGTGAATATGTTGTTCTTTAAAAACGTAGAAAACTTTTTAGCACTAGTTTTCGGTATTCTCTCTATAACCCATAATGGTTCCTTATTTATGCATATGGTTCGAAAACTTTTTATCACCTTTACCGAAATCTCCCATAAGGAAATGGAACCCCTGCCGTACGTTGGGCTTTAAATTGGCCTATATACAACGTATAAAAGAAGATTTATTGGAAAAGATCAATGACAGTAAAATGATCCTAAATAAAAAGAATTTACTGGTTTTAATGCAGATCGTTATGTTTTAATCATTAAATGGCGTTTATGATGTGAACTAAAATTTATTAGTTATAATGAAAAATACAATGACTTTCCTTTGTATAAGGGAGATTTAAATTGATTTTTTTTTGCAAAACCAAAACTTAAATTTCAGCCCTATTCCTAAATTGACTACCCTTGGAATTAAAAGAGTAAACAGTGACAGCTTGCAGTATAGAAATGGAGTTAATTTGATGTAATTTTTATAAAAGGTTAAGAAAATCGATTTATAGTTTTAATGTTGCAAACGAAGGAGACCTGATCGTTTTTATATATGAATAGTTTTTATTGTGGTGTTAGGCGTTAGAATGGGTTTTCATTGTTTTAAAGGGGATACAATAGGCTTGCATTCATACAGGTGATGTTTTAGTTTTTCTGTTAACGTTATCAGAATTATATGTATATAATGTTATGTTTAATGCGAATGCTCATCCATTACGTTTTCAAATGTTGCTGAATATAACATATTTTCTTTATACACATCACACAAAAATTAAATTAATTTAACCTTTACATCGTTAAGACAAGTCTATCATTCATCATTGAACTAATAGTAATTAATAAAAAAAATAATTATACCTTTTTAATTATAGGAAAGCATCCTCTTAAGACTACTAAAATTCAGTTGTATCATTCCAATTCAATAATTAATAACAATAATAAATGGATAATATAATTCCTATCCCCAACCGGTGGTGGACATATTAACTTTTATAGATTACCCTCTGCCTTTTAAAATCGTATGAGTTAACATTTTAGTTGCTTTCAAGCTTAAGAATATTTTCATTCTTTTCAACCCATTACTAATATATGTCATTCATCAACCTAATCATACAGGTAGGACAATTTAGCTGTCCTGGTATGCTTAGAATTTTACTTGTTATTGAAATAAAATATCCTGAAAACTTTTATTTATCTGCCAATTTGTAAAAGTAGATATACTAGGTAAGCATAAATTAAATTAAACCTTAGGTTCCAAAAAGTGTCCACATATCACGCTAAATGTTTGCTGTTGATGTAGTAAGGTGATATCAACATAAGGTCAAAGAAACTTAAAGGTGGATAAAGAGCTTTGTGTTTTAGTAAAGGAATGTGTATAACAATATATGTTTATATTAATAAAAATGTTTATTCTATATTATTTATCCTAACTACATATCTCTAGACCATCAATAAAATTTCGCAACCTTTAACTTAATGAATATTAAATGAGATGTAAGTTATAATGTTACACTTTAGGTTTTGTAATGTAGGCAGTTGCTGAGTTGTTTCTTTGCTCAGTCTAATGTCTTCTAATTGCTTGACTCAGCCAAGAATTGGTGACCCTGAAAGGTAGAATCCCCACGCCTTGAAAATTTTATTTAGTACTCCTGAGAATTGGTTTATAAGAATTAACACCTTAGCTCAGCCAAGAACCTTGAGAAATATACGGGCAATGTATGATAGCCCTGGGCAATACAACTTTGAGCTTGAAGCGTCGGCAATGGATCTTTTTGTCCTTGATTTTAGAATTGAGCCTGAAATGATTTATCTAGATAACAATCTATTTTTAGCAATTATGACTCAGCCAAAACAATGGATCGCATTTGTTATTAGAGATGTGACCTTGAAAGCATAGACTTTGAACATGGATTTGTTCTTGATTTTAGAATGGGGGGGTGGTGGATAACAATCTATTTTTATAACTCGACCAAAACAATGAATCGCCTTTGTTCTTTTCTCAGAGATGTGAACTTAAGGTACATTTTTAAAAATTACATGCAAGCCTATTGTATCCCCTTTAAAACAATGAAAACCCATTCTAACGCCTAACCACAATAAAACTATTCATATAAAAACGATCAGGTTTTCGTTCTGCAACATTAAAACTATAAATCGATTTTCTTAACCTTTTATAAAAAATTACATCAAATTAACTCCATTTCTATACTGCAAGCTGTCACTGTTTACTCTTTTAATCCAAGGGTAGTCAATTTAGGAATAGGGCTGAAATTTAATTTTTGGTTTTGCAAAAAAAAATCAATTTAAATCTCCCTTATACAAAGGAAAGTCATTGTATTTTTCATTATAACAATAAAAGTTCACATAGCATAAACGCCATTTAATGATTAAAAACATAACGATCTGCATTAAAACCGCTTTTATTTGGGATCATTTTACTGTCATTGATCTTTTCCAATAAATCTTCTTTTATACGTTGTATATAGGCCAATTTAAAGCCCAACGTACGGCAGGGGTTCCATTTATGGGAGATTTTAAAGGTGATATCGATCGAACCGCGCCCAGATATGCAAAATAAGGAACCATTATTTAAGAAGAAACCAAAATAAAAAGTTCTGTCTACTTTAAAAAGAACAACATATTCCAACGCTTAAAGTCTTTATTTTTAATTATACAGTTACTTAAACCTAATACAATTGTGAGATACTTATAACAAACACAGCAGCGTCTTTTCTTCTTCTTTAAAATAGGTAATATTATTTAAACTCATCCTTCCCAAAATTTTACTACACTATTTTACATATTTAATAGCATTCATTTTTGTTTTCCTATATAACACCCAAATCGAGTTTTATTTCTTTTACTTGTTTTATTAACGTCTCCAACCTCTTCTTTCGCTCCTCCACACTGCTTTTTCTGTACTTTCTACCTTACGTACTACTACTTTCGTCATTTGCTAATCAAGAGTATACTGTGCACACAATGGGGCTTTTAAACCCTAACAATCATGGGAAACACTACTTTCATTCTAGCTTTTCTTTCAAAAGCGGCGCAGAATTCATCATTTTTCTCGGGGTCAGAATTCCCCTAGATGATAAGCCCTTGACACAGTACCTATAACTATTGGAAAAGCTACCCCCTAAAAAGTAGGTGAATAGAAACTACCACCTTGGCCCATAAACCCCAAAGTAGGTGATTAGCTTTTTCATGATATTAAACTAGTTCTACTTTCAGATTTTAAGAATTGTACTTGATGCAACCTTCCTATTTCCAGAATTGGGATTTCTAACCCCTCACAACCATATTCCATGTTTAGATTTCTAAGATAAATGGATCTGACCTAGTTCAAACCTCAGCTATGATTAATGACTCTAAAACCTTGGAGTGACCCCTGTTTTGGGAAACGGTTATCTGTCTTTAAACTGCCTCAACCTGGCGGTTAGACCATATGAGCCCACGCTTATTAGCATAGACCCCATCATTCTTCTTGTTTCCATGACTCGTTTAGAATTGGTCAGCTTCATATGATTAATGGCTCTAGAGGGAAACCTGTGTTGAGTGACAGCTCCCTGTTTTGGGAAACGGTTATCTGTATTTGGGGAAGATCCTGGCGGACCATAATATGAGCCCACGCTTATTAGCATAGACCCCTTCTTTTTCCATGACTCGTTTAGAATTGGTCCTGCAGGTTTCGACCATTTCGATCGGATGATGTCGGGTAAGATTGGCCTGTAGGACATATGGTCTTGACAATTGTTTGGAGACCTTGAGAATTTCCAGTCACCAGATACTGTAAATACAGGAACCTTGATATTAGCATAGACAACAATTCCATGAACTGATTCTATTGTTAGAAAGGAACGCTTATTTGTTATTTTCAAGAATGTAACCTCCAGGGAATGCTAAAATTGTTGACCTAGATGGATAGGGTGGACCATAGAAATAGCTTGCATCATAGGGTTTTACATGAAATAATACACTTACAGTAATAATTCATCATTTTTCTCGGGGTCAGAATTGCACAGATGATAAGCCTATTGAAAAGCTACCCTTACCACTAAAAGTAGGTGAAGGATTTATAGAAACTATCAGTACTACCCAAAGTAGGTGATTAGCTTTTTCTATAATATAAAACTACCTTCAGATTGTACCTGAACCTTCTCACGGATTTCTAATCATGACCAGACGTTTAGGTTTTGACCTAGTTCAGTTTAGCCTGTGTTGAGAAACAGCCATCGGTTTTGGGAAACGGTTATCTGTATTTGGAGAAACACCCTGGATGACTATTGTATGAGCCCACGCTTTTATTACAATTTAGTCAATAACCTTGTAGCATAGACCCTTCTTGTTTTCATGACTCGTTTAGAATTGGTCCTGCAGGTTTCGACTACATTTCGATCGGATGATGTTAAGATGTAGGACATATGGTCTTGAAAATTTTGGAGACCACATCATTTTTTTCCTATTCCGAAGATTCTAGTTAAATTATGTTTACATATGGTTGGGGACCGCTATTTGTTGTTTTTCCGACTGCATCCAGACTAGTCGTGAATACATCCTTTTGCATGCAAAAGAACAAAACAACAATAATTAAGGTTTTATTTTAATTATACATCTTTTTCTAATCGAGAAAATATAATTAGTAACTGACTACTATCCTTCATATTTTTTCTTTTCACTGGTATCCCCATCTTCCCACTCCTTCAAATCTAGAGTGAACTCTTCTAGTTGTGCCGCACTTAACTTTTGTATTAAGCAAGTCAAACAATATCGACCCTTTAAATACGTTTCAATATTTTACACCGTTTTCATATTTCTTTGCAAGTGCATGACAGTCCTCTTCCGAATAAAAGCGTCCTAAACCATATACTGCCTCATGATTAGATCAAATGCCAATGTCGTCAATTGTTGAGTAAACGTTCCACGGCTGTATATGCATCTAGCTTTGGTCCATGATTCAGAGCGTAGCACATCCACATATTGAATCAATTTTTTGCACATTACTGCTTAAATACCTTAACCACTTCTACATCTATCCTGCTGATGACCTAATTTATTTGACTTGAAGAGCATTTAGCTAATATAAGACCAATTTAACCTTGACCTATTTTTTAGCATAGATACCACTGTAGAATTGTAATAACTTTACGGCCTATACAAAAGTCATTGATTAGGAAACACCTTGTCTCCATTTAGCCATGAATCTACTTTACAATCTGTTTGAATTGTAATATGATACCTTGAAAATTGATTTCTGGAATTGACAGATGGCTCTGACTCGACTAAATTCTAAGAATTGTTTGGTGACCTTCAAAATCTCTCGTCACACCTTCAAAGAACTTTACTCAACTTGGGAAGCATACATTAGGTCATATATCAGGATACCCTGTAGGTTGATTTGTAGGACCTGGAAAATTGATAGTAACCATTGACAATCTATTTGATAGTCGGTAAGGTTGGATCACCTTGAAAATAGATTTCTGGAATTAACTTTGAAATTTACGTAACTGTATAATTAAAAGATTTTAATTTGTGTTTTGCATATAAGTTTAAGAGAGTAGGTTTGTAATAAGTCACGGACAATGTCTCAAAGTAAAAGGATCACAGATCCTGATATGAAGGCTTAAGGAAAGCTGAATGTATGGCAGTAAACATTATAATGAAGCGATGAAAATACCTATTAATAGATATGCTCCAGCAGAGGTATTACAAAAGTGACTATATCCCATAATACTTAAATCTGTATATTGTGGTAGTCTTATAAAAAATATTTTACTTGTTAGATGACCTAATCAGTCTGAACAATGCATCGTCTTTGTTCTCGGAATTTTAGAAGCTACGACTCAACAATGAATCGTCTTTGTTCTTTTACCTTGCAAATTGTAGCATAGACTTTAAACAATGGACCCTTTATTCTTGATTTCCTAGAATTTCAGAAGCTATGACTCAACCAAAACAATGAATCGTCTTTGTTCTCTCATGTGACCTTGTAAACATAGACTTTGAAGCGTTGACAATGCATCGTCTTTGTTATTGATTTCCTAGAATTGAGATAACAATCTATTTCTAACTGAACAATGGATCGTCTTTGTTATCAGAGGTGTGACCTTTAAGCATAAACTTTAAATCATTGATAATGGATCATCTTTATTCTGAAAGAGATGTATTTAGAATCTATTTTTATAAATCAACGAGAACAATAGATCGTCTTTGTTCTTTCATGTGGCCTTGAAAATTGTAAGCATAGACTTTGAACAATGCATCGCCTTTGTTATTGATTTCCTAGAATTGAGATAACAATCTATTTTTATAACTCAACCTGTACAATGGATGTCTTTGTTCTTTAACCTTGAAAATTGTAAGCATAGACTTTGAACAATGGGCCCCTTTTTGATTTCCTGGAATTGAGATGCGGAATCTATTTTCGACCTGAACATGGGGAAACGGTTGCGAAACAGCTATCTGTTTTGAAACGGACCTGTTTTAGAAACGGCTACCTGTTTACAGGAAACGGCTACCTGTTTTAGGAAACGGGTACCTGTTTTAGGAAACGGCTACCTGTTTTAGGAAACGGCTACCTGTTTAGGGAATGGCCACCTGTTTAGGGGCGTGGCTTTGAAACATGCACCTCAGGGCTCTTGATTTCCTAGAATTGAGATGAATGGATCGTCTTTGCAGAGGTGTGACCTTATAAGCATCAACTTTAAAGCGCTGACAATGGATTGCCTTTGTTCTTGAAAGAGATGTATTTAGAAATCTATTTCTAACTGAACAATGAATCGTCTTTATTCATTTACCTTGAAAATTATAAGCACAGACTTTGAATCGTCGTCTTTGTTCTTGATTTCTCAGAATTGAGATAACAATTTATTTTTATAACTCGACCAGAAGAATGTTCTTTACCTTGAAAATTGTAAGCATAGACTTTGAAGCGTCGTCTTTGTTCTTGATTTCCTAGAATTGAGATAACAATTTATTTTTATAACTCGACCAGAAGAATGAATCGCTTTTGTTCTTTACCTTGAAAATTGTAAGCATAGACTTTGAACAATGAGCCTCATTCTTGATTTCCTGGAATTGAGATGTGAATCTCGACCTGAACAATAGACCGCCTTTTAAACGGTTCGAAACAGCTATCTGTTTTGGGAAACGGACCCCTGTTTTAGAAACGGCTACCTGTTTAGGAAACGGCTACCTGTTTTAGGAAACGGGTACCTGTTTTAGGAAACGGCTACCTGTTTTAGGAAACGGCTACCTGTTTAGGGAATGGCTACCTGTTTAGGGGCGTGGCTTTGAAACATGCACCTCAGGGCTCTTGATTTCCTAGAATTGAGATGAATGGATCGTCTTTGCAGAGGTGTGACCTTATAAGCATAAACTTTAAAGCGCTGACAATGGATTGCCTTTGTTCTTGAAAGAGATGTATTTAGATAACAATCTATTTTTATAAATCAACCAGAACAATGAATCGTCTTTATTCATTTACCTTGAAAATTATAAGCACAGACTTATTTCTCAGAATTGAGATAACAATTTATTTTTATAACTCGACCAGAAGAATGTTCTTTACCTTGAAAATTGTAAGCATAGACTTTGAAGAATACATCGCCTTCATTCTTGATTTCTAGAATTGAGATAACAATTTATTTTTATAACTCGACCAGAAGAATGAATCGCTTTTATTCTTTACCTTGAAAATTGTAAGCATAGACTTTGAAGCGTTGATAATACATCGCCTTCATTCTTGATTTCCTAGAATTGAGATAACAATTTATTTTTATAACTCGACCAAAAGAATGAATCGCTTTTGTTCTTTACCTTGAAAATTGTAAGCATAGACTTTGAACAATGCATCGTCTTTGTTATTGATTTCCTAGAATTGAGATAACAATCTATTTTTAACGGAACAATAGATAGTCTTTGTTCATCCATGTGACCTTGAAAGCATAGACTTTGACAATGCATCGCCTTTGTTCTTGATTTCCTAGAATGACTCAGCCAAAACAATAGATCGTCTTTTTCTCTGACCTTGAAAGCATAGACTTTAAACAATGGGCCACCTTTGTTTCTCAGAATAGGGCGGCCTCGAAACATGCATAGACTTGTCTGAGACCGAGGGCAATGACCTTCAGGAACAGATTAATTGACGACAATCTAGTAACTTTTCTAGTGACCTTGAAGCGCTTGAAGAGGCAGGGTTACAACCATTCCTACAACGTCACAATGTTATGACCTTGAAAACCATGTACTTGGACAGAATGTGATGACCTTGGCCTCTGAAAAGGAATTGCTTTGTATAGACGAAGTGAGCCAAGTCCTATAGCTATACTACTCACGAGTAACATGATCGGTGTTCTGAAAGTTACTAAATCACAAAACGAATGAGAGCAGAAATATGGCGGTGGGGCGTATTAAGAACCGGGGGGGCGTATTATACAACTTTACCCTGATTTTTTTAATTGGTGATATTTGTATGTATGTATCGGTAGGTATGGGTACACATGGCAGAGCCGTAAATTAAAGAAAATCCTCTGGAAGTGCCAACTCTAGGTACAGCTGGCAGATTATCTGGTAAGTTCTTGAATATTTTCTTTAATTGCAAATTCAAAACTTAACCCAACCTTTATTTTTGGTGCTGTATGTGATTTTAAGTTTAATTCTTTATATTTTTCCTTGACTGCAAATTCCAAATTTCTTCTAACTTTTACCTTTGTTACTATATTTAATCTTAATTATCATTAATTAATCCTAAAAGTAGGCAATTAAAGTTGGGAGGACTAATAGTGTCATTATCGTTATTTATTATTACCCATCAATTAAATAAAAGTGTAATTTAAAAAATAGAAACGTTAAGTTATCACAATTCACGACAATAATAAAACAGATTTGATAAATAAATATTAAATTATTACATAACAAATAATTAACTCGGAAATATATATATATATATATATATATATATATATATATATATATATATATTATATATATATATATATATATATATATATATATATATATATATATATATATATATATATTATTTATATCTTTCTGGACTCTGTCTATATTTCTAATTCGTACTTCCTTATGTGTTCGGACGATACCGTTAGTAGGGCACGATTTGGTTAGTAACCGGTCCGCCCGCTATGGTATTACTCAAGGCAACAATACAATTACCTCGGCTCGACCTGACTACAAGGGGCGGTGAAGGTCGAAATAGACAGGCCTCGTTGCTGACGACTGTGCAAGGAACGAATGGCGAGTCGGTACGTGGAATGTTACAGGTTTGCATGGTAATGAATTTGTAATTGCGAATGTAAGGTACGAAACACAGCTTTCTTCTGTGTGTATCGGAGTGTAACGGAGACCAAGCACAAAGGAAAGGATGCTGTGGAGATGGAGGATGGCACCCTAGAACTATGGTCACGAGTTGAGGAGTTGGGTTGATTGTAAGTGAAAGAGCAAAAATATGTTTTAAACAGTACGAATGTGGATTAGAATAAAAGTGGAGTTTCGAAGAATTTTTCTTATTGCATGCTATGCACCGGTGCATGTGGAAATAGATCAAGAGTGTGAGAATTTGTGGAATGGTGTAGACAACGTGTTGAACGTATGTAAGCCAAACGAAAGAGTGATGATAGTGGGAGATATGAACGGATAGTTGGGTGTACAGAGAGAACGTACTAAACGCGTTGTAGGAAAGTTCGGAGACCAAAGAGTCAATGAGAATGGTGAACACCTGGTGAACATCTGTGTGGAGGAAAGCCTGTTTGTGTCTAATACGTGGTTCAAACATAAAAATGTGCATATGTGTACATGGCGAAGAGGTGAATCTAAAAGAATGATTATCTTGATAGTGTTTGATGTACTTCGAGACCTGGAGAAAGACACAAAAGTAATGCGCGGATCGGAGTGTGGATCGGACCACTTGTTGGTTGCATCGAGAGTGTGTTTAGGGCAAAAATGGGATTCGACAAGGAAAGCAAACGTAGTGCGAACCTCCAGAGTTAAGGTAGACAAACTAGTAAGTAGATAATGGTGCGAGAATGAAATACGCAGATGCTGTGAGTAAAGAGTTGAATGAGAATGAGACAGTGTGGAACGAACAAATAAAAGATACTCGCGTTGAAAGTGCATGGATAAGTCTGAAAAACCGTGTTGTTAATTGTGCCGTGCGGATATGTGGAAGAGAGACTGTAGGTAGACAGAAAAAATGTGCTTGGTAGAATGAATCGGTAAAAAGGCAGTATGTAAGAATAAAGATGCGTACATGGAAATGATTGCTGCCAAAAATGAGACTAAGGAAAAGCGATTGTATGAGGTGTACAGATTAAGAAACAAGGAAGCGAAGAAGGCAGTGAGAATAAGTAAAGAGGAAGTGATGGCTGTGGAAGGAGAGAAAATGCAGAATGATTTTGAGGGAAATAAAGAACTTCTGGAAATAGGTCAAAAATACAAAACGTGGCCCAAAACAGAACGCTGCAGCAGTGATAAACACGAGCAACGCAATAGTATGGAACGATTGTGAAGTGAGGAGATGCTGGCAAGAATATTTCGGAAAGCTGTTCAGTAGTGAGGAAGGTAAGACTGAAAGGTTAAATAAGGAGAATGTAGAAGGAATTTTGAATAAAACTGAGAAGGATTTTGGGATAAATGAGGTAGAGAAAACGGTAGGAAGGTAAGCAGTGAAGGAGCAGGCGTACATGAAATCACTTGTGACATGCTAAAGTACGGAGATGCTATGCTTATACGAAGAATGTGTGAATGATTCAATGTATTCTTTAAGAGTGGAAAAGTGCCGGGGGATTGGAAGAGCGCGATAATTGTACTACTGTATAAGGGTAAGGGGAACAAAAGTGATTGCAAGAAGCACAGAGGAATCAGTTTGCTCAGTGTACCTGGTAAAATATTTGGAAGAATACTGATTAACAGAGTACGAGAAACTACACAAACTAAGATTTGGGAAGTGCAGGGTGGTTTCATGTCTGGGAGATGATGTGTTGATCAGATAGTTACTCTCCAGCAGGTGATCGAAAAGTGTTTAAGTGTAAAAAGGAAGTGGTACTGTTCGTTTGTGGATCTGGAGAAAGCATACGACAGAGTGAATAGAGAGAAGATGGGGAAAATATTAAATGAATATGGCGTAAATAAAGGTCTAATAAACGGAATAAGGGCAGTACACGACGATAACCGGGCATGAGCAAGGAGTGATGTCACCGTGGTTGTTGAATGTATACATGGATAAATGTGTTAGGCAAGCATGTACTCATACAAATGGTGCAATGGTTGATGACGTAAATGTACGTGTTGTGGTGTACGCAGATGACACAGTCTTATTAAGTGACAGTGCGAATGAGTTACAAACTGCTCTGAAGTTTGATACAGTCTGTGAGAGCATGGACCTAAAGATAAACTTGAACTAAATTAAAATTGTGTTCAATGGGGAAGGTGAAAAGGAGAGATGGAAGATGAAATTGTGGAGCAAGTGGACGAGTTGGTATATCTGGGTAGAATGTTTATTGCAGATGGTACAATGGATGGCGAGATCGGACGAAGAGTCAATGCTGGAAGGAAAGTGATTGGAGGTGTGTGGATGATAATGAGAAACAAAAGAATAAGCCTAGCTGCGAAACGAGCAATAATAATGGCGTGTTTGTCCCGTCAGTACTGTATGGAAGTGAGATATGGGTATGTCAAAAAAAGCACGAAAGAAAAATACATGCCGTGGGTATGAGATTCCTGAGAAGCGTATGTGGTAAAATGACAGGGAATAAGATAAATAATGAGTGAATATTGACGGAGTGTGGCGAAGAAAAGACGATGATGGATAGATATACAAGTAGTACATTACGTTGCTTCGGTCACATTGAGAGAATGAACAACGCAAGGTTAACGAAGCAAACGTATGTGGGTGAGGTTAAAGGTAAAGCCGGGCCTGGTGGGCCACGTAATGTATGATAAAATAAAGAAAGATAAGCAGATTTAAAAATAAAAGGACATGTCAGAGATAATGTAAGAATCTTGCGGAAGCTAGGGAGGTATGTGGAGATTGAAAATCATGGAGAAGGAGTGCGAATGAAAACTAAATAAGAGACTGGGATTTGTTTTGCCTACCCCGCGAGGGAATGGAGTGATGGTTATGTTAAGGTATGGATAAAGGTTTGAGTCACTGTTAAATACTTGTTCCCTAAACATGTTCAAAATACATTAGTAATATTAATAAAATACCACAATTTTTAAATTACATCATTAGTAATTCGAAAACGCAAAGTAGCTGGTGTTTACTGTTATACCATTGCACTAGTACCACTTTAATGTAGCTGCGTTGCGCATCACACCAAAGTTTGTGTGTGTGTGTGTGTGTGTGTGTGTGTGTGTGGTGCGTGTCGTGCGTGTGCGTGTGTGTGCGTGCGTGGTGTGTGTGTGTGTGTGTGCGTCGGTGTGCTTGTGTGGTTGCGTGCGTGTGTGTGTGTGCGTTGTGTGTGGTTGCGTTGTTTGTGTCCGTTGTGTGTCGTTGCGTTGTTACGTGTGTTGTGTGTGCGTGCGTGAGAGTGAGCAGCGTGCGTGGTGGTGTGCGTGTGCGTGTGTGGTGTTGTGTGTGAGCAGGAAAGTTGAATTTTCTGGATTAGGCATGAAAAGAAAAGCTATCAAGATCTTTATTTTTAACATTAAAATTATTGTTGCGTTTGCTTTACTAACCAGAGCAGTGGTGAAGCGTACTACTAGATTTTTATAGAAGATCTTTATCCTTAAAAGTTTTCCAATAAACTTTTATCATAATTATGAACTCGCCAGTAAATGTCTCACTTTATACTCGTAGACCTAACATACTCGGCACAAAGAGCCTCGTATTTTAATCTGGATCCTCGACATTAATTCAACGCTTTCGTGACTGTTATGTAAATATTTACTTCCCTAGTGCAGCTGTAAAATTCCGAAATCTTAAGGAAATTCTTAGAACCTGACAACACTAGAATGATAGTTCCCAAATTCTGTTATGTAACGGTGTGGGTTCTGTTCAATTTGGAGTATTTTTATTGAACGATTTTGTTATAATTGATGTATCTAATTTAGTTTGAGTTATAGTTTTCTAAAATATTCAAAGTAATTAAAAACTGTCTAATGAAGTTTTTACAAGTAAAGAACCCCGATCAAAATATTAAGCAGGAATGTCTGTCATACTTTTTTAATAAGAGTACGTCCGTAAACAACAGAAAACAAGTTAACTGAACCGGTCAACATTAAATTCTAAAACCATTTGATGAATGATTATATTCTATTAATGTATATTAAATTTAAATGAGTATGATTAATGTCGAAATTATGTAAATAATCTTGATATATTCAAATATTTTAATCATTTTCCTTTAGGAATTGACCGTAAATGTCCAGAAGCAAAAAAGGAAAACTCATACATGATAAGTTTTGTCAATGTCAGTTAGTGATAAAAATACATTTAAGAAAACGCATTGAATTTCAAAAAAATCTGATTGATATGTAAAGATACGAAGTATATTCGGTCTCGTGCCCAATATTTGCATGAGGAGGACAAAGTAACTGTTTACACCTAACAATTGTTATGCGACCGGAAATTTGATATACGTGATGTTGACAATATACAGTGCTGTACTTGTATTTATTTTAAAACATAAATTTTCGCTAACAAATTAATTCCACGATTAAAGGGCGTATGTTAACGTATTAAATTTCAAGATGGAGATTTATGACCGTCTAATGAAGTTATCAGCATGTCCCCTATTCATACTAACAACTTTAACAAATTTAATGAATTAAAACTTGATTATTAATTGTTCTATATACTTGTAGAAAAAAAGTTGTTTAATATAGAAGCATGACGTGATATGAGAGGTAAAAAATGTTAAATCTCTCTTGGGATTTACATTGTAGAAAGACGTATACTAATTACAATTTAATTATCCATCAGTTTAATATTGCATGTTACATTAAATATTAATCTATAAGGAAGATGTGATTTAATTTTATATAATGCACGTTTAAACCTTCCACAAACAACACAAATAGAAGGTAAAATACATTCACACAGGTAGGTTAAAATTATTTATTCAATTATTTACGTAAAATGTAACTCACAATTTATTCTGAATTCCGCTGCCAAGATTAGCAGGGATTTTAGAATTTGTCAGTTGGCAAATTGATTAATTTCTGGGCACTCTAGCGGACGACGCTCGAATTCCACGGATTACTTTTTGAAAAAAAAAAGTATTTACCTAGGTAAGTGTACTTGTGTAATAGATTCACACATTTTTTAAAATTATTTTTAAACATACAGAGTGTTCCAAATTGTCGGGGCACATCAAAGTTCTTTTTTGTAGAATAACCAGTATTTTAATACAATTTTACATTTTAATTAACGCTTTATTTGGGAAAAATGGTGTAATTATTTATATATTTATTTGTTCGCAAGCTTTCAGACAGATACTGTGACCTTCCTGAGACGTAATGTGAAAGTGACAAATATTGACAAGGTAATATAAAAATTACATACATGTGGTGATTACAAAGTATGCTCTTGTGGAAAAGTGTAGATTGGTGAAACTGGAAGAAACATTAGCAGCAGGCTAACAGAACACAAAAGGCACTTACGTTTACTTCATCCTACTAAATCAGCAATTGCTCAGTATGCCGTAAACACTGCACAATATAACATTTGAAAACATAATTGATATAAACTGTTCGATACCGGGGTGTCTAACAATGATTTAACTTTCTAGTTACCTTGTCAATGTTTGTCACTTTCATATTACGCCTGATGAAGGACAGAGTATCTGTCTGAAAGCGTGCAAATAAATAAAATAAATTAATATATATATATATATATATATATATATATATATATATATATAGGGTTACTGGGGGCCCGATAGAAAGTTATAAATATGTGATAGAGGAGGTCATTTGCCACTTATTTAACCTCATATGGTTTCAATCAAAATGTTATCAAAAATTATTATTAATTTTATTCAATACATAAATAAAGAGTTTACCTCGAGTAGGATTTGAACCTACGACCTGTACTTTGCTAGAGTACCGCGCTAACCATCTGCGCCATCGAGATACAAGCCCCAATCGATCTAAATTTTGTCTTTATGTATGTAGAACTGATGTAAATTCTAAATATAATGAGATTACAATCAAATTACTTATATTAATGGAATGTGAGCCTGCAATACCACAAGGATTCACACGTACCAAAGCAACTTAACTAAATTTAAATTATTATAAGTTATAATATATAACTTATAATAATTTAAAATGTTATCATTTTCAAGAGATCGAGCATTTTTTATTTTTTTTATTGTGATTTAGCTTCAATAAAAATACCATAACAAATATTACACATATTTAATTATTGATTATTTATATTTTCGGTATTCTCAATGTGTGCCTTATTAAACTCATGATAATAAAGCAATCTAACCGTGATAGTTTAAATTTTATATGGTGACTAATATGTACAATTATTTTTTAAATTTAAGGATCTATCATCTACGTATCCAACCATAGCGTCGGTTTATACGCTGCTGAGTGTAGTGCTTTCAAGAGTTTGAAGAGAAGACCCTATACTCCGCAGCATATAAAACGAGGCTATGGTTGAGGTACGTAGATGATACATTTGTCATCTGTAACCACGGACAGGAAAAACTCAGGGTATTTTTTGGAACATCTCAACAACATGCACACAAATATCAAGTTCACAATGGAAATAGAACAAAATGATCAGTTACCCTTTCTGGACGTGCTAGTTAAGAAGAATGAAGACGGACGCATAGGCCACACGGTCTACAGGAAACCTACGCACACGGACATATACATCAACGCCAAATCGCATCATCATCCAAGTCAACTCAAATCTGTCACCAAGACGCTGATCAATCGATCGAAGAGATTAGTAGACTCCGACAACATCGAAGAAGAGATAACAAAAATAAGAGAGGCTTTGTTAGAAGTGGATTCCACCATCACGACATAAAAAGGATTTTGAGGGTTTCAAGAAGAGAAGACAAAGAACCAGCTGATCCTGCAACTGCCACGGCATATCTACCATACACCAAAAGGGACAACGGACAAGATTAGCCGTATTCTTAAAAAACATAAAATCGATACAACTTTCACGGCGTATCGAAAAATTCATTCGATCTTAAGAAATCCCAAGGACAAGATCTCGTTGGAGAGTCAAGGAGTGTATGAGATTCCATGTGGAGGCTGCGGGCTATCGTATATTGGATAGACCAACAGAAAAATCAGTGCAAGGATAGAAGAACATAAAAACGCGTAACACGTAACCACAACAGGACACAAAATTAAATTTCAGGACGCAAAAACTTTGGCAAGCATCGAGCACTTTACAGCTAGAATCAGAGAATCCATAGAGATTGAGAAACACCAACATAATCTCAACGCATCCTCTGACTACCATCAATGAGGAAAACATCATTAATCCCTAGACAACTAAAATCCACAACACTTAAAACAGAATCAACCAAAGAAGAAGTGAAAACAGGGCAGCAAACAGTAAAATCAGTGAAGGTAGTGAAAGCAACGAAAGCAGTGAAAGCAGTGAGTGAAAGCAATAGGCTACATAAGCAGTAGCACGCGCAACAGGAAGTTAATTCAGTTCGAGTAACTCGAATCAGGAGCACACAGTTACCAACCTGAGGATGGCAAATGAGACTTTGCCGAAACGTCGTTTCAATTCTTATATGAATTTTAAATTGCATATAAAAACGTAAGTACTCTGCTCAAATTTAAATGTATTTTAACCCTTTTAATACTGCAGGGGACTTATAGCCTCGCCAAACAAACCTAGCTTCACTGGTGCATGTTTAAACCTTGAACAAACAACACTAATAGAAGGTAAAATACATTCACACTGGTAGGTGAAAATTACTTATTCAATGATTTACGTAATATGTAGAGCACAATTTATTCTAAATTCCTCTGTTAAAATTAGCACAGATTTTACAATTTGTTAGTTGAGAAGGGGATTAATTTTTGCGCACTCTAGTGGGCGATGCTCGAACTTCATGGATTTTTTTGAAAAAAATTGTTTACGTAGGTAGATTCACATGATTTTGCAATATACAGGTTGTTCCAAATTGTCAGGACGCACCAAAGTTCTTTTTTATAGAACAACCTATATTTTAATGCAATTTTAAGTTGCATATAAAAAGTAAGTTTATTAATAAGAACAATTGCGCAGATTTAAATGTCATTTAACACTTTCAATACAGCTGAGGACTTTTGGCCCGCAAAACAAACCTAGCTTCACCGGTGGGATTTTAAATCCCACCATGCCACATGCACATGTGAACAGGTGGTTTTATATAACCTCAAAATGTGTTAATAGTTGTGTCTGCAACTGAATGCATATGTTTATCCTTTATTAGTCAAAATATTGAAGTTTATTAGTGCGTAATAACATAAAAGTGACCGATAAGTGTGTAAAATGTCTGGGTAAGTAAAAATATTTATCACTGGTTGCTACTTTCACCGATGTTTAGGAATGATTCCTAATAAGGGATGTCGTTCCATCAGTGGTTTTCGTTAGGTACAAACGATCCCATCAGTATTATAAGTTGTTACCAGAAAAAACTTAAAGAAGAAGCCCTGAGAGGTCTAACTGATTCAGAAACTGAACCGTTAGAGGGTTCAGATGAGTCAGATTATGAATTCAATTTTGGCACCAGAGAAGTAGTGATCATAACGTTGAAGAGAGGAATCGTTCATCTGTTTCGAAAAACAGAATAGTAATAAAAATGCTGAGGACTGATTTGTTGTCGGAACCTGAGGAACCTGAGACATCGAACGAAGAACCTGATGCTACTCAGCCAAATCATGGATATGTGCCTGGCATTTTCAACTGGTAGACATCAACTGATGATTTTCGTCCAAGGTTCCAACCGACACAGTTATTTTGGATGTTGACAGAGCCTTTTATGAGCACACCATTTTAATGAAGATATTTCCCAGGAGCCTGTTCATGTATATCGGCGACCAACAAAAAGAGACCATTGAACAGAAACAAATATTTTAAGCAAAATACCCAGCACAAGAACATGTATGAAATTATGGTCCTCCTTGGATGTACATTAGTGATGTCATGTAACAGAGTACCGATGTGTTCAAATTATTGGTCTAATAACAAATTTCTTTGCAATCGTGTTATAAAGCAGGCAATTGGACGAGATAAGTGTTATCCAAACTGTGTTTTACTAACGCTGCAAAACCTGCTGATTGCTCTAAGAGATGTTAAGAAAGGTTTGTAACACAATTTGATCGCCTGACGTATTTTTGTGTTCTAATCGTTTCTTCACAGGAGAAATGCTTGAAAATTTGAAGACATCCAAATGCTGCGGGGAAATTCCGACTTTCTTGTCCTAAATCATTCAGATACGCAGATGTTTTGATAATGTCAAGTTGCCACTCCACTGAAATGAACTTCCTTATTCCGATGTAACAATTCATGGATAATATTTTCTGAAGTTCATAACAAAAAAATTTCACTAGTACAATATCTTGTTCCTCTAGCTGAACAATTGATTTGTTTGGGAAGGGCAAAGGCGGCAATCAAACTAGTGCCAGTAGTGTCTGATAGCAAATGTTGGGGTTCATCTTCTAACTCAGATGCCAAGTGGGCGAAGATGCCGGCATTGTTTGGCACAAAAATAGAAAACCTTACGATGGCCATGTGCTTTGCTTGTATTCTGGCTTTATGTAAAAGATGTTTCACACCATTTAATTTATAATTTACCAGCGACAAACAGTTGAGATAAAAAGACCCCATGTCCTTCGAAAAGGCATAGACCAATTTTGTGTCCAATTTCTTATAAATAGGAAGTAAATAAGCTATCCTCAACATAATTTTAAGGTAAAATATTGTCATTCTTGAAAAAATGTATTTCCATATTGAAAAGGTTAAATGTGATATTCTCGATTATTATATGTAATACAGACTATTCCCTACCTTTCGTTGTACTTTATTTATACTCTGACCACTATGTCTTCGATAATATACATGGAACACCCTGAATTTTTTAAATTAGATAAATTACAATCGCAATTACATTTTAAACATTACTTACATGCTCTGCACCTAAATCCCTGTATTTAGAATTCATTCAGGAAGACTTACTGCAAATAAATTTGTCAATTTAAAAACAATGTACAAAACAGGTGTATATTTCCTATCTTACGATTGAACGATTAGTGGGGTTAGTACTTGCGATGGTCAGTCTCAACTGCCAAATTTATATAAGACCTATAAAAACAAGTACTCCTTGAGAAACCAATAAATTTAAAGCTATTTAAAGAAAATTCAGTATTTATACAAAATGTACATGCTGTATTTTGGTGACTGCTGCTTTATATGGTCATACTCTAATTTATATGTAAAGCTGACTTCTTAGTTTAGTTACCAATTTATATAGTTAAATGCTTTGAAATTAGTTAATATATGTGCAGATGTACAATTATACATTTTGTTGAGTAGCAAAATTGAGTAACAGAACTTATTTTTCGTATGATTACAATATTATTAAAAATAATAAAGTTCCTTAGTTCTCTTAAAATTACACTCGGGTTCTGAGATAAATAAGGACAAAAAAATTAATAAATGTTGTTTGTCTCCAATGCCTGTAGTTCTTGTTTTTTCTTTTATTCTTGTGAGAGATGGTTTTCAGTTTTTTCTTTGTTTGTTGGTAGAGGTTGTAAGTTTCTTGTTAATGCATTTTTTGTCTCTTCAATAGGTTCTTAGTAGGCCATTTTTCTTGTGTAAGGTAGTGATTGTTTTTTAGTTGTTGGTTTGAGACCACAGTACACTGATTGGTGTCAGTTTTGTTTGCGGAATACGGATGGTTCCCCTGGAATGTTAGGTGTGTTGGTTAAACGTTTGTTGGTCTCAGTTGAGTTGGTGGAACGCGTGTTGGTCCCAGTTGAGAATCTTGGTTAAGTTGCCGGAACATGTGTTGGTCCCAGTTTGGAATGTTTGTAAATTGGTGGAACGCATGTTCGTTCCCTTTAATTGGCGGAGCGCGGTTGGGTTGGAGTGTTAGGAACGTATGTTGATAACTAGGTGGAACATTGTTAGCTCCTCTTGTAGTTGCTTGTAAGTTGTAAGTTGGTGTTGGTTTGAAGTTTTCATCGTGTATAGGAGGCGTAAATTGCTATACACTGGTAGTTGTGAAAAAACCTTCATTTGTCTATACTTGAAAAACAAATAAATTTGGTTCTACTTCATAAACAAGTAAAGTTGAATTTCCTGGAAAGACACACCCCCTGACCGTTCTGGCCTGCTGCTGCTCGAATGCACCTTCATCTACACGTAAGTTTTCTATAAAACGCTTACATTAGCAACCGAATAACTTCAGAACTTAATTGCCGATGTCATTATATATTCATGTATGTAAAGGCCGTTTATCTACGTTTTTCCAGTCCCCATAGAATTCACCAGGCTTTGCTGCGAGCAGCCTACCTAAGTATACTGGGGGATCTTAGACCAAAAAGTAGACACAAACACGTAAAAGCCTCCACTGGTATTTTACAAGTGAACTGTGTCGTCTTGAAAGCGATAAACTAGACCAGCATCTCATAATTCATTTTCTGTCATACAGATCTAGACATTCGAAATTGCATAATATAAAATGTCCGCTTCATATTTAAGAGATATTCCTGTGCCAATTATTGTCCAGCACCGGAGCACTTAAAACTTTTCATTATATCCCGACATTCAGTCTAGAATGTAAAATTTATTCACCTAAACAATCCGTCTTGTAGGGTCTAAACACCTAATTGAATTTATTACGATACCAATTTCTTCTGATTTATTGTTGTGTAAATATCCGTTACCGCAAAACACAGACGACGAACGCGGTAACGTAGGGGCCGTATCCTATCCTGATCTCAACCGTCGGCCCCTGTAGATTTACGTCGAGTAAATCTCCTGCTTCAAACAATTGAAGGACAAACGTAATCTTGTTCAGCTAGAATTATTTCAAGTACATTTTCAAGTTATCTGTTTTTAATCTAGAATCCTGTAATTAGTCTTTGAATCTACCGTTACAATATCAAACTGTCCTGTTTAATTGTTCATTAAGAAAAGTGCACTTTGCTAATGCATGTCTTTTCTTAATAAAATCCTGATGTTACGTTCAATTATAATTTAAACAAATTCAAGAGACCTTTATTAATATTAATATTATCCATATTAACATTCTGTTGTCATTGTAAACACACCCTGTCTGCTGTCAATAATATTATATTAGAAATAAGATTTCTAGATAGTTTAATCTCGTATTTAGTAATAGTAATTCCTGTAAATCAACCCAATTACTTTAAATACGCTAATGAGTTAAACGTAATTTTAAATACGAGAGAGTGAAAATAATTTATACGTAAAACTGCAAGACGGAAGTATTCGTTTTGATTTTCTCTATCCTGGGCCACCCAGCGATCGATTGTTAAAGATATCAGTTCTTTTCCTGTTATTTAGAATTCAAGGAATAGGAATCAATAACGCATTCTCCTGTCTAACCTTTATAATAATAAAATATTGTTATATTGGTACTAGTCTCTAGGCTCGATTGATGTTAAGGATATTTTCCAGCCACCAACTCCTGAAGTCGGCTAATTTAACATAAAATTCATTTATTTAGTACTGTAAAAGCTGTAGGACAATGCATATATAAAACTTTTTACTGTTTGTCACTGTAAAAACCAATGCAGTTAATAATTTGTCGTAGCGAACTCACGTCCAAATTTCAATTTTTGAGCTAAAGCCGTGGTAGAATGTATTAAAAGTAAACGTAACTAACTCATCAGTCAAGTTACACTTGGACGCAACAACCAAGGTCGTGCAGGCACCAGACCAATTCGCAGAATTAATGAACCACCAGCGCACCTACTTAGGACAATTGCTCGTAGCAACCGCTTCAGAACCACTAGAATTAACAATAAATGGCTATCTTCAACAGGAAAAAATTCAATGTGACATCAATTTACGAAGATTAATGTTGTATTTCGTGCCGAATCTCGATTTTACTTGTAGGTGAAGTATTGACGTAGAAGGGTTTGCAGAAGATTCGAAGAGAGACGAGACGTGTAACGTAAGACGGCACTCTACCAGAAGATTTATGGTCTGGTGCACCATAACATATTGAAGTAGGTTTTTAGTATTTCTGGAAAGACACATACACGCCCATCGTTATATTCAGAATGTCTTGAAAGCCATTACAGTGCCTTATCTGGAGAAACTAAAAATCCACTTTTCAGCCAGGTAATGTCAGGCCCCACACTGCAGCTGTCACTGAAAGGTTTTCTCGTTAACCTATAGTCATTATTCTTCGATTTCCGGCAAGGTCGCTGTACCTTTCTCCCATTGAACATGTTTGAGGTATGCTTGGACTTAGACCGCAGGAAGATACCGATCACCAGATTCATAGCATGTGCCGCAGAGGAGAGGAGTGCATTAACTTAAGAGGAGCTCTAACTCATTATTAAATTTGAAGGTTATCGAGTAGTCCAATCGTCAAGAAACTTATTTAATATACTCTATATATAACCAGTTTATTAAATAAGTAAATTTATTGTTATTTACTGGGTGTGGCACTTTCAATATCACACAGTATAAATCAAATATTTGTACGTTGAAAGCTGGACATATTATTGCAATTGGTATTGCAGTAGTGCCCGATAGCTGCCATAAAAAAACCTTTGAAAAAGAAATTCAAGGGAATGGAACCTAATTGTAAAACTGCATACGTTAATATTTCACAAAAAATATTCCTGAAAACTTTGTTTGTATGTTTAGTGAATTGTGAAATTGAGTTGCTAACTATCTAGTTGCCGACCAAGTACCTTTACACCATCAAGGAGTCTATTTACGGCAAGACAATTTAATTCTTTGTTATATAAAAATTGAGCCAGGGTTCCACGAAACCTATCGGAAAATAATACATTTCAACCAATCCATTACTTTTCAACTATGCATGAGAAATCCGTAAGAAACAATATCAAAATAGAAGACCTAGAAGCCACAAATAATATGGGCATGGGTCCAAATATGGCCATGAAACAAGTAGCTCACATGTCACAAAAGGAAAGATATACAAATTAGTTTTCAAAACTTATACCGACATGCTTAAATGTTTAATTAATGCGAAAGACGACATTCGTCGGGTAATTATAAATTGAATTGCACATTCTGCAATTTTGTTTATATTGGATAAACACGTAAGAACTTTGATGTTCGATACATAGAACACATTAGATGTTACAAATATAAACACACAATCAAATTATGCCAAACATTTAATAGTAAATAATCACTTTGTAACACAAAACAACATTAAACCTTTACATTTTTTTAATAAAAAAGACAAAGTAGATATTTTGGAAGCATTTTAAATTTATAAACATAAACAGAAAGTACCTTTAATGAACGAAGAGGTTGATCTTATAGATTCACCTTGAACAGATATTTTAAATACAGAATTATAATTTACATCAAGTTTGCTGTTTTACATTAATGATTTGTTACTTCTTTATTATTTTACATATACATTTTCTGTTGATAATGATACATTTGGTATTGAAACGCGCAGAGAAATAAATAATTATATAAATGAAATTGTGGAATTATATCGTATTTTAAACATTAGTGCTATTAAATATGGAATTCTACGAAGTAAGGTTAAAGAATATATATTTACTTTGAATTAGTTTGTGTGAATACATGTAGCGTTAACATTATTTGTCTCAGCTACACCCGGAGCCGAGTTCCAGAGTGCGTTGGTAGGAAGTCGCCCGGAGTTCCCTTGCCAAAGAGCGTTAGTTTATTTTGTAGTAGAGTAATGGTTTTTCGTTTTATATTATTTTTGTTGTTTTGTTATTATATTAGTTTGGAGTCAGTGTGAAAATATTTATAATTATTAAGTTATATGTCAATATATGTATAAAACCCCTTTTCGTTTGTTTCGCAGTGTGAAACTCCAGGTCCTATCCAAATGAACTGACGCCAAATCTTCGATTTCGAACTATAGCCGCAGTAAAGAATAATAAACGAAACGTAGCCCATTAAGGGCTTACTTTCTCCTCTTGTTGTTGAATAATCTACCTGTTAAGAGCACATTGTACAGTACTTGTTCCATTTTATTAAATAGGTTTTGTTATACTGCGTTTGTAGTCATCTTTGAACATATCTGCAGACTTGAACGACGAACTGATTATGGATTTGAATTTCTGCACAACCCTTTTGATGGCATGGTAAAATTAGAAATAAACGGCTTCTTACATACACACATGCTGTACTTCTTTGTAAATTTCCAGGATCTTAGAGTCTACTATTCTAAGAATAATTCACCATTCGCACACTATATGCTCCTATGCTTCGTCATATTTTAATGTAATGAAGCAACATCGGCCAACTAAAAAGCAAATCTCCTACACATGACCCTTCTGTTCACCTGGTGGTATCGTTATTATCGATCTACCGAGACTAAGGTCAGTGATATTGTTGTATTTTATTACTGGTATTATTATCGATCTACCTTAATTTACCATAACCACGCGTTCATAGTTTAAGCTAGTGACAACACGATCCCTTTGTCCGAAACTAAGCTCGTGATCTTGTTTTAGTTTATTACTGGTCAAATTGGACTTAGTAAGGGTTTAACAAATTTCCCCATGCTTATAAGGATAATTGGTTGCATTACATATTTCATATAATCTTATCACCACATATGTATTCCCTTTCTAAATTACTAGAATTTTTTACTTTGCTTTGTGTGTATCGATACCTAAAACATGATTATTATAGGTGTCTTGAATTCTACTATTTCTGTACTATTAATCTTTTGTGAATTTTCTGATATTATCTGAGTACTTGTAATTTTCTGATATTCTGAACTAGTAAAGAGTTTTTACTTTGGTCATTGCACCTGTAATTCTAGTAGGTACTGTAAATGTGTTACTAAGTGCTTGTAATATAAATTATTTAACATATTTTAACTGCTACTTGTTTGATTTTTATCTTTTAAAAGGTACCACGATTAATTTTTTTAAAATTTATACAATAACCTTAAACACTGTAACTGTATACTGGCTGAAATTCTTAGGAATACCCCGAGCTCTCGATTACGTACGACAAATGAGACCACCGTTTCAGGTAAATATTCAAGATATTGGGACCAATTTATTCGAAAATGGGGTTAACAATATAGAATAAAGATTATTATTCGTGGAAGAATAAAATGGCGGACATATTTAACGTTTAAACTAACACTAATACACGCCACTGTGTCATAAGTATAAATCTGTTTTTATGTATGTGTACTTCAATTTGCGAAAAAAATGCGAAAAAGGGATGTGGGCGTGGGTATGGAGTGGTTGCGGATGTGCACGTGGATGTGGATGTGCACGTTGCTAGGTGATGTGGGTGTGCGTGCGTGCCTTCATGCGAGCGTGCGTGTGTATGTATTGGAAACGTTAAGATGAAAAGGATTTTGACCGTCCATTAGATGACCATAGGTGGATCAAGTGACCATATTACAGGATAAGCCGAGTTTGGATACCTTAGTTGTGTTTATTTCTGATTGTGTAGTTAGCATTCTCCATGTAAACAAAAAAACTCTTCGATAAAATCTCCATAGGAAGCAAACGAAAACAGAAAGGTACCTTACTACTGATATTATATATATATATATATATATATATATATATATATATATAATGTTTGATATATAATTTCAGAATGATATATATAATATAAATGTGATTAATAAATAAATATTTCCTCGACTAGCAACTCAGGGGATATGGTTCAAGGAATTAGTTTTGTGATGATATTAAATAAAACATTCATATTAAAATTCTTATAAGATAACTCAATTACTGTCTTGCAATTAAATTTTAATTCAACTTGAATTGTTTTATTCAAACACCTTGTATTATAAGGAATTCTACAACACATTGCGCACATGCGGATATCTGTTTGTAAATAATGATGTTAAATACGTGTATTGTGTATTCCATGGCTGAACAACAAAGTAAATTACTGTTACTGTAGGTATAATTTGATTTTTTAGCTGAAGTAATATTATTATATACTTAATGATTCGCGTTCGTAATCGCTGTCATATCTAATTTGTTCCAATTCTTTACACATGTCAACATCGATGATACGCATAATTCATAAATATAACCTAGATTGCTAATATGAGATTCATATAACTTACAGCGTAGTTAATTTTCCTTTTGCTGCGACAATCTCGGAAGCCCCTTTCCCAAAATCATCTGTATTGTGTATCCCACGAAGTATGCTGGCACAACATATCGAAAATGTGCTTCTTCTTAACTTATTAACTCATTAACTTTTTCCATAAGCACTTTATTTTAATATTGCATAATGTTAATGCAATAATTACCTGCATTCAATTTTATTTATTGACTTTTTTTTCATAACACTTTTTTTTAGTATTGTATAATCTTAAATACAATAATTATATCTGCATTCAATTTTAATTTATTAAAACTTTTCTACTTTCTATGAAATTAATAAACTCGATTTTTGTCTTTAATTAATTTTGTTTATATTAAAAAAATTTATAACATTATTTAATAATTCATTAGAAATACCAATTTAACAATTCGTTTATTATTAATTACTCTAACCTCACTTTTGTTTTAAGCAGTTTAACTTTTTTGCGAAAATAGGTTTTGTTTTTATATGAATTAGGTTATGAAAAACTTACCAATCTTAAATTATTATTACATGTTCTAAACAAAAGTAACATGCTTTCACCTTCAAGATTAATAAGAAACTCCTAACAAAATTTTCAAATGTAGTGTCATTTTTTTTAAAACACCAATTTTGATTGGACCTTATACACCACACAAACAAACCTGAACTTAATTGATTGGTTGATCATATTTCTGAAATTTACAATTTACTAATTTTACAAATATCCTTGTGATAAAAGGACACATCTTAAAAATATTATAATCATTAAATTCTACACAAAATTTCCTTTAAAATGATACCCCATTTGCCCTATTTCGCTTTTAAACTACTTTGCTATGATAATTATACTATTTATAGATTTTCACATACAGAAATTTACTTATACCTAACTTATTCTAATCTCTACAGGAAAACTATGGTTATATTTGGATTCTCTGACCCGAAAAACGTAAAGTTACACTAACTTTAACTTTAACACAGTCATCAGTGTAAAATCTCACAATCGGAGTTCAAAATGTCCATAACCTATCTTGTCAACACATTTAGTCAATTTGCACCAACAATGTTAATTTATGTGGCTACACTTCCTTTTAACAGAATAGTAAGTTACTTTTACGCTAATTATTCAGTATCATTCTTCATAATTTCATAAATGATATGAATCTATCTAACATTGTCTTTATCGTTAACTTTAATCATAAAATTTATTTCATCGACATGTTATCTAATACATCCTATTTTCGTTTATTTTAGATTATGCTACCAGAACAAGCTTTACCTTTTCCAAATGGATATGATGAACAATATTAAAGAAAATACATAACATATCTTCCGAAGGTGATCGGAAACTAACTAATAATGTGAAATTTCCCTTGTACAACCTGATTAAAATGCAATAATTGTAAAACTTGAATCAATTAGCTCACAATGTGCCGTACAACTACATATGTACTCAGTTATATGTTATTATGAACCTATGTAACCTGCGATCTTGCATATATGTTTATCTAATTTTATCACACTAACATTATAATCTTTATTATCAACTTTATTTCTTTATAACCATCATATTTAACACTCAAACATATCATCTCAACATATATGTACAGTGTGTCTCCGGATTGAGTTCACAATAGGTATGATGGACCAAAAATTTTCGAACTGGAATTTTATATTTTGGGATTCCGCCCTGCTTGGTTGAAACAGTTGAGCAAAAATCCGTTATTTGTCAATTTAGTTTCAGGCAAAGTACCTTTTTCGTTCATAGTATGCCAAAGTGTTACTAAGAAAAGTTGTTAAGAATGAAAAGTTATGCAAACTTTCAGAATGATTGGCCTACTTTGATAATAGAAGTAGAAAATGGGAGAAAACTATTTTTTATTATTTACGATTACATGATAAATCTTAGATGAGAAAACAGGGTGATTAGAAATTTCCAAATTAAAATTCAAATTTTTACAGCTTATCAAAAAAATAAATTAAATTACAATTACTCTATTTGGCTTCCTCCGAGATCTGCAAAAATCGTCGTATACTTTCGCTATGGTCATTGGGTTAATTTCATCTACAGCATCCCTAATTTTTTGTTTTAATAAGTCGATGTTATCATGATCATATGGATAAACCTTTGTTCCAAATAACCCTGTAAGTAAACATCCATAGGGGCCAAATCCGGCCAATGTGCTAGACCATGTCGTCCTATCCACCTTTCAGAAAAGTGCTGATTCAAAAAATTTGTAATCAAACGTGTTGAATGAGATGGACATCCGTCTTGTTGAAAATCAAAAATCTTCTAAATTCATGTCTTCCATGGCAGGTAAAAAAAAAGCTAATCTTTGTGAAATTTTGCATAGCACCATAGTGTTATTTTCTGAACAACTTTTTTTAGTGAGACTTTGGCGTACTATGAACGGAAAACGTACTTTACCTGAAACCTGAAATTATACGATTAAAAATACAATTTTTTTGTCTCTACTTTTTTTGATATCTTGCTTCGTTTTCGAGCAAAAAATTAATAGTGTAAGTGTGTGAATTTAATAAGTACTTAAAGTGTGTATTTTTCAATTGTTGCTTGTGGAAATCAATTACACAAATAGTGAAATGTGCAATATGCATTTTCTTTATGGCCTTGCCAACGGCAATGCATTAGCCGCATGGCGGCTCTATGAGCAGAAATAAAATACCCTAATCGTATAATTCCTCATCATACTATCTTCGCCCGTTTTCATCAACGTCTTGGTGAAACTGGAAGTTTTCGAAAACTTATCGGAGGAAACGGGCGTCCCCGCACAGCAATAACCCCACAATTGGAGGAAGATGTACTTCATGAAATTGAGAACACTCCAACAATAAGTACCAGATATATTGCTAGAAACTTAAATGGAAGTCGTTCTACAATTTTCAGGATTTAAAAAAATAATCTTCTATACCCTTATCACATCCAACGGGTTCAGGCACTTTTACCGACTGATTTTCCGTTAAGATTAGATTTATGTTGATGGATACTTTAAAAAATTGGGAAAAATTCTCAATTTTTGGCACAAGTACTATTCACGGATGAGGCGAATTTTTCTAGAGAAGCCATAATGAACTTCCATAATAGTCATGTATGGGCGGACGAGAACCGAAATGCAATATTAAAACGCTGTCATCAACAGCAGTTTTCACTTAATGTATGGGTCGGAATTGTGGGAGACCACTTAATAGGCCCATTGTGTTGACCACCGAGGCTTATTGGAGATGTTTATCGCCGTTTTTTTAAGGATGAATTTCCCATACTTTTGGAAGACATCCCATTGCTATTAAGGTTGCAAATGTATTTTATGCACGATGGTGCTGCACTTCATTTCAGTTTAGTTGCACGTATTTGAACAATATCTACCCAAATCACTGGATAGGTCGAGGAGGCACTTAATCCTGGTCCCCAAGGTCTCGCGACTTAAATTCGTTGAATTTTGTCCTTTTGGCTCACCTCAAACAGTTGGTTTATACGACTCCAGCGCAAACTATAGACGAATTAAGAAACCACATTGCCGCACCCTGTGAAACAATTAGACACACAGCCGGGTTCGTCAATCAAGGTGTCGTAGGACAGATTCCTGTATTAGAGTTGGAAGTGTACATTTTCAACAACTGTTGTAACGCCTGTGTATGTAAAGCATTTTTCATATCCATGCTGTTTGTTCAATATTTATTCTTGTTTCTGTTAATATTAACTATTTAAAAAAATATTATTTAGTGAGTTATTGTTTCTCAGCTTGTTACATTGTTTTTCCCTCAAATGTATTGTTAAATTTGATTAGTAAATAACTAAAACATTGAATTTCTATTTTTGTTTCTACTTCCCTTAGGAATGTGCATAGAAAAGGATATTAATTTTTTGCTCGAAAACGAAGCAAAACATCAAAAAAAGTAAAGAGACAAAGAAGTTGTATTTTTAATCGTATAATTAGAAAAAATAATGCAACCTAAGAAAAATCAGTGGCGCCTCATATTTTTACTGATTAATATCAACAGGAGTAAGTCCCCGGACGCCGCTGGAATAGATAAAATAAATCAAATTACGCCAGAAGACGTCTACCGTTTTTATAAACAAACATACCAAATTTCAAAATAAAACGGAATCAGGGATCTCCAGATATTGGTAGAAAACTTGTATTGTCGCTAAATTTTAACACCCCGTATCTCCGAAACGAAGCATTTTCGGACACAGGTTCATAGGAACTTTCTTTCTTATTTTTGGTCAAGGAAACTCTTCCTGTAATATTAATGGGACATGTGTAATTGGAGAAATACCTGAATTGCAGGAATATATCTTAGATATATATATATATATATATATATATATATATATATATATATATATATATATATATACCGGATGCCCACTTTCCGGCTGCCATTTTTATTTATCTATCGATTTAAATGAAACTTGGCAGGGTTGTTACTCTAACCAAACGTCATTTTTAGGAATTTTTGACAAGCATTTCCGACTTCCGGTTTCACCGGAAATGACCTTAACTTTCGATTTTTAAATGACACCCCCTGTATATTTTTTGTTTTTCGGATTATGGAGGTCATTTTACGGCCGATTGCTTAATATTTAAATCGATTTTTTTCCAAATGTAATTTTAAAATTGAATTTTATTTTCTCATCCAGAGTGCCATGACCATCTTAAAATCATTCTACATACTTAACTCACTTCCAGAAAAATGCAAACTCACTTTTATTATTGCCGCATTATGGGCGCGTCTGAGAGTTGTTTTAAAGCAGCAAATTTTAATGCATCGCTTTGCGTATTTTCCCAAATTTTTCAGACAACGATTGAACAAAATTTATTTTAAAACAAACAGAGTGTAATAATTTTAAACAGTATTAAAATAATTTAAAAAATTAATAGCATTAACAATAGGTATTAGATTATAACTTTTGGACCTTTTAACCACCAATTAAATTTTCAAAGTGCTGCCCTTCCACCTCTTGACATTTCCTAACACAAAAACGTTGTTTTCTACGACATTCCTAAGCATGTCGGGAGTAATGCTAGCAAATGCCGCTCGTATACGGTTTTCTAAGATGTTAAGTGTTGTTGGCGGTATTCGGTAAACAATCTCCTTAATATGGCCCCACAAAAAAGTCAAGAGGTGTAAGGTCAGGTGAACGAGGAGGCCACCGGATCGGTCCACGGGTAGAGATAACATGTTCTCCAAATCGTTCTTCTATAATTTCTCACAACAATAACGTTGTGAGCCGGCGCACCATCTTGTTGATAATAAAGGTGTTGATTATTTATTTCAACGGTAATTCCTCCAAAAAATTTCAATTTCATGTTGTAAAAATCCAAATATCGTTCTGCATTTAAAGCCCTTGAAAAGAATTGGTCCCACAATACGAGTACCAATTATTCCAGCCCATACATTTACTGCAAATATCTCTTGAAAATTACCTTCCATCATTCGGTGTTCATTTATCGTTGACCAATATCTTGTATTTTGCCGGTTGAACATTCCATTATTGGTAAATCTCGACTCGTCAGAATACAAAATAGAATTGGCTAGGCTATTATCGGCATCGTTATGTTCCAAGAACCAGTTGCAATATTCCAGTCTTCTAACAAAATCTCCTCGTACAAATGTTGGTGAAGCTGGTACTTAAATGATTTGTATCCATGTTTCTGCAAGATCTTTCTTGCTGATTCTGCGCCAATGTCTAATTCAAAGGCAATTTCCTTGTGGATGCTGTGGGGTTTTGAATGACATATGCTATTACATTTTCTTCCGTTTGTTCATTAATAATAAAATGTTGTTGCAAATTATCTGGTTCTTGGCGCATTTTTCTTATAAGGTAGATAATGTATTGTCTTGTAGGATGATGAAGACGCTCATGATATTCTTTCCGATAAACTCGATCGGTTTCAGCTGCATTTTGGCACAATGTCCATACATAATAAGTATATTAATCTGCTCACTCTTGGTAAACATTTTGTTAATTTTATAATTAAACTAAGTACAAACTTTAATTTAATTTTAAGTAAAATATTAGATTTATCTTAATAAACAACAACCTTTATTATTACCTGTCAAACTTTTAAATTTACCATAGTGTTTCCATGGCAACCTAGCCACCTATTGTTTCATGGCAACTCTGATGTGTGTGACATAGGAAGTGTATTTTATTAATGAGTAAGACGTAAATATAAAAATAAAAATGTTTTAAATCGAAAATGGGTAAAAATGGCAAAACGTGTTACACGTCATTAAATTCATTTTAAAATACTGCATTTAGTAGTTTTATGAAAGTGGTATGCTTCCATTTAATTTTTTTGAGCTACGGCAAAAATAAAGTTTAGAACGTTCTAGTAAAAAAGTTAACAAAGATAAAAGTGAGTTTGCATTTTTCTGGAAGTGAGTTAAGTATGTAGAATGATTTTAAGATGGTCATGGCACTCTGGATGAGAAAATAAAATTCAATTTTAAAATTACATTTGGAAAAAAATCGATTTAAATATTATGCAATCGGCCGTAAAATGACCTCCATAATCCGAAAAACAAAAATATTCAGGGATGTCATTTAAAAATCAAAAGTTAAGGTCATTTCCGGTGAAACCGGAAGTCGAAATGCTTGTCAAAAATTCCTAAAATGACGTTTGGTTAAAGTAACAACCCTTCCAAGTTTCATTTAAATCGATAGATAAATAAAAAATGGCAGCCGGAAAGTGATCTCGTGAGACGTAAATATAAAATAAAAATGTTTTAAATCGAAAATGGGTAAAATGACAAAACGTGTTATACGTCATTAAATTCGTTTTAAAATACTGCATTTAGTAGTTTTATGAAAGTGGTATGCTTCCATTTAATTTGTTGAGCTACGGCAAAATAAAGTTTAGAACGTTCTAGTAAAAAAGTTAACAAAGATAAAAGTGAGTTTGCATTTTTTTGGAAGTGAGTTAAGTATGTAGAATTATTTTAAGATGGTCATGGCACTCTGGATGAGAAAATAAAATTCAATTTTAAAATTACATTTGGAAAAAATCGATTTAAATATTATGCAATCGGCCGTAAAATGACCTCCATAATCCGAAAACAAAAAATATTCAGGGGATGTCATTTAAAATCAAAAGTTAAGGTCATTTCCGGTGAAACCGGAAGTCGGAAATGCTTGTCAAAATTCCTAAAATGACGTTTGGTTAAAGTAACAACCCTTCCAAGTTTCATTTAAATCGATAGATAAATAAAAAATGGCAGCCGGAAAGTGATCTCGTGAGACGTAAATATAAAATAAAATGTTTAAATCGAAAATGGGTAAAATGACAAAACGTGTTATACGTCATTAAATTGTTTTAAAATACTGCATTTAGTAGTTTTATGAAAGTGGTATGCTTCCATTTAATTTGTTGGAGCTACGGCAAAAATAAAGTTTAGAACGTTCTAGTAAAAAGTTAACAAAGATAAAAGTGAGTTTGCATTTTCTGAAGTGAGTTATATGTAGAATGATTTTAAGATGGTCATGGCACTGTGAATGAGAAAATAAAATTCAATTTTAAAATTACATGTGGAAAAAAATCGATTTAAATATTACGCACTCGGCGTAAAATGACCTCCAGAATCCTAAAAGCAAAAAATATACAGGTGTCATTTAAATCAAAAGTTAAGGTCATTTCCGTGAAACCGGAAGTCAAATGCTTGTGAAAGATTCCTAAAATGACGTTTGGTTAGAGTAACAACTGCCAAGTTTCATTTAAATCGATAGATAAATAAAAAATGGCAGCCGGAAAGAGATCTCGCATATATATATATATATATATATATATATATATATATATATATATATATATATATATATATATATATATATATATATATATTATATATCATTTAGACTACAGAATAACATCATACAATTAGAAAATATTTAGACATTATTTTTAAATAGGATACTGTATTTTATATTTTCGTTATTGAATTTCTATAAAATTGATTTTTGTAAAATCCATTTTATTGATATCCTAAGGAAAATAGTTGTCTATAAAATTTAAAATAATATATTCAAAAATCATTATAAACTACAAAATTTTTAAGTGGAATGACATGTTTTTACGGAGAAAATGTTGATTAAGTAATAAGCTAACTTTTTTATAAAACATGTCCTATACCTATCTTTCATAGTTATTGAGTTATTTTCCGTAAAAAAACATGTCATTCCATTTCAAAACATTGAGATTTTGTATTTTGAAGATTATGATTTTGTGAATAGTTTTGGCAACACCTTGTATAACATTTTCAAATTTTCATAGGAACAGAAAGTAACTGTGTCTATGCACTAGAAACTTTCAAAATATTTTGCTTTAAGGATGTCAAATAAAAAAAGTATGCCCTGTGTCAATGGCGCGTGAAAATCGTGATTTTTTTAAAAACATTAAATATCTCAAAAACTATTAACTTTAGATAATAATACACCTTAATAAAACCGATTCAGAATTTATAGAAAAATCAGAAAATGTAATAAAATACAGGGTGTCCTATTTAAAAAAATAAAGTTGCATGCTCTCCAGTTCATATGAGACGAAAATATTTTCTTTAAATGCGGATTTGATTACTGAAAAACTTTTGTATTTAAACTTTTTTTCTATCCCTATTGTGTAAGGAGATATCCCCCGTTGACGAACTCCGCGGACACCGTGCATATATATATGTATATATATATATATATATATATATATATATATATATATATATATATATATATAAGCTATCCATTCCAGCAATTCAGGTATTTCTCCAATTACATATACTTTTCATATTTTTAATGTTGAAATATGTCAAGTTTCTTAATAATATGCAAGTTACAGTAAATTAACCAAAATTTTTTCAGCATTTTCAATCGACCCAATCGGTTTTCATTTAAACTGTAATTTTTACTACAAGTAAAAATATTCGTGCAAGTATTGATCAGTTTATGAACTTTTATTTATATCAGTACAAGAGTTTTGTTAATTTAAGATATTACTTAATGTTAAAAATGTTTAGTAAAGGTAGTTTGGTTGAAATTAAGCCTGATTATAAATCAATTGCATTTAGATTACCATAAAGTTCACTTAATAAATCTGTTGGCAAAATCCTCTAATAAGTTGCGTGAGCTTGCTTTCGGTTTATTCGTATTATGAAAACGCTAATGAAAATTTAAGATATTGAGTATTATAGGAATTTAAATTTTCACCGAAATTAAAATTAAGTCGAAATCACATTACTAAATAAAATTGTACCTATATGAAGATTTTTATGAGTTAAAAGGTTGCACCATTATGGTAAAAATTAAACGAGCAAATATATTTAATACTCGTTCTATTGATGATTTAACAATCGAAGAGGCCTAACAAAAATGTTTTGTCATTTTATACGACTTGTAACAGAAAGCATTAAGTTAAAATTAGTTTATATAAAATCCTTTTTGCTTTAATTGGAAACCGGAACTTTTTGGTATTATTATCTCTTCTGCACAAGTCATGTTTACTAATTTTGCTTTCAAATTATTCTCATTTAAGTAGTAATTAATATTTGTAGCGTAAAATACTAGTGTGGTCTGCGATGCCTTAACTAAATTAGCGTTTATCATTAGGCAAAAGTCAAGTTAGCTATAACATTTTTTTTTCATGAAACTTATTACAGTTAAGTTTTTAAGTACATTATTACAACTTACAGAAGCTTCTGAGTGTAAAATTTTAGGATTAATATTGCATTATTAAATATCCTTAATAATTCGATGACATGACTGACTTGAGAAAAGTTTATAAAGCATTTTTACTGATGTGATAATTTGCAACTTTAAAATAATATACATGATAATGGATACTCTGTACTTAATTTGTTTTTCCTTACTACGAGTCCCCTTTCCTACCGTGCCTTTTCACATGAATATACATGCAGTTCAAAATGCCAGTGGCACTACCATTAGAACACATTCCAATCAAATATTGTGGTACATGACAACGAGCATTCTTGACCTTTACGGTAAGGATTATCAAAAATATCGTAAGAAGAAAAAAAAAACATTAAATTGTTCAAACAAATCTAAACCAATCATGGATGACAAAAAGTAGTTTTAATGTTCGTTTCTTAGAGTCATTTAGTGATACATGAAATTCATTATTATGAAGAAATCGGTAATAATGGGTTGTAAATAAAATATATTAGTACAAAACGTGCAAAAACCATTCCACTATTTTTGTGCCCCAACTATCAAGTCTTCAGACGCACTCGTATGTAAGTAATTTTGATATTTAATCTTGTATTGTAGTCATGCAAGGTATATTTAGCAAATACCTTTTCAGTGAATTGTTTTATTACAACTTTCATGAATTAAATCTGCTTTATATCGAAAACTCCAACCTGCTTATGCAGTAAACTAGATACATAAGTCCGTACTAATAAATTATTTTAAAACATTTTTTATGCAGCATCTGAAGATGTTTTATATGACGTCGCACACGTGCTCTCCGATATGATACTACCTTACGAAATTAATGAGTATGCTAAATCATAGTAAATTGTTTTAAATTTAGCTTCTACAGAAATCTATTCAACTATTTAAATTTCTTCCGTAGGGGTCGCAGATTTTACATTACATGATTAGAAGATTCACCATGATTATTAATTCAAATACAAATTAGTCTAACAGTAGAACGGCATTACAAATTTTTGTAATTAACAGTTTACGCTGGGAAGAGTCTATGATTTTAATAAAATCAATTTTTACACAGTTTCTACAGGACAACGGCGTCATCAGCAAAGCTAAATGTTTTTCGTGTTGTTAATATATAAATTAAAAAGGATTGACCAAAATATAGTGCCTTGTAGAATTCCGTACCTCGGTATTTAAGCGTGTGTGCTTGTGCGTGTGCGTGTAGCTGTTTGCAAGTGCCTGTGCGTGTGCGTGCATGTGGGTATGGGTGAGTGTGTGTGTGTGTGTGGTGGTATGTGGTATGTGAGTATTGAGTGTGTGTGTGTGTGTGTGTGTGTGTGTGTGAGTGTGTGTGTAGTGTGTGAGTAGTGTGAGTGTGTGAGTGTGTGAGTGTGTGAGTGTGTAGTGTGTGTGGTGTGAGTGTGTGAGTGTGTGAGTGTGTGAGTGTGATGTGAGTGTGTGAGTGTGTGAGTGTGGTGTGAGTGTGAGTGTGAGTGTGTGAGTGTGTGAGTGTGTGAGTGTGGGTGTGTGAGTGTGTGAGTGTGTGAGTGTGTGTGTGAGGTGTGTGAGTGTGGAGTGTGTGTGTGGAGGTGTGGGTGTGAGTTTGGTGTGTGAGTGTGGTGTGTGAGTGTGTGATGTGTGTGTGAGTGTGTGAGTGTTGTGAGTGTGTGAGTGTGTGAGTGTGTGTGTGGTGAGTGTGGTGTGTGTGTGAGGTGTGTGTGATGTGTGTGTGGGAGTGTGTGGTGTGTGGGAGTGTGGTGTGTGAGTGTGTGAGTGTGAGGTGTGTGTAGTGGTGTGAGTGTGTGAGTGTGTGAGGGTGTGTGTGGTGAGTGTGTGGGTGTGTGAGGTGTGTGGTTGTGTGTGAGTGTGTGAGTGTGTGTGTAGGTGTGTGTGAGTGTGGTGTGTAGTGTGTGAGTGTGTGAGTGTGTGAGTGAGTGTGAGTGTGGTGAGTGGTGTGAGGTGTGTGAGTGTGTGAGGTGTGTGGAGTGTGTGTGGTGTGAGTGTGTGAGTGTGTGGTGAGGTGTGTGAGGTGTGAGTGTGTGAGTGGTGTGAGTGTGTGTAGTGTGAGTGTGTGGTGTGTGGAGTGTGTGGTGTGTGAGTGTGAGTGTGAGTGTGAGTGTGAGTGTGTGGTGTGTGGTGTGAGTGTGTAGTGTGTGAGTGTGAGTGTGAGTGTGTGAGTGTGAGTGTGAGTGTGTGAGTGTGTGAGTGTGGTGTGTGAGGTGTGGTGTGAGGTGTGGTGGTGTGTGAGTGTGAGTGTGAGTGTGTGAGTGTGTGAGTGTGAGGTGTGTGTGGTGTGTAGGTGTGAGTGTGAGTGTGTGAGTGTGTGGTGTGTGGTGTGTGGTGTGTGTGTGTGAGTGTGTGAGGTGTGTGGTGAGTGTGTAGTGTGTGAGTGTGGTGTGTGGTGTGTGTGTGTGTGTGTGAGGTGTGTGTGTGTGTGTGTGAGGTGGTGTGTGTGTGTGTGTGTGGTGTGTGTGTGTGTGGTGTGTGTGGTGTGTGGTGTGTGTGTGTGCACACACGCATGTGTGCACACGCACACAGACACCACTGCACACACGCACACGACACACGCACACGCACACACGCACACACGCACACACGCACACGCACACGCACACCACACGCACACACGCACACAGCACACAGCACACACGCACACACACCACACACCACACACCCCACACCACGCACCCACACCCATACCACACACCACCTCACCACACTCACACCCACACCTCTACACACGCACACACGGACAATTACGGATGCACATATACACGCACACGCACACGTACACTCACAGCCAGGTGCACATTCATTCGCACACGTACGCGTACACGGCATAAGCACATGCCTATCCTGACGAAGCTTTGTGAAACGTCGTAATAAGTCGGTTTATACAGGGTGCGGCATTTGTGCGTCGAAGTACGGTATATCCCTCGTTAAAGGAGATATCAAAAAAAGTTATTTACGAAAATTATAGGCAACTTCACATTATAAAATTATTTTCGTATTTACAGGGTGTTACATATTACCAGGGCGAAACAAACATACTTTTTTTAAATGGGACACCCTAACTTGTTATAATAGATTTTTTTTAATCTCGTTCTGTTATTAAATTGAAAATATTTCAGAAATTAACGATTATAGCTATAGGGAGCGCTTAATAAAAATGAAAGAACGTAAAGTGTGTTTTCACTTTTTAAAATAAAATACAGGGTGGTTCATTTGAAAAAATTGGCAAAATCATGTGTTTGGGTTTTGGCTCGCTCTATATTCAATTGGTGCTATAATAAAGAAATAGCACTTTCTCGTAACACTGTACCAAAGTCAAAAAGTTATGCCTGGAAAAAATTATTCTTAGGTTGTTCTGTCTAGGGTATACAGAATGTTGAAATGAGAATGATTTTCGTGTACAATTGACCATAACTTTTGAAATACCCTGCATATCGTAATGAAACCCTATCTTGGAAGTATGGGGGAGATGAGCTTGATCTAAATTTGAAATAATATATGGGATGTCCCATTTAAAAATAAGTATGTTTGGTTCACCCTCTAAATACGAAAACAATTTTATAATGTGAGGTTTAAAGTTGCCTATAATTTTTGTAAATAACTTTTTTTGATATCTCCTTTAATAACTAATAAATCGTACTTCGACGCACTAATGCCGCACCTAGCATATAGTGAAAAAAGTGTATTGCATATCCTTGTATGCCTACATATGTATAGGTAGGTAGGTTGGAAGGTAAAAATTTATATTTCATTTCTTTTAATTTCCACTTTTTGTGTTGGAAGGTCTTGTGTTGTTCTACACCAGACATTTCTGCTAAATGCGACTGACGGTGTTACTGGTGTTATACTTGTTCCCAAAAACTGTTTTAGTAAGTTTTATTGAAATATTAATGTATTATTGATTCAGATTATCAAATAATTTTTAAGAACAGGAAGAGAAATAATTAGAGGGTTCTGGTTTTTCTGTATAATTAAGCGAACCTTTGTCGGAGGAATATGGCTACCAGAAAAAAAATTCTCTACTCACCATTAACACACAGAAATTTAAATTATTTTTCATTAGTAATATCTGTTCTATAAAAAATGTAATTTTTTCTTTTATCACTTAAGTGTTTAGTGTATGTATATTTACAGCTTTTGTATTGCTACCAAGGCGTTACGCTAAAATTACGTAGTGATTTGCGAAATATTTCACGTATATTAGGCAGAAAATTTATATTTTTGCACTTGTCTTACCGTGGATATTTTGATTAAATAACTTTTTTAACGTAAGAATATGAATGGACTATAATACCTGTAACTAAGTGTTTAGGGATTAATAATCTAAGTTAGTTACAATCATTAAAAGTTTTTATGAGCACTTACGAAATTCCAAAATATCAATCAAGCGAAAACAATATAACTACAGTGGAATGAGGTAGCTGTTTTAGTGTTTTTCTATATCTGGAAGCGATTTCTAATTTATATACGAAAATAAGAAAATTAATGATTTTCGACTTGATTAATTTGAAGAAGCTACTGTTTTACATAGTTTTTTAAGATATATTATCGTCTGCCGGTATTCTAGCGTGTGTATTATAATTATATATAATGATTTCCGAACTGTTATTTTTTTAAATGATAATAAATAATTGAAATGCTAAACATTTAAGATTTGTATTGCTGTGTTTTTTATACTTTAATCAACTTTTAATCTCAAGTTTATTCATGATAGTAGTATGCAGACTATTGTACTTATGCAGAGAATAACTGGAAAACAATTGAGGTAAGTCGTAAATAATTAAAACTGGAAAATTCTTTTACTAGAAGTTGGTTTACGATAGCAAAACAAAAAAAAAACCCTTACCGATTGCATCCAACTACAAGTAGTTAACGATATTAATGGCATGACTATATTTTCTAAAAACTATCAACGATTTCTTGAAATTCGGGAAACTCATTAAGTGGGTTTCATTTTATCTACATCGCTTGGGAAAATTAACAATTAGTAAACTAGGATTCTTATGGTGATCTATCCAAGTTGTTGTAAAATGCTTGTAAACGGATAATTCTAAACTAGCAAACATTGTTTCATGTGTTGTAAATTCAGTAAAACCGCAACTTCAATCTTTCAAACTGTTTTAAAGCAGTAAAGTTATAGAGATTTAAAGCAATTAAGCCTGATTGGGGGTCTGTTATTCTGTATTACTTTATCAAGTTCTACTATACTATTATTATACAAAATGTTAATATTGCTATTTTAATTACCGTTTGAAGTATTCTAATGGCATTTTTTCGTGTTGCAAAACATAATTTGTACATTTGTTCTAGTTCTAATTTAACCCTTAAACCGAAACACCGTGTGGCAACCCTGTTTGATCCGCGGCTCTACCTTCCCGAGTACGCTTCAACCAACTTAAAGTGTTTCGGTCCTACAGGCCGGGTGTTTCGGTTTACGCCAGTAATAATACAGGTACGAAATACCGTAGTTATTTTCAGAGCTTTATCATGGATATTCCTTCCATCGGCCATGGAAATGAGGTTCAAACCACGAAAAGAAACTGTCTACTTTGGAAGCAAAAATTTTGAAAAAAGGATTATGGAGTGCTATTTGGATAGCGACGAGGAAGATAATGACAACCAAGAGATGGACGACTCAAATATAGATCAAGACTATGTTGTAAGTGATGAGGAGCAGCAGTTGACACAAGTAGAACTAAATGAAGAAAGCAAAAGAAGTGAAATACAGGATGATCTTTTAAGAGCTAAGCATCTAGTTACTGATGAAAACAACGACAATCAACATGTCAGAGGAAGTAATGGAGAAACACCGTTTTTTATTGGAAAGAAAAATAAGAAGGCATATAAACCGTCTACCGTAAGAAAAACACCAAAACATAACATTATTCGACAATTACCCGGATTTACTCGAAAAGCAACCCGATTGATCCACCTTGGCAACTTTGAAATTGGGAAATGTTTATTTGACAAGCAAATGATTGATAAAATTGTCCTCTACATAAATTTTAAATTAATTTCAACCAGAAACAAACTAAAACTTGAAAGCAGAAGTCAAATTATAGAAATACCGATTCTGTAGAAATACATGCATTTGTTAGTTTGCTAATGCTCACTTCAATTTTTAAATTTGGCCATGAAAATATGAAGTCACTGTTCGCAAAGGGGTTTACCGGAAGACCTATTTTCAGAGCAACTATCTCTGTTAAACGCTTTGAAATATTAGGAACTGCTCTTAGGCTTGTGACTCCACAACTCGCGAGGAGAGAAAAAAAAAACGGATCGAGCAGCCCCTATCTCCGAAATATTTAATGGTCTTATTCAAAAGTCGCAAGAAATGTAGTCTTAGTTATAACGTAACAGTGGACGAAATGCTTGTTCCTGTAAGAAAAAATATGGATTCCGCATGTATATGCCGAAAAAACTGGCGAAATATGGCAATGAGAGATCTATATCTCCGCACTATGCGAATTTAACCAAAGGCAAGGGTAGCACTTATTTTCTAAGACTAATCCATCTTCTAACGATGTCACTAAGGACAGACGATACTTTACGATAACAGTTTACCGAGGTGGTCGAATCTACTTCAAATATCCCCCTAAGGGTTGATAGGGAAACTTCCCAAACGAAAGTTCATCCACCACGATACCGAAACGTAATTCACTACTTCGAACGCCAATGCGTTCAACTGTACTCTACGGCAGCTCTGACTGGGATGCTGTATGCATCTTTCAGTTTTCGCCATCTTCAATTTCATCTCAGTTAACCAATCATAAATTACTTTAAATCATAATACGCGGCGTAAACGAAAAGCCTTTCGGAAATGAATCGCGAGAATTACGTCATGGCGGTAAATTGTAATCCCACGGTACCTCAAGTACTGTTGTCAATGTAACATGATATATTTTCGATAACTAAATTCGTTGAAAAATTAACCTTAGGCTAATGTGTCTAAGATCCAAACTCTTTGTTCTTTTAAAATAAGTGAAGTGTGACAATCCGTCGCCCAAGCCTTAAATTTATAAGCGATGTTCAGTACAAAGTAACAATTTTAATACTAAATACTCAAGACGTAATTTCAATTTCATTAACTATAATTATCGATTAAATACAAACACCAGGAATACCATTATATTAATTCCTCATCTAAACTCCTTTGCCTTATATACAAAGCTAACGTGTGGAAATCGATCGTAATTTAAACTTTGATCTAATGACACACAACAAAAAAAACTATACCACGTTCACAGAATTGGGATTCTAAATGTTAATTTGTAACAAGCTCAGTCATCTTCAAACAAGGTAAAATTTGTAGTTAAATTAAAGCTTCCAAAATTTATACCCTAAAATGTCCAATTGTAATAATCTATACTTCATTCACGATGCTGGATACTAATGAATATCCTAAAATTCGATAAAACAACGAATCTTAGGTAGATTTTGGACACACGTGACAACCAGGGAAAAGCCAACCTCTTCAAAGCCCACCTAGAAAATACACTAATATTTCCGAATGATCCATCCTTTGACGATAACTTCAAAAACGAACTGAAACAGGACATGATAAACTTCCATAACTTAAACATACCAGAACCCCTACTCAGTCACAACGATCCCCTTTCCTCGCCCCAATTACGCTTCAACAAACCATAGTCAACTTTAAAAAAGGACTGCACCAGGACATGATGGACTAAACAGACTTATTCTCAGACAACTCCCTCCCACAGCCATCACATTTCTACCACAGCTTATAATGGATGCTAAACCATCTCACACTTACCGACTGGCTGGAAATCAATCTCACCGATCATGATTCCCAAGTCCAAAGTAGATCTTACTAATCCATCCTCATGTAGATCTATATCCTCGAGCAAATCCCGATTCTCAATTTGGATTCAGACCCCACAGAACTTACCATGACCTCCTGTTGAAGCTGCTGAACCAAACATCTAGAGCTTTCAACTATAAGCAATGCAATCTGGCGATATTTATAGATATCGAGCAAGCGTTTGACAGGGTTTGGCATGCAGGACTATTACACAAAATCTGTCCCCTAGGTATACCCGACCCCATTTCTAAACTTTTAGTTGCGTACCTGTATGATAGGACAGTTACGGTAAAAGTTGGAAATGTTCACTCCAACCATTTCACACCAACAGCAGTCAAGGATCTCTCTTGGCCCCATTACTTTACCTAATATTCGCCTTCCACATCCCGCAACCTGCCTCTCCAAAGGTATCTGTAGCACAATTTGCTGACGATACTCTGGGCAATTGGTCACAACACAGCTACAGCCTCTCTCCCCATCTCCAACACCCTACGGTACTTCTCCCACTGGGCAAACCGATGGAGTCTCCGCAAACCCTTTGAATACCCAAGCCGTCCTTTTTCGTCATCCAAACCACTTTGCCACAGAAAACCTTTCAGTTAACCGGGTCTTGATTATCTTGCGCGATGAGCAAAAATAACACGACAAGACCAATTTCTATTCCTTGGGGTTACATTTACAAGAACTCTCAACTGGAGCATAGCCGTACAAAAAATGCTGGATCCATTCCGCAACCGAGTCAATCTCCTCGACGCCTTAAACCGTATCTTCGAAGGTTGTCATTCCAAAACCCTACAGCAGACCTATAAAACCCATAATAGACAATCGAGCCTTAACCGCGACTCCCTCAAAAAAATATCCTCGCGTGAACGCCGAATCCTGCGCAGAATACACAAATTAGACCCCAGATTTCTAAACATTCAACACGCCAATGTACCCCAGATCACAGACGACTCAAATCCATCCAAACCAACTTTGCCCAACGCAGGGTGTTCGGCGACACAGTCCCTACTAAAGAAATCCTTGCAATTCCTTACACCACCAATCCTCGGAGGCACAGGTTCTGCACAAAACCCAAATAAAATTCAAGCATCCTCCAGCCCTCCTATTCCAACTCCTAGAAAACCTATCGGAGGAATTCGAGGAACTCCTTGTCAATACTCCTTACGCCTTTAGATAATTCCTAAAGATATCCTCCCTCCCCCAGCGAATAATGAAGACAACCACAGCACCCGACCCGGCAACTCTAAAGGATGAATAACACCACACCACCTACACAACACCACAAGACACCTACACTAATATGTTTTAATTTAAATTTAAAATGAAATAATACTTTTTTTTCCACATAAGCAATCTAAAAACTACCATTAAAGAGAAGGGCTGAATAGGTGAACAATCCTGAGCAGCTCACAGGATACATTAAAATAAGCAAAAAAAGATATAATACTGACACACCCACACAAAAAAGTGCCAATTATCTAATGTATCAAGCGTGATTTTTACATCATTGTTTTGGCAAAGTACTATTATCTTCTATAGTTATCCAAACAACTGTTGCTGGTTATCATTCATGCGTGCACTTCAGATGTTTCTAATTTTTTTACATTCCAACCTTCGTATACATATGTAGGTACAGAAGATAATGCAATCGGCTTTTTTTCAATATCGCTAACTCGACTTATTAGCGCATTTGACAACTTTTGTCCATTTCGCCAAGATCGGCCATGATGTCAGGATCTCTGTGTGTCTGTGTGGATGTATGTTAGTATCCACGATTACACACCACCATCATGTCTGGATGTCTGTGTGTGTGGCTGTGTATGTGTGGATGTATGTTAGTATCCATGATAACTTCAGAACGAAAATTTTGTATTTAAGATTTCTTTCATTTGGCTTGGAGCTGATTAGATTTTGGGATAAATCCAGCGGCGGAGAGGGGCGGTTTATTAGGGGCAGTTTATGGTTTTTATAAAATATTTCTGAAACAGCTGCATATTTCAAAGGTATAAAATTACATTAAACATATCGATTAATTAGGTTCTATGAAATTTTTTTATACGACGCGTAATTTAGCGACAAAAAAATTAGTAAAGTACAATTTAAGTGTTAATAACCCAAGATAAGTCTAAAAATTAACTAAATATGAATGAAAATGGTCACACTGTATTATTGATATCTTACAGCAGCGGGCGGCTTGGAATTATTTTTTAAGTTAACGTATACATATTAATCTCTATCTGACATGAAGTTTTAAACGTTATCCTGACGTAGATTATTTTTTTGTTTGTGCAATGTTAACCTGTTTCGTTATTGAAGCGGGCGGCTTGGAATTATTTTTTAAGTTAACATGTACATATTAATCTCTATCTGACATGAAGTTTTAAACGTTATTCTGACGTAGATTATTTTTTTGGTTTTACAATGTTACCTGTTTCGTTATGAACGTATAAAAAAGAGGTTACATAGTTACCCTAAAAAAATTATAATTAAAATTATTTCATTTCTTTTAATTTTGTAAGTTAGGATTTAGATGTCTATTAACCTCTGTCAGACATGAAGTGTTAAACGTCTGTTTGACATAGATTATTGTTGTTTGTTTTGACAGTGTTGTATATTTTTGTAATTAACTTATTATGCAAGAGGTTGCATAATTGTGCTAAAAAAATATTATTTAAATTATTTCAATATCTGGAGGTTGGAAGATGGTGTGGTGTTCCACACCAGATATTTTTAATGTAATTTTATGTGCATTTTTCGATACTTTTAATGGTCAATGAGAAGTAAGATATACGGTTAACCTTTATCATATTACTTTTGTCATCAATCTGATTGTACGCACGTTCATTCGACTGATTAAACATTTGTGGTAAATATATGGTACATTTCAAGATAATTTATATTTATATACTCAATCAACCTTTAATTTTACAGGATTGCAAATTAAAAGGAACATCAATATTTATGTTAGCAAAGTAAATAAGATTTGTATTTTACTATAATAGCAGAATTCCTATACAGGGGGTCCAGTTTATAACGGCAGGACTTTACTAAAAGATAGTTAACGTAAGATAATGTCAGTTTTTCATATAAACATATACGTTGGAGAGCTTCGTTTTTGAAATTTTGTAAAATAAATAGAATATTTTGAATATTTCTAAAACGGCAGATTTGAATAATTTTAAATTTGATACACAGTGTGAACTAATTGGCCCTCATTATTTAGGGCTCCTACGCCACTGACTTTATTGTAAATCCAATAACGTCTTCCGATTGATTATGCTTTTTGGAACAAAAAAGTACGGTTTCATGGTGCACGTACGGCGCACCTTTTTCGAGATATTTCAGATCTTGTCAGGTAGTGTCAGACCAGTGATGGAAAATTTAATTTCGAATTTAAATTTCACGAAGTAAACTATGACTAAGTTTCAGCATTTATACGAACAATATTTTAATTCAGAAGTAATTTCGTAAATTATTTTTAATTTGGTTGCTAGTTTCAAACGTTAAATAAAATGCCTTTTAAATTTTCTAATCAAGAATATGCTGACATGCATTTTGTTTATGGTTTTTGTGATGGGAATACAGCAGAATACCGTAGACGATTTACCAACAGACGACAGCCACATCATAATTTTTTTTTCAAACGTGCATCTTCAATTTGTCAATCAAGGGTTGAAGGCTATACCTAGGAATCCCAATCGTCTGAATTTTAATTCGGTAAGGAGAAACAATAACGTACTTCGTGCATTTAATAGAGATTCGAGGACTAGTCAAAGAAGAGTCAGTCGAACCACTGGAACTTCTAAAAGCACTGTTGTAAGAATATTAAAACAGGACCGCAGACGTCCTTTTCATCTGCAACCTGTCCATGGTTTACACCCAGGAGACGAAGAACGAAGGGTTACATTTTGCAGGTGTTTTACCCGACGAGGTATTGTGAATTTTCATAATCAACATGTATGGGCGTATGAAAATCCTCATGAAATCAGACCGCGAAAATTTCAACATGAATGTAGTGTGAATATTTGGATAGGCATTTACAATGGAAATCTGTTTGGTCCTCATATACTTCCACAGTGTCTGAATTCTGAAAACTTTCTGCAATTTATGGAGACTGAGAATCACAATTGTGGGACGACGTTCTACTTAATATGCGAAGACAAGCCTGGTTGCAACTGGATGGGTGCCCAGCGCATATGGCATAAACGTTCGTAATTGGATAAATACAAATTTTGAAGGTCGGTGGATTGGTCGTGGTGGTCCAGTTGTATGCCCTCCAAGATCTCCAGACCTAACCCCCATGGATTTCTACTTGTGGGGTCATCTGAAAGAAATTATTTGTTCTACGCCAGTGCCAACTAGAGAAGAACTTTTACACAGAATTCAAAATGCGTGTGCAGAAATTAACCATGATGTGCTAGTTAGCCTAAACCATTCCATTAGAAAACGCTGCCAGTTGTTCATTCAACAAACTGGTTTTTATTTCGAACAACTATTAAATTAATTTTTTATTTTGTCATTGAAACGTTTTGTTTGATATTTATTTGTATCGATTTTCGGTTCGTAAACATGAATTAAAAAATCATTTTTTCCAGTGCCTAATTTGAAGCAAAGTGGTTATTTTATTAATTTTTACGAACCGATAGTCCAAGAACGTAATAAATAAATAGTTACTTAGTTATTCATCGGTTTACGAGTTATATTTACTGGTTTCATTAAAAGCTATTTAGTTAGAATTTGTAAGCACTCCTAAATCATATTCATTATTCATACTAGTTAATGACATTACCTGACAAAACCTGAAATATCTCGAAAACGGTGCGCCGTTCGTGTACTATGGAACCACACCTTTTTGTTCCAAAAAGCATAAGCAGTTGCTTATGCTTTTTGGAACCCAATTGGGAGAGATTATTGGATTTCCAATAAACTCAGTGGCGTAGGAGATTTTTTTGAAAATGGACGATGGCACAGCCATATCTCCGTCACTTATTTTCGTATTTTATCATCATATGCCCTAAATAATGAGGGACAATTAGTTCACACTGTGTAGCAAATTTAAAATTATTCAAATCTGCCGTTTTAGAAATATTCAAAATATTCTATTTATTTTACAAAATTTCAACACTTTGTATCTCGAAAACGAAACTCTCCAGCATATATGAAAAACTGACATTATTTTTACGTTAACTATCCTTTGGTAAAGTCCTGCTGTTATAACATTTTTTGAATTTTATCTAATTAACGTATGCTTTCAAGGAGCAAAACTATACAGGGTGTATTTTAAAATCACCGACAAACGAAAACTGGAGATTCTATGATTCAAAATAAGACAAAAATTATCATAAACGCTTTTCCAAAAATGCTTCCTAACCGAGATACAAGTTGATTAAAAAATAATTTTTTTAAGAAAAAGATTTCTATTTAAGTTACAATTAATCAGGTGAGCTTGAGTCAACTGGCTCTATCCTGTGGCGTAGAATATGTTAAGTTAATCACTTTAAGTAAAAAAAAAACACGTCTCTGCTTCTTTTGAAGAAATATTTTTTTGTTAAATTCAACATTTAATTCTGCCAATAAAATCATACTTAGTATTTTTTCGATTCGGCACCCGTTTTTGAAATATTTTGCATTAACATAACGACTTCATTATTCAGCAATAACCAAATTAAATAAATCAGAGATTGCTTTGCATTTGACAGTTACGTATCTTATGTTTGCTAAAATAGTTGCATTTACGCGTGTTTTGTAATTCATTGTTTGTGTCTAATTACTGTGAAAAAATGAATTATTCCAAACGAGAACTGGTCGATATGCATTTATGTTGTGGTAATACTAATTGCAATGCTCGTGCAGATGCTCGACTTTATGAACAAAGATTTCCAAATAGAAGACATCCACATCATACTACGTTTAGAACCGTTCATCGTAACTTGTTAAAGTATGGCAGTTTAAAAGGAAAGAAAAATTCCGGACGAAATGCTCGTGTACCAGTTGAAATTGAGGACAAATTTTAGATAGAGTTTATGAAAATTTATCAATAAGTTAGGTGTAGAATTTGGTGTGTCGCATAGCAAGTCTTGGAAAGTTTTACGAGAACAAAATTTACATCCCTTTCACCTACAAAAAGTGCATGCATTATTGCCTGCTGACCATCTTCGTCGAATGAATTTTTGCGAATGGTTTTTAAATAAAAATGCTGAAGATGTACAATTTGTTAGAAACCTATTGACCACTGATGAGTGTATTTTTTCCCGAAATGGGATAATAAACTTGCATAATTCCCACAAATGTAGATGAAAATCAGCATCCAACTGTAGTTACAGCTCACCAACGTAGATTTAGCGAAAACATTTGGATAGGTATACTAGACGATCACTTAATCGGATCTATCCGTTTTCCTCGAAGACTTACTGGCGAATTCTATTTAAATTTTTTGAGAGAAGATTTACCAGAATTGTTTGACGACGTACCCTTAGATGTTAGAATGAACATGTATTTCATGCATGATGGTGCACCATCACATTTTACACAAAACGCCAGAGAATTTTTAAGTGCATGGTTCCATGGATGCTGGATTGGACGAGGAAGTGAAGTACCGTGGCCGGCACGATCGCCAGATTTAAACCCATTGGATTTTTTTGTGTGGTGGTATCTGAAAACTCGTATCTATTCTGTTCAAATTGATAATCGAGAGCCACTTTGGAATCGCATACAGATGGCATGCGATGAGATTAAGGCTATGCCACAAATTTTTCAGCGTGTTAGGTTTCATTTGCTAAGAAGAATACAAGCTTGCATTCAAAAGGTAGGATGACATTTTGAACAATATGTATAAAAATAATTATTATTTTATTTTTGATTCCTTCAATATCTCTTTAATAATATACCTAATAGTTAACTGCGTTATTTTTTTGTAAAATAAAACAAATTTTGATTTTTATTGAATAATGTGGACGTTTATGTTATGCAAAATATTTCAAACACGGGGTGCCGAATCGAAAAAATACTAGATATGATTTTATTTGCAGAATTAAATGTTGAATCTATCAAAAAAATATTTCTTCAAAAAAACCAGGGGCGTGCGTTTTTTTTTTACTTAAACTGATTAACTTAAAATATTCTACGCCACTGTATGGAGTCAGTTGACTCAAACTCACCTGATTAATTGTGTTTAATTAGACATTTAGGTGTACCAAATCTCAGTGTAATATCTTTTGTAGTTTTTGAGGGATCTTAAAAAAAACCTTAAAAAAAGTGTTTTTTAATCAACCTGTATCTCGGTTAGGAAGCATTTTCGGAAAAGCGTTTATGATCATTTTTGTCTTATTTTGAATTATAGAATCTCCAGTTTTCGTTTGTCGGTGATTTTAAAATACACCCTGTATATCATACAAACGTAAAAAATTCTAAATTATCATTGCCTGGCAATTTCCCTAATGTATTTTTCCAATCGGGTGGGTAGTTTAACATATTCGGTCAATTTGTGTTTTGGTCTGTTTCACATTAAGCAAATTTCGTCTTGATGGTTAAAGGACTTTCTCATATTCTCCAGCTTCATTCAATATGTCCTTTTGAGAAAATTATTCCATTAAACTAATATGAACACGGTTACTATCAAGTAATTTTAGAATAAGTGGCAATATTGTAATGATTTCCTTGTTTGTACCACCCTCTCTGCACCATTACCGTTATTCACAAATTGCACATCAATCTTGTAGGTTTTAGTCACTTAGTTATAAATATTTTGGTGATTAAAAAGTACTAAAACTAATGTACATTGGTACCCGCACAAGAGAGAGCTACCCTTAAATGATCTACTTCAACTATAAAGTGTATGTCGTGATTCGTTAAAATACCACCCCACAAGAGCCCTTATCTAAGTGCTCGATACAATAACTCGCTGACAATATGGCCCATGGCAAAACAGCCCGCGATAAAACTGCCCAAGTCATAAGAGTGCTCAATTTAATAAATTCAATACTTTTTTGGTGCGGAAAACTCAACCACACTAAAATATGAAACTCACTTTCATCAAAAATGAGTTTTCTAACATAATAAGTGCAAGTGTGATACTGGGAATTTTTCTATGTAATTAAACTTTTTAACATCGGGCGAATATTCAAATATATAATATTAGGCGTGGGGCGTGGCGCGGGTTCACACTGTATTAAGTACATATTTTGCAATTACGTCATTTTGTTTTGAAATTACATAGAAAAATTCCCACAACCATATACTTACATTACCCCAGAAAGTTTATTTTTGATAAAGGTAATTTTTATATTTTAATGTGGCGGCCTTTTTACGTCAAAACATTTTTGAGTGATTTTACTTGGGCCTACTTTGACGTGAGCTATTTTGCCTCTTGTAGCGAAGTTGATACTAGGAGTTCCGATACCAATATTGATCAAAATCGTTGCAGATATCGTTTTATTTCATCAAAAAATATAACTTAACGAAAAAGACAACTACTTTTAAAGGAGGTTTCCCAGATATTCTGTATTTAGTAGGTTATAAAAGATTTCTTAGTACAGGGACCGCCAGTGAAGCGGGAAATTTTGAAGTACCCAATTTTTCCAGAAAATGTTTATTATCAACATTTTTTTTATAGGTTTGAGTGTGCATCTTATGTCTTAACAATAATTCCGCTCAAGTGAGAGCCATTTTTGTGTAAACACTCTACTAAAACAGATTGAAAATTTTCCATTACTCGGCGGAGCAGGACAGGTTGAATTCACTCAATTTCTTGTGTAACGTTTATTGCTAATTGCGGTAAGGTTTGTGGTCTATTACTGTATACCCTGCTCTTCAGAAATCACCATAGGAAAAAATCACATGCTGGAAGATGGGGGATCTTCCAGGCCACAAAATGTCACAATGTGTGGAAATGTTCCCTTAAAGTAATCATAGACACGCGACCAATATGACTTGTAGTTCCGTCCTGCTGAAAATAATTGATGTCCGGAAACATAGGTAACTCTTCCGTCACCAATGTTCTGATCATGTGTGTGTAGCGGTTTGCCGTAACAGCTATGGTGTTTCCTCTATCGTTTTGGAAAAAATATGGCCCAATAATACCAGATGATGAAATTGCACACCATACTGTAAGTTTGGAACAATGTAATGGCTTTTGGTGTATCTCTCCTGAGTTTTCGTCATTCCAATAGCGACTGTTCTGATAGTTTACATATCTGTTTAAATGGAAATGTGCTTCATCTGACATAAACATGTGGTGAATAAAGTTTTCAACACCATGTACACGTCGCAATATTTCTTCGCTGAAGATCCTGCGAGCAGGCATATCACCATCTTTCAACTCTTGGACGACTTGAATTTTGTAAGGGTGGAAAGATAGTCTATACGTAAAATTCGTCGTAACGATATGTCGCAAATGTTTAGTGCAGAAGCATGTTTCAGTACAGAACGCAGTGGACTATGTGTTAATGCTATTCGCACTCTATCAATGCTTTCCTCCATTCTTACAGACCATATTGCCCTTTTATGCTTCAAGTTTAATGTGGAGCCAGTTTCTTTCAAACTTTCTTACCCACTGTATTATTGCATGAGCATGGCAAAAAAATTTGACCGCAAAATCTCTTGATCTTACAGGATGCGACTTTCTTTGCAGATTTCTGAAGACAGGGGGAATAGAGTAATAGACAACAAACCTTATTGGAATTAGTACCGAACATCATACAAGAAATTGAGCAAATTCGACCTTTCCTGCTCCGTTGAATAACCGAAAATTGTCAATCGAAGTTAACAAAAACATGGTACCCATTTGAGTGAAATTGTTTTTGACATAATATGGCATATTTTCCTCTGCTTAAACCTTTGAAAAAAACTTTTGAAAATAAACATTTTCTGAAAAAATGGCTACTTTAGAGGGAGAGGGAGAAGGAGAGGGAGAGGGAGAGGGAGAGGGAGAGGGAGAGGAGAGGAGAGAGGGAGAGGAGAGGGAGAGGAGAGGAGAGGGAGAGGAGAGGAGAGGAGACGGAGACGGAGACGGAGACGGAGACGGAGACGGAGACGGAGACGGAGACGGAGACGGAGACGAGACGGAGACGGAGACGAGACGGAGACGAGACGGAGACGAGACGGAGACGGAGACGGAGACGGAGACGAGACGGAGACGGAGACGGAGACAGAGAGACAGAGACGAGACGGAGAGGGAGAATGTGTTTTATATTTGAGTGCATCAAAGCGGGTACTATTTAATGGGATATCTCGAAAACGGTTTGACTGTTTAAAATGGAATTTTATGGTATTAATATGCTACAAGGGGAACGTATTTTGACGTCTTAATTAAACTTTAATGACACACAATTTCGTTTTAACATTTAAAATGGAATGATATAATTTTGATATAATTGATACCGTGTATTACAAACTCATCAAATTTGTTTGAATAGTTTTGACAATAATTAAAATGAAACGCAGTAGAAGCTAATATGACCCCTAAAAGGACACTGCCCTGGACCTAAGGGACGTAATCCTGGGGTCCTGGGGGTATGGAATACTCCTCACCATAACGGGTGGGGGGGGGGGGGTCCGGATATTTTATGTGCTTATTTTATGTTTCTGAGCCGAAAAGTTATTAACGAAAAAACTCAATTTGGAGTACAAATAAACAAAACAAATTTAAAATAATAATAACATATTTAAATAAAAAAGGTAAATGTTTGTTTTTAAATGCACAAATATTTAGATCGGGGCTTGTTGGTGGCCATTCCTGTGATGCTTCATGTTTGCGACCGATCCACTTAGCAGGAAAAGTATTATTTAAATATCTTCTGACATTTCTAGAGTAGTGGGCGGGGACACCATCGTGCATAAGCCACATTTTTGGACGCGTTATACGATAACTTGCAATACTTCTTAAATTTTGAGGTAATTCAACGGGGCCCAAAATTTTAGTTCCCAACATGCCCACCCACAGATTTATTTTAAATTTATGTTGGGAATATCTAAGTACTGTTTCCCTGGGATTTTCTTCACTCCACCTGTGGTTGTTCCTTACATTGAAAACTCCGTCTTTTATAAATGAAGCCACATCAGAAAACAGAATACTTTTCACAAAATCTGGATCACGCTCTATTTTATGGAGGACCCGATTACAAAACGTTGTTCTTCTTTCAACATCCTCTTGCAGTAGATCCTGTACTTGTAATAGGTGGTACGGACGAAGGAGTTACTCTCTAGCTACCCTCCACACTACGGAATGAGGTATACTTTCCATAGCAACTATTCTTCTAGTATTATCTTCTTCAAAACGCCTTAAGATCTGTCCTTCATTTGCAACAGTTCTTGTTGTACCAGCACTATTGTTAATGTTTCAAAAACTCTGTTTCTCTAAGGCGACGGTCAATTGAAACAGTTTTCTTGAAGGAATTATCCTATTAGGAAATGTCTCTTGGTAACATCTCCTTGCTGCCCTTGAATTACTGTCACATTTTCCAAAAATTAAATACAAGTCAGTAAGTTCCTGAAAAGTGTATCTTTCAGCCATTTCTATTAAAGAAAATTTACAAAATGTTTAAAAACGAACAACACAGAAATCTAAAATACTGACATTGACAAGAGAAAATAACTAAAAAACATGGCAAGGTTGATATCCGAAATGGTAGATGTGCGGTGGCAGTATCTCACACTAAATCATTTTTCTCGAGAACTGTGCATATTATCGATTTTAAACTAGAGTATCTTTTTTACGTATTATTAAACAAACTTTAGGAAAAAAATAATAAAATATGCATTTTGTACACACACAAAAAAAAGCCTACTGAAAAAATCTCTAGGCCACCGCTGTTATTTAGTTACTATAGCAACTAAAAATATCATCAATTGTTATTACACCTGACGGATATACCTTCAATAAATTCGCAAAAGCCCTTTGTAACAAAATAATAGAAGTATGTTTTCCAACCTATCATAAAACACCCCGTATCTTTTTAATTAAGCATTTTTAGACATATTTATATAGAATTTACGGCCAATTTATGGAGAGAACGGTTCCAGAATTTGCCAAACTCCCATATGGCTTTTATAGGACTGGAAGATTGTTGTCTAAATTCTGGCAACGCTAAAAAAGGACGCCCACAAGCTGGAAAAGACAAAGCTGTTGCTATTTGAGCTGCAGTAGATTTCAATCTACATGCTAGTTTCAGAAAACTGGCTTCGGAAGCAAGCATGTGCCAAGCATCAATACTAAAAGTCTTGCTTATATGGTTATATGCTTATAAGTTCCATCCATACCATATTACAGTTCACCAAGGATTATACCGATATGATTTTCAAAAATGGATAGATTTTTGTTTGTGGACTACAGAAAGAATTGGGGCAAATGCCGAATTTTTAAATAGCTTGATATTTACAGATGAATCAATCTTCCAAAATTATGGCCAGGTACAAAATATACATCTATCTACCTAATTTGCTATTAAACTTCTTTAAGATAAATAAGCATAACTTGAATTATTGGGCTTCAGGAAATCTGCATTGGATGGATGGAATAATTCCAAATCAACATCCATGGAGTGTGTACACTAGTTGATAGCAATTTTGGTAATAAAACTAAGTTTATAATAATTATTACTATTTCCTTAATTATTGGTATTAATTTGTTAAACAAATGACGTACAGTTTGCTCAACATACAAAAAAACTAAAATGGTTCGTTATTGTGCGCTAGTGCCAAAAACAAAGTGTATAGAATTTAAAAATCATGTCAAGGAAAATTAATTAAAGATTTTATTACCATTTTATGTTTCACCTTTATAGTTAAAACATTATTATGTCGCAACATTTTCATCGATACAAATAAAATGTTATGTTGTACTTACGCGAAGTATTCCTTATTATGTTTTTCAACAAATGTTTGGGAATAGTATTAAGCTAATAGGATACAGTTTATATACCATTCATTTTGTGTGGTCGGCTATTGAGAATAAACATTGTGACTAGTACGAACACCAATTTATTTTTATTAAAAAGTGAATGCATAAGGAATTTACCGATTCTGAGCAAAAATTATAAACTTTTTTAGATAAAAATTTATATTAATTAAATGCTTATAAATTTTGAAAGCGCCGTTTAGGGCAAAAAATATGAAAAATAGCAGGATTTCGGCACCTTGAATTAAATGATTAAGTACGTGAGGTTTTTAGATACAGAAGCTGAAATATATTATCAATAAGAATTTACGACCGGAGTTTAACAAGTAGAAAGCGTAAGATGTTTTTTTCATACTTGTCAATAAAGAGCCCATACATCACTAAATCTATTGATTAAATAAAATACGTGTAGGTAAAAAGGTACTTATATTAATTGAAACGTCCATTATCGGAGTACTTTCATGGGGTTTTCTAATTTAATTTTTTGTACTAAAACTTGCTATAAATCACGGCGTACTCTATACCACCGTGTATAAATGCTTTTGGGACGACAGTAACGAACACATTACCCCATTTTAATACTTTTCCTTTCAAAATCTTGATTTAGCGTAATCGATTTAACACTCCATTATAAAGGTGCATTCTAGGTTAAATATTGGAGCTCTTGTTTAGATTTGGTTAATAGTTTGCTGTTATGATGGTCATTGTTCATAGCAGTTCATAACAGTATAACGCGTTTAGATGTCAACTTTTGAAATAGGAATGGATGCAAAGCTCAGGAGTTACTGCTCAGATAGCTTCCAATTTTAACCACTATTTATATAATTATTTTAAGTTATTCATTCAAGATATGTAAATGATATAAAACGGAAGGAAATTGTGCGTCATATTAACAAGTATGTATATTACACGTTGAGGACACTAAGGAGTATGCTACGTATGCTGTCTTATAACAATGTCGGATGTAATTTGTTATTATGGTTCTATCGAAGATGGGTAGTGTTATACGGTTGTCGGATCAACTTGGTGCACGATCAAAACTATTTTATTGCATCCAACACGATCGTGCTACTGTAGCCTGGCATTTTCAATTTACATCCAAATTGGATCGACTTGGTTGGAAACGCACTACCAGAATATCAACAACGATTGACCGAAAAAAAACTGCTTTTTACAGAATTTTTATCAAAAGTTTATTCCAAGTTTCTGGTGAAGTTATGCATAAATGTTTATTTCAACTTCGATTGACATTTCATAAACGTACATAGATTTTTGCTTTTTCAATTATTTCTTTATCTACATTTGTAATACAATAAAATAGTTTTTTTTTCAAAACTCATTAACAGGACTTTCAAGGTGAGTTAATTCGTGTATTTTTTGCCTTTTTACTGACGAACAAGACAAGCTTATTTTGGAAGCTTATTTTCGAAACGGCCAAAAACATGTAGATGGAAACTGGAAGTATTCAGTTGAAGAATATCGAAATCACTTTCAGAACATCGAAGTTTATGAATTAAAAAATGCAATAACTGGCGCAATTTAAAATATTACGGAAGCTCAATTAATAAATGTATTTGAAAAAAAAAGGAAAAGGCCACGTATTTCATTCCCTTCCCAACGGGGAGGGCGGGCTGCTCGAGCTTTCCGAGCTACTTCAGCCACAATCATGGATTCCCAGCATACATACATTACGTATGGTGGGATTAAGGATGGGCGTGGTCAGGATAGGATCGGAAGGAACGGAGTTAGGGTTCTGAAGGGGAGAATACTACCTCAGCATTCACCTAAGCAGCCGCACATGGTGTGCATATACGCAGTGACCATGCCGCTACATGTGTATGAGGAAAACCCCTGAAAAAACCTCATAGAAGGTAGACGGTAACGGGAATCGAACCCATTACCTCCCGAATGCTAAGCAGATCGTGTCACTACTACGCTATCAGCTCGGTGTATTTGAAAGTATGAAACCAAGAGTAGATACCTGTAATGCAAGCAATACTGGTCACTTTCAAATTGTTATAGATAATTGCCAAGTTTTAATTTATTTTTCTATTTTTAACTGCAATAATAATAATACCTACTGTATTATGTACGTAAATATAATTAAATAAAGTTAAACTAAAAAAAATTGAGTGTTAATTCAAAATAAACGTAAATTTAAATTTTTCAAGGTTTTGTACGCCTACATAGTAGGCAATTCGTCATTCACGAAAGTTCTTGTCATTTATGGTAGTAATATCTGCATTTACGCCACTGGACATAGCACAATTTTCATTTAAAAGATGCGGAACAGTAGTTGAGCGCACGTTCAAACAGTAACGATCGCACTGTGCAATTAAACACCTTCCAATTATGTTGAATCCATCGCAATAGTACGAGGACTTTGGATCGTATTGGAACCCTTGCGAAATATCAAACTGTAGCGGTCTAGGCCGCTGAAATTAAGTTTGACTATCTATACCAATAAAGACTACAATGTCACCCTGACAGTAGGAGAATAAAATATCAATTGGCGTATGATGGGATAAAAAGAATGTTATACTGCCAGTGGCATGTACAGTCAAACCTACCCCTCAATTATTATTTTTACAATTTTTACAATCAAATCCAAGAAACCATACTGCATTGCATAAAGAAGTCCGTAGGTGTCGCGTAAAGAGAATAACTCCGAGGGCGGAAGGAAGTTTACAGAGGTCTTATACACAGAGGAAGAACGTGAGGAGAAACCCACCAGGCATAAAAGAAACCATCTTAAGAATGCCAGGAGTTAAAGACGGTTCCCGTAACACCACCAATCACTGGTCATCACCGGAGGAGAAAACAAGTAAGTACTTAACATAAATACCTTTTTAGTAAAGTTATTCTATTATTTATATTAATAATAATTAACCACTATCTCTTGTATTCCTAACTCTAAGCTTTTTCCCGCCCTCTTCAGAGGGAGTCAACTCTTTCGCCCTTAAACATTTCCCTTTTTTTGCTGTAGATAACATCATAACAAACTCAACCATCTAACACCTCCATCATATTAACTTCAACCTCACTATTCCCCAATTCTCATACCTGTTCCAACTCAGGATATTACTTGCTAAATATTCCGACGGAAGATAGTTCCAAGAAACAGCTATTCAACGCTTTTGTCTCCACTAACTTTTCATGGTCGCATCTACAATTTACATCACAACCACACGCCCGTCAGCCTAGTCATTACCGGTCCTATGTTTAAGTCTAGCGTTGAGACGTGGATAAATGACCTTTTTGTACCCCCATACATACATCTTACCCAGATTTAGGAATCTAGACGAATCCTTTCCGCTATCAAATCTCTTTCGTCAAACCTCTTGTCATATTTTTTATGCAAAGTTAACAGTGGCACCCGGATAGTATGCAAAACCACAAATGGAGTTTACATGTTAGAAAAAGTAATCATGAGTACCTTCCCACACCAATAACCCTACGTTAGTATGCCGTTTCCCCTGCAATGAGGTGCGTCACCTAGCAGAGGAGTGTTCTACCGGTATCCTCAAGTTCCCCTCCCATGGCATATACGAAAAATCCCAGGGTTGTTGAACCTTATTCTCACTAACGTGTAACAATCGCGGCTGCTCCTAACCAATGCACATTTTTTACTATGCGAAACGGCAGGAAATGCCAACCTCGCGTTTGCAGGCCACACTTTATTTTACCTTAACGACTATGGCAAAGTACATTTGATTAAAAAAGATCAACACCTGTCTTAGAGCCCTTCTCTTTTTAAACCTGACCATCTCCCCTGATAGACGCAATCTTTTCACGATACGTATGAACATCGTGTCCAGAGAGTGGTGTAACTGGCGATTGTCCGTTCTTTGGAGCGGAAGGAGAGTAAGTTTTGGCACTCCTTCCAATCATCACCTCTCATAACCTCTTCCAGCAATAACAAATCTGCCAATAAGGACGATCGGCGTGCGACAGAAACACCTCCTCATTTAGAATTGAGTAAATATTGAGCAAATGCAAATTCTAGCGATAACCGAAAACCTTCTAAACAAGGCACAGCATAACTTTAACACCTACTTAAACAACAACCCAGATAGACAGCCGAGGGACCGTACTCATAATCCATAACCGATACTCCTCCGTTCTGCATATCTCCGCATCTGTAATACATCGAATGAACTATACACCTTCCTTCAACACCTCTAATTACATTCCTCCTGTTACGAGATATAGAAGATTTTGGCCCATAATTCCAACGGATACACATTTACTGATTATTTACGTGCAACAACTTCGACGAGGAGCCCTACCTCGGTATTACAATCACGTCTGACCACCTCCCTCTTCTAGTTCAAATGTCGGTAATTTAAAACACAATCACACGTGATTTTCCAAAGATTGATTGGAATGTGAACAACGTAATTTCAGTTCAACAAAATACACGTAAGGTTCATCACAAAAATAATGATCCATAGTGAAGGTTGGTTAAATATTCGATAAAATTTTAGCACAATATTCAATTTCCACGTATGGTGACAAACAAAAAAAAAACCAATGCATTCACTAATGGAGTAATATTTGATGACAGTAGGTAGTTGTAAGTTTGGAAATCAACTGAGAATCAAAAAACGCATTTCATATATACTTTTAAGCTAAATATGAAAAATTGGTAGAACATATTTTGCATTAATATGTTTGGAGCTATGACTCAAACTTACTTTTTTTTAATGGCAGTCATAAGTGGCTATGGACTTATTCAATTAACTATTTTTTTCTAATTTTTATGTATTAAGCAGAATTAATAGCAGTGTCATGGAACCGAAACAAAGGTTATCCTACCAATAAATTGAGAAAAACCAATTTAAAATAATTTTAATAATATCAGAATCATTTTGTACTACTAACGAATTAAAATAAAACAGGCTATAACAAAATACATAAAAAAATATTATGATAACGGTAACAAAATAATTTAAACCCTAAAGTAGTAAAAGGGCCTCAAAATGTCCACCGTTGTTTTGTACACATACTTGACAACGTCTTAACATCCCTCTTTACACTTTTAATAAGGTTCTGGGTCGAATTAGTTGGATAGTAACTTTTATTAGGTTTTTCTTTGTACACTTTATCCTTAATTGCTCCCCATAAAAAAAAGTTAGTATTTCTGTTCGACACGTAAAGGCAAATAGCACATCATTTCTTTCTTCATAATAATAAGCCATATTGTTACACACTAGAAAATTAGGTATCATTCACAAGTAACGAGAAATCAAAATAGTAACTACTTTGACACTTAATCTTAGAATAATCGGTAGTATAACTTTTGTTGCAGTTTCATGGCATATGCTATTTTGCTTAATACATAAAAATGATGACTTTCTATAAATTGTGAGATAGAAATAAAAAATATCGCAAACCATACGTTCTTGAAGTCAGAAAAAAAAGTTCTATAGCTACCTATGATTGTCATAAAAAAAAGTAAATTAAAAGTACAAAGAGAGATATTTAGACGTTGTCAGGTATGTGTACAAAACAATGGTGCACATTTTGAAGCCATTTTATGATTTTGTAATATACCTGGTCTACAAATCCAATTTCAGGTGCCCCTCAGGGTCGGGGTTTAAACGACGTACTATTTTGTGAATAATTCACTAATGTAAACTAGACCGGTTATAAACACTTTTATTATACGAATGGTTATAAAATAAATCAAACTCTGTGTAACAAACTAAATAAACTTAAAATATTCTGGTTAAATAATAATATAACAAATAATAAAACAAAAGTAATTCTGGTTTGCCCCGTTTCCAAAGCTGCTAGGGACGCCGCTGGTCGGCTTATTTCCCTCTGCTCGTGTCGCCCTCTATCAGTGAAACTGTAAGCCAGGTTATTATTAGGTGTTATGTGGGTATACCGGTGTATTGGTTGTACAGGAGGTGGTAACTGGTGCGTGAGTTTGATACTCTTCTAATTAGATAGGAAATTTCTACTATGATCATGACCATGTGATTTTGTAATTGTTGTTTCTGAACTGGTGTATTTGATTATGTATGTAGTAATTGTGGGTGTATGAATGATGTGTATATTATTATGTGTGCCTTAGGGCATTTGTGTGTTTTGCACTGGTATCGTAGAATATACACAGGAGGGAGGGAATGTCGGTTTTAGCTACAATTATAATCGGGCAGTGTTGGATTGAGAGGAGGTAATTAAGGAATTAGAGGACACGATAAGGTTCAGATGATTATTAGGTGTATTGATAGACGTTTCTGGAGTGTAATTAAGGACAGGGATATCGAATTCGGAGCAGAACTACGGGCAACGATTAAAGAGGTGGTTTAGGTTTCAAGGGGCTGTTTTAAGTAGAAGTAGTTAGATTTTCGGGACAGGACCTCCATAGAAATAAGTACATCGTTTGGAAATAATTCAAAATCCCGTCCTGGTGCAAATTACAGCCAAGAAGTTGGTTTGAATTATAATATCTTTCCCTTTTGTGAGGGTAATTATCTCAAAGTGTAGGGGTGTTTTGGGGCTTCGCAATATTTAGCTATACGGGGCCTAACCTCCGGCAAACTAATTACTACGTACCCTAAGCACATTTATGCACCGGACTCGGTGCGAATAGCAGCCAAGAGCGTTTTACCCAAGCGTAACTCCAAAAAGGGTGGTTGTAATAATATTGTGTTAAGGAAGATAAGTGGTAGATGATTGAGGTGTGCACAGGGGTGGCAGATTTTGGATATTTAATTAGGGGTACTCGTGTGTTATGGTAGGACATGTAAAAGTGCAAAGTTAGAATGTACAAATAAGTGAAGTTTATATGCGCGATGATCGGGTATTTGTAGCAGAATTATAGAGAGTGGGAACAGGAATGGACAGCTGATAGCATCTATGAATAATGATAATACTGTTGTGGAAATAAGATTTGATAGGAATTATTTACTGAGATAAGGAATTTTATGTAAAGGATTCGCAGGATCATTACACATTACCCTTACCCGGGGGAAGCGAAAGGAAAGTGTGTTTTGGACTGATCAGGATAGTCTGGCTACAGGACGGGATAATGGTTGCTGGACAGGATGCTGGATGTGACGGTGGTCGGCCGGGCATCTCGGAGACCCATAGCTTCTGACTATCATGAACTGTAGGTTCTGGTTCAGTCAGGTAATCTGGAAATATGTTAGGTAAATGTTTTTTTTGTTTTCTTAGACAGGTGACGGTTTGCTGGCGGTGGTTATTGTACTGGCGGTTTGGGCTTTGAGTACCAGGGGCAAGGTTGACGTTCTGGGACGCTCCACTCAATCGTGGAAAGAGCTCGTACAGGAGGCACGGGCTCAGACCGGGGGTTGGTTCTGGCAACTGGGGCTGGTGGCTTTTCTAGTTCGGTCTGGAGCGGGATTATTTCATCGGCGATTCCCACCTGGTGAGTGGAAAGCCTGATGGCTTGGGGTTGTCGTAAGAAGTCTAGTCTAGTTGTCACCGAGGCGAAGTGTCTCGCTGTTCACGGTTTCGGGGAATATGGAGTTTTGTATCAGGAGGTTCTTTCCTTTGCTGCCAAGGTAAGTTCTAGATGCGTAAGTACTAATGCTTGGATTGGTTTGTTACCGATTTGAAACATCACGAACAATCGATCGTCTGGCGAAATGGGTGACAGGGATGGTGCTGGTGGTTGTTGGTGAAATTTCTTCACTTACTGCAGCCTCTGATGCCATTCGTCTCTGGAGGTAGAGGGTTGGTGTCTGGATATGGGGGAAGTAATTTTATCTTCTGGTTGACTGGTACATTGTGTCGTAGATTGGATGTTGGCCAGGTGTGATGTAGAAGGGGTGGTGTGCTTGTAGAAGTGAACTCGAGGTGAAGTGGTAGCAGAGGAAGTACTGTTTTCAGTACACAACTGATAAATCCTGATATATTTTTTTTTCACAAGAAGTTGCAGATCAAAATGAAATAGATCTTGCTGAAAATTCAGAAGTTCTTGTTGTTGGTACTATTTTCAATACATAACTGGTAAATGATGTTACATTTTTATTTTCAGAAGAGGTTTCAGATCAAAATGAAGTAGACCTTGCTGAAAATTGAGAACGAGGACGTTGACATTATGATTACTGAGTAAGCCTCATTCGGATTAATAAGTTCCTTTGTTCAGACGCACAGAATATAAAAAAAAATAAAACTGAAGGGTATCTGGAAATATGGTATATGCCATAATGAAATTCTTAATGCACCATCTATAAAGTGTGCCTGAAATGGGCTCACATTGAGTGTACCGAGCAGGATTCTAATGTAATCGGTGGAGTTTGGATTTATTTGAAATGTCCTTAATCGTTAAAATATGTAGTAAACATTCTACCTAGATATACCAGCTCGCCCACTTGCTCCACAATTTCATCTTGCAGAGTAAATACTCTACTCTCCTTTCCACCTTACCGATTGAACACCACAATTTTTCTTCACGTTTTCACGTTTTCTTCACGTTTACCTTTAGGTCCATGCTCTCACAGACTGTACCAAACTTCCTCAGAGCAGTTTGTAGCTCACCCGCACTGTCACTTACATACACCCGAAGTCGTACATTTACGACACCAACCATTATACCATTTGTATCGGTACATGCTTGTCTAACACCTTTATAGATGTATACATTGAACAACCACGGTGACATCACACAGCCTTGTCGCACTCCTTGCTCAATATTAAACTATTCACTCACACCTCTTCTTACCCTAACAACTACCGTTGTATACTGCCCTTATTCCCTTTATTAGGCTTTTATTTACGCCATATTCATTTAATACTTTCCACAGCTTCTCTCTATTTCACTTTTCAATCACCTGCTGGAGAGCAACCATCTGATCGAAACATCCACTCCCTGGTATGAAGCCACCCTGCACATCCCCAGTCTTAGTTTGTGTGTTATCTCGTACTCTATCACCCAGTATTCTTCCAAATACTTTACCAGGCACGCTGAGCAAACTTATTCCTCTGTAGTTCTTACAATCACTCTTGTTCCCCTTACCCTTATACAATAGTACAATGATCGCGCTCTTCCAATCCCTCGGCACTTTTCCACACATAAGGCACACATTGAATAATTCACACATTCTTCATGTAAGCTTTGCACCCCCATACTTTAGTATTTCACCAGTGATATCATGCATTTTCTCTCCTTCCACAGCCATCACTTCCTCTTTACTTATTCTCACTGCCTCATTCGCTTCTTTGTTTCTTAATCTGTACACCTCATAAAATCGCTTTTTCTCATTTCTTGCAGCAATAATTGCCATGTACGCATCTTTTTTCATACATACTGCCTCTTTTACCGCCTCATTCCACCAAACACATTTTTTCGGTCTACCTACAGTAGTTCTTCCATACATTCACACGGCACAATTGGCAACACAGTTTATCAAGCTTATCCATGCACTTTCAACGTCAGTGTCTTTTATTTGTTCGTTCCACATTGTTTCATTCACATTCAACTCTTTACTCACAGCATCTGTGTATTTCATTCTCGCACTATTATCCACTAGTTTGTCTACTCTAATTTTGGACGTTCGCACTACGTCTGCTTTCCTTTTCCAGACCCACTTTTGCCCTAAACACACTCTTGATACAACCAAAAGTGGTCCGATCCATACTCCGATTCGCGCATTACTTTTGTGTCTTTCACCAGGTTTCTAAGCCCTTCATCATTCACTATCAAGTCTATCGTACTTTTAGATTCACCTCTTTGCCATGTATACATATGCACATTTTTATGTTTAAACCACGTATTGGATACAAACAGGCTTCTCTGTACACAGATGTTCACTATTCTCATTGACTCTTTGGTCTCTGAACTTTCCTAGAACGCGTTCAGTATGTTTTTTGTGTACACCCACCCATTCGTTCATATCCCCCGCTATCATCACTCTTTCGTTTGGCTTACATACGTTCAACACGTTCTCTACTTCATTCCAGAAGTGCAACGCTCCTGGTCTCATTCTCCATTCACCGGTGCATAGCATACAGTAAGAAAAATTCTTGGAAACTCCACTTTCATTCTAACCTACATTACCCAGGGAGATACTAATTCGTACTGTTTAACACATTTTTTCGCTCTTTCAGTTACGATCACCCCAACTCTTTTTGCGCCATGCACTTCAGTCTCAACTCCTGACCATAGTGCTAAGCTGCCATCCTCCATCTCCACAGCATCTTTTCCTTTGTGCTTTGTCTCCGATACACACAGAATGTCAAGGTGCCTTTCGTACATTACATTGGCTATTTCAAATTCTTTACCATGCATACCTCTAACATTCCAAGTACCCACTATCCATTCATTCCTTGCACTGTCATCAGCAACGGGGCCTGTCTGTTTTGACCTTGACCGCCCCTTGTAGCCAGGTCGATTCGAGGCAATTGTATTGTTTTTTGAGTAATACCATAGCGAGCAGACCGGTTACTGGCCAAACGATGCCCCGGACGATGTAGCGTTCCCTACTAACGGTATCGTCCTACTATCGGGCAGTTATTTGTCTACTGCCTCGACATGTAACGAAGTAAGTAGAAATATAGACAGAGTTAAGAAGCATATAAATAATAGATCGTATACTTACTGTATGAATATCTAAATGTACATATATACATATACATTTTTTCGCTTACATACCCTTCAACCACATCACGTTTTAATCAGATTGCTCCCTACGCTATTCCTGGCTCTCGCGCCAGTCACCGGACTTACTGTTACTTATTTTCGACCAAATGCTTCTATTATTTTTATTTTATATTTCCGAGTTATAGTCAGTTCTTTGTTATTTAATTTAATATTTATTTATTAAATCTTTTTTATTATTGTCATGAACCGTTACAACTTAAACGTTTCCATCCTCTAAATTTGCCTTTGATTGAATTGAAGGGTAACAATAAATAACGATAATGGCCCTGTTAGCTCTCCTGACATTAATAGCCTACTTTTAGGATTAATTCATTACAATTGAGATCAAACATAGTAACAAGTGTAAAAGTTAGCTTAAATTTTGAATTTTCAGTCAAGGCCAAAAATTTGGAAAACGTATTAACGATTTTTTAGTGAAAAGAAGAAAATGGCACGAAAATCAAGTTTCGTTCCAAAAAAGACAAAATAAATGAGAAAAAAATTAATTCAATGAAGTATATTTCCATTATTATGAAGTGATCTAGGCCAACCACGTAATTGGTTATGGTGCTATTTGTCTTATTTAAAAGCATTTTCGTCATAATTTATAACAAAATAACAAAATTATTTGAATTTCTTTTCAAATTTCCGAAACTAGTTTTTTTTACCAAACTTATATATTTTATTATTCTATATTATATAGGATAAATAATAATGGAGATACTGAGGTGGTGCCAGTTGAAGTGAAAGACATTGTAAGTTTATCTAAGATGTCAATACATATAGCATAGGATTTATTGATACTATTGTATTTGTAATAAATGTTTAAAACGAAAAAAAAAGGGTTTCAATTTAAAACTAGATCCAACTTACACACATTTTATTTATATATCTATTTATTATCCTATCCACTATTATACTATTTATATCTTAAATGTATGTAATGGGAATGATTTTCTTCCATTCAGTAGTTGAATTGGAAAAAAATATTGCGTTTTCATGTCTTTATGAGTACTTCAAGATGACGTGACTACTTAAACCCTTACTTAGTGGTGAATATTTACTGTAGTTTTACATAATTATATGTACAAATCCATAACCATTAGTACTTATTCACTTGATTTTTACTTGTTATTTTTTTAGATGTATGTTACCTATCTAAGTAATTAACATAAAACCTCGCATAAAACTGAATACAGTTATCAAACAATTTCCTTTTTGTTTAATGTGATTCATAATAGTTATATGAAGATTTAAGATGTGGCCACTAGCCACTGTTTTTTATCGATTTGTGGAGGTGACTTTAAAAGGGGGAAAATGCAGCTATGAATATAGAACTTGGGTATTTCGAATATTCGGTTCTGTAGACATTTCTCATTTTTCCGAATGTTCGGTCGAATAATAATTTATATTCGTACGACTATTCGGTTTTGTAGACACTCCCTTTCATATACAGGGTGGCCAAACGAGGAGGGGTTGGAAGATTGTATAAAGACGAATTAAGTTAGAGAAATGATTTTTTCACGAGGAGTAGATATCAATACGCACTACATTTTAAAAATAGTTTTGATCATACAGGCTGTTTCATATTATTGGAGCAAACTAAACTTGTACTTTTTAAATGGAACACCCTATATATTATTACGTTTTTAGAAAGTCCATAAAAAACGCTTCCATTTAATACTAAATTATATGGGTTTATCTCGTTTGCTTTAAGAGATATCCAATTGTTTTTCAAAAAAATATCCCACTTGCGACCGACGCCACTGATTTGTTAGGCGATTTTTATTTATTTTAAAATGACAAAAAAATGTTTGGTGGTCCTATAGTATTTTGAAATATCTTAATTTTCAGATCTTTTTTTATAATATACAGGGCGTGCCACTTGTTTGTAAATACAACTTTTGTTAAATGACACCCTCCCTCCCCATGCTGTTCATGCCATTCGATGCCTCGTTTAATATTCAATTCTAGCTTATACCTAAAATTAATAATTTTCAAAATATTTTCAGTTCATTTGTGAAATTGCGATTGTAATACGAAAAGTCTGAAAATAGAGGTATTAAGTTGGCCATGGGATTGTAGTTTCTTACTAAAAAAAATTTTCGAGTAAAAACAAGAGTTAATATAAAAATTAGAAATTGATTTAATGAATTATTTTAAATTTAACAGACTTTTTTGAACAAAATTAATCCACGAAACACTCTTGCTTCTAGGCAAATTTAAATCACTCTCCTTAGTATAATTTCTGAAGTACTCAACTTGATTATGTACAGATCAACGATTTCATTATTTACGTATTTTTGTAAATGTAAACGTATAAAGATGGTCATGGAATTGTAGTTGTATTAATTTATAAAAGAAAGTTTGGCGTGATTTTTCATGCTAAAAAATTTTCTCAAGTAAAAACAAGAGTTAAATATAACAACTACAAATTGACGGATTTAAATTATTTAACCGAATTTTTTGAACAAAATTGGTGCATACTCTTACACGAGTCACTCTTTCGTTTAAGGCAAATTTAAATTAATCCTTAATGAAATTTCTAAATTTAAATCAGTCCTGAAGTACTCAGTTTGATTATGTTTAAATCAACTTTTCCATTTTCTACGTCTTTTTGTAAATTTAAACTGGTTCAAATAACAAAGATGATTTGGAATTAATGTTTAAACTCGCAATTAAAAAACAAGAGTGCCATGACAAAATTGCGTTGAAAAAAGAAAAATTGTTTGTAGCAATTGATTCTATTCAGTGTAAACCTAATTTGTGTTTTAATTTATTCAAAGTGTTGAAAATGACTCAATATTACGAAAATGGTTTTAATGACTTCTATTCTTGGAGAATGTCAATAAAATTGCTTACTGGCAAGTAGAATTTATGCAGCAAGATATCCCGATGCTGAAAAAAAGGATGCGACCTAAGGCATTCTAAGATATTTTACACACAGTTGAAGAAACAGGTAGTGTTAAATTTAAAAAACGGAAAGTAGCTAAAAGAACAAGTGACAAATGATCAAAACCAACTTAGAGTTTTACTTGCAATCCAAGAAAACCCTCATATACGTACTTCACAAACATCACATATGGCTGATATAAAAAAATCTAGCATGAAAAATATATTAAATGCCCATAAATATCATGGATATTATATAGAACTTCATCAAATGGTCAAGATTTTGAACGAAGAATTAATTTTTGTAACTGGTTTTTGCAAAAAATTTCAGAAGTCCCTAATTTTCTCAATTCTATATTGTGTAGTGACGAAGCTACCTTCAAAAGTAATGGTTTGGTGAACAGAGATAACATGCATTATTATAACACTGAAAATTCTCATTCGATCAGGCATGTTGATCAATAAAATCTAAAAGGGGGGGATTATTGGATTGCATGTCATAAGTCCTTATGTTTTTGAAGATACTCTAACCGGTGAGGTGTATTTAAGTTTTTTAAGAGATGCGCTACCTAACGTTCTTCAAAATATTAATGAAGCGGTTTATGGAAATATGTGGTTCCAGCATGATGGTGCACCCGCTCGCTACCATGGAGGTGTACGAACATTTTAAAAAACTGGAAAAAAATCGGTGGATAGGTGGAGGAGGGCCCATTTCTTGACCACCGAGGTCACCTGATCTGACCCCACTCGATTTCTTTTTGTGCGGTTACGTATAAGATTATGTGTATAACGAAATTCCAACCACGCCAGAAAATATGAAGGAAAGAATCAAAAATGCTTTTCAAAATATCACATGGCCGACTTAGGGTTAGTGAAAAGTAATTTTGTGCGACGTGATAATAAATGTATTGAAGTTGAAGGAAGAACATTCGAGCATTCAATGAGAAATTGATTTTTGATATTTTTTTCTTTTTCATTTTATTGTTTTTGTTTTCTTGTGATTTGTAGTTGTTAATTTCATTACACAGTATTGAATATAAAAATAAGACCTATTTACAGTTATCTTCACCAGCCTAATTTACTGAAAACATTGCATAGTTAATTAGCAGTATTAAGACAAATTTGGTAATGCCAATAGATAAAAAAGTAAATTAAAAATACTTTCGAAGATTCAAATTTTTACAGTAGAATTGAGAGTATCTCAACATTTTGTAAATGATAGATATTTAACAACGCCAAAGTGTTATCAATTAATGCAACTTGATTAAAATATTCTTTAGCATGAAACTACAATTCCATGGCCATGTTTATGTGTTTACATTTACAAAAAGACGTAAAAAATGAAATTGTTGATCTGAACATAATCAAATTGAGCACATCAGAAATTTTACTAAGGACTGATTTACAGTTGCCTAGAAGCAAGAGTGTTTTAAACACTAATTTTATTAAAAAAATCGGCTAAATTCAAGATAATTCATTAAATCAATTTGTAATTATTATATTAACTCTTGAATATTTTTTTTAGTATGAAACTACAATCCCATAGCCAGCTTAGTATTGCAATCGCAATTTCACAAATAAACTGAAAATATACTTGGTGAAAAAGAAAGAATATCAAACAAAGCATTGAATGACACGAACACCATGTGGGGGATTAAAAAAATTAAAAAAAGTTGTTTTTACAAACAGTGACACGTCCTGTACATTATTAACAAAGTCTGAAAATTAAGAAATTTCAAAATACTACAGGACCACCAAAAACTTTTTGTCATTTAAAAATAAACAAAAGCCGCCTAACAAATCAGTAGCGACGACCGCAAGTGGGACAACTTTTCGAAAAACAATTGAATATCTCTAAAACCAAATGACGTATTTTATGGGCTTTCTAAAAATGTAATAATATACAGGGTGTTTCATTAAAAAAAATATAAGTTTAGTTTGCTGCAACAACATGAAACACCCTGGATGATTAAAAATATTTTTAAAATGTAGTACCTATTGATATCTACCTGTTGTCCAAAACTCATTTCTCTAACTTATTTCGTTTTTGTACAATCTTCCATCCCCTCCTTCTTAGGCCACCTTGTGCTTCTAACGCTAACCGTTCATTGTATTGATTGAGTGTTCTTGTAATAATATTAAGTGACCTATTTCCTCATTTTTACAGTTTTTTTACGTACGTGCAACTTCCCATTTTGTAAAAACGACAGCTGGTTAAAAGTATAGAATAAACGTACCGCGCAGTTTAATGCAATGCGCCATGTTCAACACCTCGATGTTTAAAACTACTTTAAGTCGTTGATACTGCATTATTTAGGTACATAATTAAAAGGTTAGTGTTGACGAATTCTGTGGTGGGTAGGAAAAAGGGTATAAGTCAAAATTTAACATTTGTGGTAAAAGAGGTTTGAATGTTGAGTTCTAGATGCAAGATCGGCTAATTAATTAATAGAAGTGCAATTGCCTAAGGTTTAGTTATATCACTCAAACGTATGTTTTGGTATATCTACTCTGCATTGTTGTTTTGTACTTTGTTAAGGAAAAAGATAGACTTACACTATATCGACTTAAAACAATATTGACTTATACTGTTAGAACCACAAGTTTAGATAAGAAAAACGATCTTCTATAAACATATTTTATTTATAATGAGTATAGTTCATTGATTATTATTAATTATAATTTCAAATTTCGAGGGTGGCTGTTTCATTCTCAGGTAGTGTACTTGAATATCATTTTCCAGGCGTTAATGTTACGTTAGATCTTCCAAGTCTGCCGACAGAAAATGTTTTGAATGGTGCTTGTTCGTCCAGTGAATTTTTAAAGAAGATTTTACCAGGTTCAGAGTTATATCGAAACCACTTAGCATCATGCCATTCAATGTCCTTCAAGGTCTTTCTTCTTAAGACCAGTGACTGTTTGTAAAAGTCAGAAAAATTTAGAAATTTATCATGTTTCTGTTCCTTTACTACAAATTTTCTTTTTTCCAACACTTCTAACTAACTGGCACCAGTCATGGGGTGGCAAATTTGCGTAGATAGCATCTTTTTGCTTCTATGAGGGCATGATCAATATCACACTCCATGTGACTATGACCACTAACTATAAATTTGTGGTCGATAACTTTTAAATTCTTCGTGTTCTGCATTACAGTTAAGAACATGGCGGCCACATGGGAGTTCTTATTTTGACCTCCTCACGTATCTGAATAAAGAATTACCTTCTCCACTTCCGGAGGTAAAGCAAGCAGTTCTTGATAGATACATGTACCTATTTGATTTCCACCACGTCCCCCTTCAGCTTCATGCCACATGTAACATGTGACTTCTCCAGAACCTGCATTATGAAACGTAAGGTTAAATGTCCACAGTTGTCTTTTATAAAATGCTACCGAGGACTGAAGAAATGAAGTAGGTGGACATTGCTGGAGGTCAAACGTATAACATCTGGTATTGACGTTCTCTTTAGAAATATTCTTGTCCTGATCTTTTTTTAAGTAGGCATTATCTGCTTAGGCATGATGTTCATTTACTTCTTGTTGGATTAACGTTTTTCTTCCTCGTTATCAGTGATTTGCAATTTCATCTGCAGAACATCAAATTTGTGACACGTGTCTACTTTTGGCTGTTTAAATGCCAACTTCAATTTATGAAATTCTGTTTCATATATTCTTCTTGACACCGTTTTATCTCGGTTTTCGCAATAAAGTTTATACATGATCTGTAAATTAAGATGCGGAGGTAAGAACCTTTTGCTGTTGTCACGCCGCGTGTAGTGTGATTCATATGACGGAAAAGATTTTATATGAGCCACAACTTCCCCATAGTTTCAGTTGAATGTTTGTTCGAAGGTTCACGTAAACCTCTCTGATCATCATATGTAACTCCAGATGTAGTAACCATTGAGTTTCCCACTGCCAAAGTAACAAACATATGGGTCTCTCCTAAAATTTTTGTAAAACAGCCCATACAGACTTTCTCTCGCTGTCCATTAATTTTAAAATAATAGGTATGACTACACATTCTAAATTTCTCCTTATCCGGATCACAGGTTCTTTTCCGGTGTGTTGCAGTTTCTTTGTATTAGTTAGGTTTGCCACAAACTGGGAACGTTTGTTGCGGTTTCAAGTGACCAGTACTCTTAAAAATTAATTTTCTTGCATCTTCTGGAATGCGCTCGGCACATTTCAGTCTACATTTTGACAGCTCCTTCTGTTCTCTAACTTTTACATCTTTGCCTTTTGCTGAGACATACGCTTCCCCTGTATTTCTTTTCTGCTTTCTCTCATATCTGTTTTTTACACTATGAATCCCACCTTTTGATCTCGCTTTCTTCGGATTTTCTTCTATACCTTTTTCATCTCTATTAACAGTTCTTTTCCGCGTTGAAACTGGTTTTCTTCTAGCAAACTTTTCATTTTCACTTGATTCGTCAGTAGGAACGTAGTCTTTGTCAACATCTAAATCGTCTATATCCTCCTCTTCAGCTACCTCGTCCAATATTTGGGGTAAATATTCAGTTTTGTTACTATCATCAATAGTACTCTCAAGACACATTTCTAATCCAGCTTCTATTTCTTTATCTACCATGCTTTCTTGATTTACAATATCACTGATAGTATCATCTAAGAAAGACAACCCTTAATAAATTAACATACCTATTTTAACAAAACAGCTTTATTTCAAAAATTATCTTACTACCACCAGGATCTGCAGGCAGTTCTCCTGGATTTTCATTCGTAACTACACCTTGTTCAACCACTTCTGTGTTGTTAATATGAATATCAATAATATTGGTACGATCTAAAGCAAGCAACTACACTTATCTTATATCTCAGGTTTATGGTTATTCACAACAGATGTACTTACCCAAGTTACTACGAGCAAGGTCAAGGATTATTCTGGTTCTTATTGAAGGCATATCGCAGCAAAATATTGTAAGCAGACATATATTGTGTTAAAATTAATATCCACTCTTGTAAAGCTTGATTAAAAAAGATAACTAATAGCTTTAAGATGAGCACAATTCTTTTGTATCTAATGGTGATTAATATTTTAACGAACACTTATATTGAAAAAATGTAATGTTTCTTTCATAATAAATTAACACAAACACTTATAAATTTTGAGGTTAGGTATGCCAGTACAAGTCATTTGTTTTCCAAGGATGCTCAAAAGCATAACAGTATAAGTTGACTTATACTCTTTTTCCTGCACTAGGATCGAAACGTTTGAAGAGTGTACAATAGTATAAGTGTACTTATACACTTTTTCTCACCAAAGATTTAGTCGGTAGAAGTTACACTATGTGTGCAATCGCATTTATGATGTCATAGAGATACATTTGACTTATACTCTTAGTGCTAACTTTTAGTGCTACAAGAGCTTATTTTAAAAGTGACTTGAACTGTTTTGATCGGATTCCTGACTTATACTCTTTTTCCTACCCACCACAGAATTGAGCGGTAAGAAGTCATATTCCACTTTTATTTTTTATATTAAATGGTTGTTTTAAGTAAACGTTAAAAATACCTTAAGTAACGCATACATAAGGGCTAATTTCTAAACAAGAAAGCACCTGTCCAGATTTTGAAATTTTCCCGGATATTTTTCACGTCACACTATTCGAGCCTTTTAAGTGCATTTATAGGAGTAGGTTTCAGAAAATACGTGTAAGTGTGTAAAACGTGGTATTCATTGAAAACTCGAATTGAAACAGAACAAATTTCATTTGGTTTCTGAGCGTAGTGATTAATTGTTTCTGTGGTAGCGACAGTGGTGTTTGCTTTGTCCCAATATACGTAATGTTTTATTTCCGTTTTAGTTGTGGGTTGTCTAAAACTTCTTCCGGACTTGGAAAAATGTCGCTGCCTAATACTAGCACTGTTAAAGTTTTTCTGGAAAGTAAACAAAATTTTAGTGTAATTGAAGTGTACGTGAAATTAACTTGTAAAAAAATCTATACAGTCCTAAAATAAATTCCAAAATCTCTTTAATCGTACATTTTACCATATTGATGTAATAAAATGTTTAAACGACATTTTATTTTTATTCCTTATTATATGTTAGGTCATTTGGCATGTAGAAAGTTTATTGTTACAGCCTGTTTACAGCATTTCGAAAATAATACTAGAAGTGATCGTTTCCCTTTATAACCTATAAGCAAACATATATAGATTCACAGTTTCATTTGAGGATACGAAATAACAGTTTGCTAGAATGCAATGACAAAAAATCATTTAATTGAGACCATAAAATTTACGAATCACGTACTTAAGTTTATGAGAAAGAAAAGTGGACTTGCAAAATTAAAAATTATTTACTGTTAGATTTATGTAATGTGTAATTAATTTCACTGTTTGATATTATTTTTCTGAATAATTATGTTAGTTCAAATATTTACTCATAGCAATATTATTTCAAAAAGGTAGCTACAAATTAATTAGTTTTTATACAGTCATCATGTTTTTATGCATACGTTTTTCTTACTAATTAATTAACGGGAACCCGTGAACTTAACATATTAAAATTTGTTTCGTATAACATTCTTTATACATATTAATTTTTTTTTTTATTAATAGCGAATAGATAACTACTGTAAGCTAAAAATTTTAGACGTACACATTGTCAAATTACAGCAAGAGATTTATTGTAAAAGAAACTTCTCATTTGGTTATCAATTTAAACAGGAAATTTATAAGCAACTCCTATGAGTTAAACAAAGCATTAAGGAAAGATCTGTTAGCGTAAAGGAAATTAATGAATTGGTTTAAATAAGAAAAATCACAAACCTATTACAGTAAAGTTTCGATTCAACAAAATCCACATGAATAATTGACATCAAGTAGTGTTAAGTATCTCATAAAATCTTTAAAACGCCATAAATAAGGCATAACATTTGATCAAACGCGAAAAGAGATACGGAAAAGAACCTGATGTACAGATAAGCTTATTCCAACGTGATTGCATCTTTAAAATTACTACGTTTTCCTTGTGAAAAAGTCTGTGTAGTAATTCTCAAACTCTCAATTTATTTAAACATTCTTTTGAATGTCAGAATTGATAGGTACAAAATCCATTGAATGGTTAAGGAATGTAATACATTATTATGATAATATGTATTGTAATGATCTGTGTGGCTTTTTGCATCATTCTAAGGATATACTTTCCGTAATTTTGTGGTATAGCTGAAATGGAGTATTATGGTATTAATTAATACTCGTTGTGTAAAAGGTAACTTTTTCAAAATTTATAAAAATTTGAAGTATTCAAGTTTAGTCAATATGTTTGTAGGATATGCCACTGGATAGATTTTAGGAAATAATTAAGGAAACCTGACGGTAGCAATGAAGCCAAAGGATAAAAAGGATAAAAAGGACAAAAAGGACAAAAAGGACAATAAGGACAAGAAGGAAAAAAGGATAAAAAGGACAAAAGGACAAAAAGGACAAAAGGACAAAAAGACAAAAGGACAAAAGGAAAAAGGATAAAAAGGATAAAAAGAAAAAAGGATAAGAAGGATAAGAAGGATAAGAAGGATAAAAAGGATAAAAGGATAAACAGGATAAAAAGGATAAAAGGGTAAAAATGATAAAAAGGATAAAAGGTAAAAGGATAAAAAGGATAAAAAGGACAAAAGGACAAAAAGGACAAAAGGACAAAAGGACAAAAAGACAAAAGGACAAAAAGGAAAAAGGATAAAAGGATAAAAAAAGGATAAGAAGGATAAGAAGGATAAAAAGGATAAAAGGATAAACAGGATAAAAAGGATAAAAGGGTAAAATGATAAAAAGGATAAAAGGTAAAAAGAATAAAAAGGATAAAATGGATAAAAGGATAAAAGATAAAAAGGATAAAAGGATAAATAGGATAAATAGGATAAAAAGGATAAAAGGATAAAAAGGATGAAAAGGATAAAAGGATAAAAAGGAAAAAAAGGATAAAGGATAAAAGGATAAAAGGATAAAAAGGATAAAAAGGATAAAAAGGATAAAAAGGATAAAAGGGATAAAAAGGATAAAAAAGATAAAAAGGATAAAAAGGATAAAAAGGATAAAACGGATAAAAAGGATAAAAAGGATAAAAAGGATAAAAAGGATAAAAAGGATAAAAACGATAAAAAGGATAAATAGGATAAAAAGGATAAAATGGATAAAATGGATAAAAAGGATAAAATGCATAAAATGCATAAAATGGATAAAACGGATAAAAAAGATAAAAAGGATAAAAAGGATAAAAAGGATAAAAAGGATAAAAAGGATAAAAAGGATAAAAAGGATAAAAAGGATAAAAAGGATAAAAGGATAAAAAGGATAAAAGGATAAAAGGATAAAAAGGATAAAAAGGATAAAAAGGATAAAAAGGATAAAAGGATAAAAAAGCATCAAATGGTAAAAAGGGTAAAAAGATAAAAAGGATAAAAAGGATAAAAAGGATAAAAAGGATAAAAAGGATAAAAAGGATAAAAAGGATAAAAAGGATAAAAAGGATAAAAAGGATAAAAAGGATAAAATGGATAAAAAGCATAAAATGGATAAAAAGGATAAAAAGGATAAAAGGATAAAAAGGATAAAAAGGATAAAAAGGATAAAAAGGATAAAAGGATAAAAGGATAAAAAGGATAAAAGGATAAAAAGGATAAAATGCATAAAATGGATAAAACGGATAAAAAAGATAAAAAGGATAAAAAGGATAAAAAGGATAAAATGGATAAAATAGATAAAATGGATAAAAAGGATAAAATGGATAAAATAGATAAAATGGATAAAATAGATAAAATGGATAAAATGGATAAAAAGGATAAAAAAGATGAAAAGGATAAAAAGGATAAAAAGGACAAAAAGGCCGAAAAGGACAAAAAGGACAAAAAGGACAAAAAGGACAAAAAGGACAAAAAGAACAAAAAGGACAAAAAGGACAACAAGGACAACAAGGACAAAAGGACAAAAGGACAAAAAGGACAAAAGGACAAAAAGGATAAAAAGGATAAAAAGGATAAAAAGGATAAAAAGGATAAAAAGGATAAAAAGGATAAAAAGGATAGGATGTTGGACATGACGTATTCTGTGATCGTCCTTAAAACAAGAAAAGGGGCGATACAAAAACAGAAATTAAGGTAAGTTCGGATTCCTGAAAAAAAAAATGTAAAATATAGTCACAGCAATAGGTACATAATAAAAATTAAATATATGCTTACAAGGAATAATCGGACGGTTATTACAGAAACGAGAGAAATAATATATACAATAAAAAAACAACATAGAAAAGCAATAAAAGTCAATGGTCTTGCTGTCTACACTTCCTATGCCAAAATAAACTAATAGTGTTTAAGTAACCTATTCGTACCACAAATAAGTTAACACGTTCACGCATATGTGACAAGCAGTTTTTCTCAAGAACTGATGTCACATCTGTGTGACAATGACCCTCTAAAGTTTAAATATGGATAACTTCCGAGCGGTTCAGCGACGACGGATGTGTTCTGGCGTCAGTTTCTGGGCATGTCTGGCACATACATGTGTCGCATGGTTTCAGGATAGTATTGTTGGTTTCAGTCATAACCTCACATTTACGTGGCGGCATTTGTTTACATCGTATCCTAATTAGTGCAGTTTTTTGTTGTTTTTAGACACTCATAAATAACAATTGTGATCGAGTTCGACGTTATAAGGTAAGTTTTGTTTATGTTACTATTAGTTATCGCGTATATCGTGGCCAAAGGAATCTAAAATGATGATCTGTTTATGTCACACAGTTGTGTCGCATGGTTTCCTAGCAGAGACTTGAATGCGCAGTTATTATTTTTTCTTCTTTATTGAGGTATATGAAAGCCCGCCTACGGCGATATTGATATCAATGTTTTTCTTGAATGAATTACTTATTATATCTAAGTTTTGCCTAACTGGGAAAACAGTAAATTCGAGCTGCTCAGCTACTTTTGTATTGGTCTACACTACTTCGGGTTTCTCTTGTATTGCACCCAATTTATGCGGCATTTTTAACTTTCAGAATATGTCAAAAACTCAAACAATAAGGGACGAAGACCTCGAAAAAGAGGCTTATAATGCAGCATTGGAAGTAAGCGCAGCCAGAGATCAGAATGATGAGATGGAACTTGAAGACGATATAAGCGTACACTCAAATCTCAGCGAACATAGCGAGGTAAGTTTGTACGACCCTGACGAAGAAAGCGATAACTCAGAAGAGAGTACTGGAGATGTTCCGATGGATACAATCGATGTTCAAGATCAAAACAAGGATGATAATGAGAGCGACACTTCCGATGGGAATCATAGTGACGAATGGACGGATTCTGAGGATAACCCACCACCAATACCCTTTACAGCAAAAGAAGAAGTAAAGGTCAACTTTACCTTGCCAATTGAACCATTTCAAACTTTTTCCTGGCTGTTTGATGATTTGTTACTATAAAAGATTGTAGAGTGGACCAACACAGGAGCTCAAACTAATAAAAACAAGCCCAATCTTGGGAGAAAAAGTATTATGCGACATTGAAGAATTACAAAAATTCATAGGTGTTTGCCTTCTTATTGGAAATATAAAGATGCCCTATTTGCGACATTACTGGAGTAGCGATCCTCTCTACGAACATCCTATATTTGGAAAAACTATGAGCAGAAACCGATTTGAAATGATTTTGCGCAACGTATGTTTTTGTGCTCCAGAAGATGATACCAGCAGTAGGCTTCATAAAGTTTGCAACTTTACCTCTAATATCTTGAAGAATATTGACAATGTTTATTATCCACCCGAAAATTTGTCAATAGATGAGGCTTTGCTTCTTTGGAGAGGAAGGCTCCAATTTAGACAGTATATTCCAAACAAAGCTAACAAGTACGGCATCAAATTTTACGAAATTTGTACTCCCGATGGTTTTGTTTTGGACTTACTAATATATTGCGCACAAGGTACTGTGAAAAATGAACACGGCCATGCTTTTGAAGTAGTGAAAAAACTTGCGGAAAAATACTTTCAAAAAGGCCACACAATTTTCATGGATAATTTCTACTGCAGTGTTAAGTTAGTGAAGTACCTTTCAGAAAATAAAACATAGTTGTGCGGTACTTTACGGAAAAACCGAAAAGGAAACCCTCCATCTGTTTTAGCAACAAGACTGAAGAAAGGCGATATCATTTGGAAAAGAAAGGGACAGATACGTGTCTTGAAATGGCATGATAAGCGGGACGTCCTCATGATCTCAAGTGAACACAAATCAGACATGATAGAAGTTATTTCAAAAAGGGGAGTCGGAAAACAAAAACCGGTAATGATTGATGATTATAACAGACACATGTCAGGAGTGGATCGAGCAGACCAGATGACATCATATTATTCCACACCTAGAAAAACATAAGGTGGTATATGAAAGTGTTTTTTCACCTCGTTGATATTTGTCTATGGAACGGAAATTGGCTGCTGAACAAAATCAATAGAAAAAAAATGCCCTACCTTGAGTACAGAGATGAGATAATCAGAAGACTTTTGTAAGTAGAAAATCAGAAGGTAGCTCCAGGTAGCGACCATTTTCCCCATAAGGAGGACAAAAGAAAAAGGTGTCGATTATGCAGCCAACAACAAAAAAGAAGCATGACTTGGTATTCCTGTTTACAATGTAAGGATAACAAAGGCAATTCCATCGGATTATGTCCGTCCCCTTGTTTCGGCACGTGGCATCAAAATCAAAAGTAAAAATTTTTGCAGAAATCAGAGTTGCAATGTTTTTCTTTCGTTATTTCTCTTTTTTGTAGATTGTTTAGTTTTTTGCAATATAAATAATAAAAAAAGGGATCCTTAGCTTCATTTAGAATATAAAATGTGGTAATTCATTCGAAGTAACACGTCACGCTATTGTGACAGGTGGTATAATTTAAAAAAAAAACTTCTCTAAAACCGATGTCACATATATGTGACATTATATAAAAATACAAAAAATAGGTAAAAAAAATACATAAATATAAACAATATAATATTCTTGTCAAAAGTAATGCTACCCAAAAAGGCTGTTGGTTTCTAGCATCGTCAAATTTCAGGATAGCGGTCGTGAACGTGTTAAATAGCGGTATGTGGACTTATGTAGTACGTAAACAATCACAATTCCTAAATTTTGTATAAATATACTTAATAATTTTACCCTAAGTGAAACCCCTATGTTATTTGAGCTAATTGGCCTATTTCCACAGTTTTTTTCGATTTTTAACGCGACGTTTCGGAAGCGGACTCTGTTTTCGTCATCAGGCTTTGTCCTGAGAAGGATTCTTTTCGCACTTGAGTCGAATTCATATGTTATGATTTTTTCTCAAGCACTTGACTACTCTAAGATTCGAACTGGGTACCTTTAACCTACAAGTCTGACACCTTTACCGCTGAGCCACTGAATGATCCAATATATATTTTTTAGGACTTATATATTAAACTTTTTCTTGGTTGCATAGTATTTTATTGCTGATGTTGCGCCGTAACCTATTGCGCCGGTGTATTGCGTTTAAGCTCTTCGCGTGTTCGTTCCAGACATTTTCGGTGGTTCAGCAGAGTTGCTTCGGAAACGTCGCGTTAAAACGTAATAAAAACCGTGGAAATAGGCCGATTAACTCAAATAATATATGAAACCACTATTACAAAAACATTTATAATATAAAATTAAAACCCCTACGTTAAGCCATTGACTCTTTTATCTCATTCTTACTATGAATTCTCTAATTGACTTGTAAATTTCGATTTTGTGGGTAACATAATTATTTAACTGATAGTTAAATATCTTTATTTACTTATTTGTACATTGAAATTTACTAACGGTCTACTTTTTTTTAGTTTTATTGCTTCGAGTTTGCAAATAACAAATTACTTTGATGTGTTACTGCTTTCTGCAGAATAAAAATTTGGATAATCTATTTTTATGTCCCGTTTTCTAAATTAATATTCGTGGTAGAAATCTACAGTTTACATTAATTTGTGTTTTGTTGAATAAAACGATGTTGTGAGTAACATAAAGTTTGATTCCTTCTTTATGTTTATTAAATAATCGAATTTTGAATTGGTGGATACTTGCGATCATTGCAATTACTATTACTACCAAAAAGGCTTATGCTTACCAACATTTAGGCTTATCCAGTACAATTAGTAAGTCTTCTGACCACGCATCCAAAGCGCTCTAATTACTTCACTCCCTGCTGGGTTATACTCTCTGGATTGTGATGAGTTAAAACATCCCAGTCACAATCGTTCTACGGTATTCTATAAGAGCCATCGACAACAAAAAGTTTGACCCCGTCACACCTGAGCAATTAAAATAAACAGCGGTGTTGTCCCTAGCAAAAAGAAATAAATTTTAAATTAAAAACAAGTTTAAATTAAATAAACACAAAGTTAAATACGATTATTCTACTTACAAAACACAAACTTGTTGAATCTACTCGCTAATGTAAAGGGTATCTATTTACTTGAGGAAACTATAACATTGACAAACAAAACATAGTTTAGTTAGTGCCCAACTATTACAAATTAAAATTGTGACGTTGATTAGTCCGTCCACATTAAACGGAGAATTTACCGAACCTTGATTATGGGGCAGCACATAAATAATGGTTATCAAAGCCGAAATAATAGCGTTTCAAATATGGCCAATCGTAATTAAGTGTTGCTACAAGCACTACCAATGTGTAAAATTACAGAATTAGTGTAATTATCAAAACAGATCATGTGTTGATCACATTCATTTTTCATTTAAGTTTGGAAGCACCTTTGTTATAATTGCTAAGCTGCAGGTTAATAACAACTACGAAGACAACGCTAACTGTTGATTTGTTGTTAAAATTCACTAATTGGATGTATATTGTTTTCTAGGTAATTTGATGAAGGTAGATTATGAAAGTATCTTGAAGCACAACGATAACAAAATAAACATTTCTAGCATGTTTAACGCACAAGTAAAGGTCAAATCTTGACGATGCAAAGACTCACAGATTTGGTAAACTCCTTTTCGTATATATACTATCGATATTTTACATTACTTATAGCTGATAAGTGATATAAAAGTACCCACCCATTCTATAGTAAATATTATTGTTTCAAGGAATGCTTACCCTGCCTATACTCAACGATATGAGCTTATAAGCAATTGCGAAGTGGGCCTACATGTACATCAGAAGTAGCTTCCGCGAACGCTACAGTCTCAAATCGTAGTGTAATATTAAACAAGAAAGGACACAAAAAACGAGCAGATATTAAAAAACTTTGAGTATATTAATACACATTAAAAAAGAATTTGACTTACCCCGGAGCCTTTTCATTTAGTAGCGAATAAATTTGTGTGCAGAACAGAAACTTAATTTGTCTTAAAAGGAAGCGTCTTTTTTAATTACCATTCACAGTAGAAAAACAATTTTCAATATAACAAGAGTCAGAGTAAAACTTCTTACACGTATTTCAGTAAAAATTTTAAATCGTTTTGTTCCATTATTAGTTCATTAATAAATTAATAAATTTAAGTGATTATTATGCGTTCCATCAAGAAATGAAATTTATAATTAGTAGAATATTGGTATTTTTTGATAAAATTATGTTAAATTGTGTAAAGTAGTCGCGATGTTTATTCTAGTGCAGATTCGTTCTGATGTACGGCTTCAGTCACATCCATAATTCATTTTCCTATCATGTAATTTATTTTTTTATTATTATTTTTTTTTATTATTTGTTTATAAGCAATCATAATAACATGATATTCTATGAGCTAGTTTTATGTACAATTGATAGTCATGAGTTGAAGACGCCCAGTGATGTTGCCCCTATTATAGTCCGTTAAACCTGTTGGCCACTTTCTTTTTAATCATCTGGTTTTGTAATCGTCAGCTAATGGGGTTACTGTTACGTTTGGATGATTTTCCCGAGTATGATGATATATTATTGCTCTTGCTTTTATAACGTCCTTTACATATGGAATGTAGGGTCATTATGTAAGGTTATGTTTGTCACATACCACGGGGCATTAGATAACATTCTAAGTGTTTTGAATTGGAAACGTTGTATTATACTTAGAGTTGATATACTAGCACATTCCCAAAGTTCACATCCATAAGACCAGATAGGAGGGATTATGCATTTGTATATTAGTAACTTGTTATCTAACGTAAGGGCTGGGTTTTTGCCAATAAGCCCATATAATTTCTTACAGCGTAGGTTCACCTGTTTGCGTTTTTTATTTAGATGTGTCCTCCATGTCAGTCATCGATGTAAGTGCAGACCCAAATATCTCACCTCATCTACTTGCGGTATGCGTATGTTTGAGTGATTGGTTGTAAAAGTAACATGTGCTGATTTGCTTTCATTTACGGTCACTTTCCATTTTCCCAGCCATGTTTCTAATAAGTTTAGGTGTTCTTGTAGCAATTCTGATGCTACTACTTGATTGTTGTTACATGATTGTACGGCTGTATCGTATGTAGTGTGGTTGATAAATCAAACGCTTATAATAAGTACATTAATGGTCCTAAAACGCTGCCTTGAGGAACACCTGGATTTATTTCCCTTATTTGAGATGTTTCACTGCCTACTTTCGTTTGAAGATATCGATCTGCTAGGTAAGATTGTAAAAGTGGATAGTAATTTTGTGGTAATTAACTTTTAATCTTGTAAAACAGACCTTTATGTCACACCTTATTGAATGCATTACTCACGTTGAGGAACACTGCACTACAATACACTTTGCCTTCAAACGTTGTACGGATTGTATTTACCAGTTTATAACATTGTTGTGTTGTTGAGTGACTAATTGGAAAGCCGAACTGGTGGTTTAGGAGATTTAATCGGTTTAAGTATTAAAATGATTTGAGCAAACTTCGTCAATGGCCAGTACGCAAGTCGCAGAATTCCGTTAAAATTTGTAAAAATAGAAGTTCTTTCTCGGGAAGACACCGAGCTGGTAGCGTAGTGTGACATGATCTGCTTAGCATTCGGGAGGTAATGGGTTCGATTCCCGTTACCGTCTACCTTGTATGAGGTTTTTTCAGGGGGTTTTCCTCATACACATGTAGGGGCATGGTCACTGCGTATATGCACACAATGTGCGGCTGCTTAGGCGAATGCTGGGGTAGTATTTTCCCCCTCAGAACCCTAACTCCGTTTCTTCCGATCCTATCCTGACCACACCCATCCTTAATCCCACCATGCATATATACGTAATGTATGTATGTTTGCTGGGAATCCATGATTGTGGCTGAAGGAGTTTGGAAAGCTCGAGTAGCCCGCCCTCCCCCTTGGGGAGGGAATGAAATACGTGGCCTTTTCCTTTTCCTTTTCGGGAAGACGTTTTAGAGCAGTTCCCGTTATGAGATCATAACCCGGAGATTTATTACTATTTAATAGTTTTATCTGGATTTGGATTTTATGTAGTGTAGATCTACGTATTGTAAGTGATGGTTGTAGTGGAGTAACTACGTAGTTTTCAATTTATTGATCAGGGTTGTTAGAATTTGGTTGAAAAATGTTTTGTAAATGTTCGGAAAATGCTTCAGCTTTCTGTTTATCCGACATTGCCCTTGTTCCCGTTTTATCTTGTAAAGGTGGAATGTGTTCTTTATGTCGCTTAGTTCCTTTGGTTGCTCTCCAAGTTGATTGGTCGGCGACTCAGTTCGTTGTTCAGTTGATTTAGACTATATTTGTCTTGAAAATTCCGACTACGCTGCCAAATTGCTCTTGCTCTTCTTTTTTCTTTTCCATTATTTCAGTAGGGATGTTAGGAGTATTACATTTAAATTGTTTTTTGCCCTCCACCCTGCGTCCTGTATTATTGATATAAAGTGGTCTGTTGCGCGCTGCAGGTGTTGATTTGTTTTTAAGCAAGATTTTGGTAATATGGTCTTCAAACACTTTCCAGTTGGTTTTGGCAATGCTAAGAGTAGGTTTTGATTCTTGGTATAGTATAGTTGCACTCACTGTAGCTATTACAGGCGTATGATCAGATGAAATATCATAGTTGGGAATAATACACATATAGTTTGCTGACATAATAATAAAGAAATCGAGTAAGTCGGCCAATAAGTTGCACTTCCCGTTAATAGAAAACCGTATTTGTTACATATTATAAGTTTAAGTAGTTCTCTACATTTTGGTGTTATTAGTACTGAGCTCCAGTGCGTGTGTTTTGCATTGAGGTCTCATCCTGTTAGAAATCTAGGTCCGGTCCTAATATTTCAAAAAAGGGTTGTAACATTTGTTTATTTAAGTTATGACGTGGTGGACAGTAGACACTTGCTGTGACTAAAGGTGCTGGTAACCTCTCAACTTTTATCATAGTGGCTTGTAGGTAGTCTGTTTTATATGAAAGTAACTGACAATGTTTAATGGAACTACGTATAGCTGAGCACAGTGTTGTCTGGATGCGCTATGTGGTATACAGAGTGTTGACGTATTGTTAAATAAGATCTTGAGGTGAAGTGTTTTTCTGAAATTAGCAAGACATCAATGTTATTAACACGTATGAAGGTTTCAATTTCCAGCTTTCTTTGTTGTGGTCCGTTAGGGTTCCACAGTGCTATTTTTAAGAACTTAGTCATTATTAAATGAGTTTGTTGATGACTGTGGTTGACATATTTAGTATCATACTATTTTGATGTAGTAATTGGTTAAACATATTTTTGAATTCGTCTTCGTTGAAAAAATACCGGTGAGGTGGTTAGTCCTTTGCGAGTGCACGGAAATTACAAAATTTCAAGTTTCCATCTTTCCTTAAATTAGAGAAAAAAAATAAAAACTCAATTTTACTCACCACATTTTAGGGGTGATATCTCGGAAGGGGGTGGGTTGAGGAAATGTTGTTATAGGAAAGACCCATCATAATTACCCCAAGCTCAAGACCTAAACAAACCCCTCACGTGCGCAAGTACGAAAAAAGCATGGCTGTCAAAAAAGGCTCTTAGTACAACATTGAAATTCTATCAAGGGTTGAAAAAGGCCTCCGAAAAGAAACCATAGGGGTAGAAAAACGCGTCCTACACGGGGGCGGTCATAAAATAGGGGTGAAAAAACACGTCCTACACGTGGGCGAATAAAAACAAAAATAATTCAGGATGAAAAGGGTTGAAAAAGGCCACCGAAAAGAAGCCATAAAAAATAAGGGTTGAAAATACGAGCTCATACGTGGGCGGCCATAAAATAAGGGGTGCAAAAATACGTCCCTCAAGTAAGCGAGTAAAAACAAAAATAATTAGGCATGAAAATTCCATCAAGGGTTGAAAAGGACCTCTGGAAAGAAACCATAAAAAATAAGGGTGGAAAATACGGTCACCCACGTGGGCGTGTAAAAAAGTGGTGGGGAAGGTGCACCGGAAGTGACGGCAAAATCCAAGATGGCGTCTGGTGCCGCATTACTACTACTGTAAGCTGAAGGTTCAAAAAAATTAAAATCTAGTTAGGTTCCTAAAGAATACATAACATTTTTGGCTCGAATTAAAAAAAAACTTTCCTTTATAAAAAAATATAACCCAAGGTGTCTACAAATTAATTAAATATGAATGAAAATGGTTAAACTGTATTACTGATATCTTATAAGAGCGGGCGGCTTTGGAATTTCTTTAAGGTAACATGTATTCATGTCTATTAATCTCTACCTAACATGAAGTTTTAAACGTCATTCTGACATAGATTATTGTTTTTGTTTTCACAATGTTGCCTGTTTTCGTTATGAACGAAAAAAAGGGGGCTGCATAGTTATCCTAAAAAAAATTAAAATTAAAATTATTTAATTTTTTTAAATTTTTCTAGTTAGCGTCTAGATGCCTATTAACCTTTGCCTGCCAAGAATTGTTAAACGTCTGTTTGACCGCGAAAATGTTATTATTGTAATGAAGGTTTGTCAAATTGCCATTGTTACCGCGATAGAAAAGATAACTAGTGGATTTTAAATATCATGATAATACGTCCTAATTTGCTAATGTTTGCGGAATATTTTATTTTATGTTTTATGTAAGAACTGTGGGCATGTATGTAATTGATATTTGAGTAAAGGTTGAATAGAAAAAGGAAACATATATTAGGGTAGAGAAACAGGTGTTCTTCCGAAACTGGTGTGACGAATTGTTGAAAATTTCTATACGCGCGCTCTGGATGTAAAAATGTCACTGATTTAATCATTAATTACCGCAGAACATAGCGCAAATTCAAAAGGATCTTTGTCTGGTACGTTAAAACGTGAGACCTAAATGTAGTGCTGGTTACGGACAAATGCATATTTTTATAACTAAGATTTCGTTCAATAATTAATATGAAACTGTTCCAACGTAATGTTTCCTGTTTTTTTTTATTACTTTTGAAAAACGGGGATGGTTTTTCGGGAGTAGATATATTTAGTTTGAAAAGCGGTGGCGAGGGCAGTTGCGTTTGCAGTTTTGATTGAGCCGGATTGCCTTGATTAGTTTTAATTAGAAACTCCCATTGTATACCGTTCGGCCTATAAATATTTGTCGTGTAGCTTTTAGAAAAACTCAAACGCTAATTCATTCTTTTCTTTTTGTGTAGGTACTAATGTAAGTTTTTTCTCGAGTTTAAGCCGCTTACCTTACCTTACTCGTCATGTTGTGGTAAAGTGTTTAAGGCTGTTCTCTAGGACCACTATTAGCTTTTTATAAATTTATCTCGCTTGTTTTAGAAATATTCTTCTGATTTTGCATAAATACATAGCTAACATTATTATTTATGTCGTGCAGGAGCTATTTTTTTATTTTCGCCTTCATTGTATTTAATTTAATTAAAACGTAAAATAATAGAAAAATCTATTTCCTTATAAACCCAAATTTCGACTCCTGCACGACATAGGTAGTAATTTTCTGAGTACCTTACTTTTATTTTTTTAATTTTTTACTCAAAAATCAATAAAATTAACATTAAGTAAACGACAAATCGTGATTCATCACTGAAAGCTCTTGGAGAATTGTGAAATGCACGTACACGTCATGGGCGGAGCTTTCCAAACACAACAGAGGTAGACTTTGATACCGATTCTTGAAATATCTGTCAAGATGTTTGAAGTGTAGTGCAACTGAACCGATTTTTTTGTACATGGCGTACATTTTATGATAGCTAAGGGATTTCAAACAAATGTTAAATTTCCAGTAGTATATTATAAGTGGCTGAATTCCCGCAATAGTCCTGTAGATTTATTGAAATGCAAATTCGTGTTGCATCTTCACAGTACGGAGTACGCAAAACGAGTGGTTTTATCTTGCAACACGCTTGACTAAATGTTTCAATAGAAGTATTATAAAAAGAAACCAGCTACGAGTTACATTTTTTTATATCATTTCACAGACAAAATTAATAAGATAGAACAACAGTCACATAAACTGGTTGTACTTCGTCGGCTTCTTCGCCTTATTATTGGCGGGTTTGTTGCCAAAGCCTACACTTTTACGTTTTAGTGAAAACGTCATACTGGACAAATGAATCCGACTGGCACATCAATTTTAAATAGTCACAACAAATTTCATGAACGCTTCTGATTGGGTTTTTCCACGTGTACGTGAAATGATCACTGTAAAAGCAGAGTGATTTGAATTGTTTAATTAGATGTCCATCAGTTATATAAATTAAAATAACTGCATACTGTCCACTAAGTTACCAGATTTTTATCTTCAAGCTCAATAGTATTGTCTTTACTAACAATAGTAAACAACTTTATAGGACTTACATCGAACTTACAAAAAAAAAAAGAAAACAATAAAGAGGATGAGTGAAATATAACACATCAAATATATGAAACAGTCGTTTTGTGCTTAGCCTATAACTATTACTTAAAATAAGGAAGTTCATGGGAAAATAACATTTTTTTAAAATAATATTGGAAGCATATCATTCATATAAAATATTTTTTTTATTTGACCATCATCGTTTCACAAAATTCTTTATCTTTTTCTATCTAAAATTCACCTACTAAACATTTGTTGTACAAAAGTGTGAAAATATTCATAGTTAAACTGAATGTAGAATCGTTTCTAAGAATTAACCCGAATGTTGCCGGTCCACGTGTATTTGAAATTTGAAATTAGGGCAGTTGCTTGACAAACGTTCGACTTATATTTTGTTCTTTTCTACAATGCAAAAGAATGGTTGCATTAGAGTGATAACGTGTGTCTTTAAAAATAGTAAACCGCCTACTGAAAATCTGAAGTCGTCCCGAGTGATAAAACAGCCTTAACAAAAGGGAATATATTCAAGTGTAAGTAGGTATTTTTATATAAATGAAAGCTCGCATCAAATAATTCTACACGCCTATGTAACGTATTAAAAGTCGAGCATTGCCTTGCAAAGGCATCTCAATCGCACGCGGGCTCATTAAGCTGAAATCTGCTAAAATAAAAGACAGTACAGGGCTCCCTCCCTCATCACTTGGGTGAATTAGCATTATTGTTTGTTGTTTACATTTATATTTGTGTAAGGTGGGCGTGGACGAACGGGTACAGGATAAAGCTTGGTTGTAATTGTAAATAGGCAATTGCCGAGTGTTTACATACTCCCGGGTCTAGATTAAACACCTTGAATTTTATTTTTACTGTTTTTATTGTTGTATAGATGAATGTGTAACCTGAGAAAGGGATGCTGTATTTATCTAACGCATTCAAGCTTGTATATCGGTCACGGTGTTAGGTTCTATTTATAAATTATCATTGTAAGGCTTTGTTTAATGAGTTATTTTTGTGTCAGTTTGTTGAAGTAGAATTGTTTGCCTGCGAACTAATTTATTGTAACTGTACGTATGTATTTTGTGCTTTAGTAATCGCTAAACAATTGTGTACGTGTAAATTCCTTTACCTTATTATCACCCGTGTAATTTTACTGCTGTTGCATTTTATATGTACCGTAATTTGCTTTATTGTTTTATTTGTTTATTTACTTAAAGACCGGCATTATTGGTTTTAGAGGGCCACATGTTTGGTATTACACTTTTATTTCAATTGTTGGTGTGACTGCTTGGTTTTTTTATTGTGTTTATGTGCAGTCAAAGTGCTTGTTTTCATTGTTTTCTTCGTTATTTGATTTATTCATGTACTTGTGCAATTACTTATTTATGAACAAAGTGGGTTTTTTGGTGTAGTACATTAGCGGATTGCGCAAAGCTCGTTAATGTTAATTTGAGTAGTTTCATTGTTTACATGCCCCACATGATGCAACACTTAACCTCATCCAGCCTATCTAATTAAAATAGCACAACGTACTTACCACTAGACGGCCAATTCTTTTATCTTTGCGAGTAATTAGGTATCAGACTTGTAAATAAATTCTAATGTTTTAATTATTGCCAGGAAAGTCAATGTAAGGCAAGCAATTAATTTGAGTAATAGTAACATTATAGTCAGTAAAGTCAAGATAAATTATTTAGCGATTGTTTTGTTCTTGAATTTGCACTATTGCAAATAAGTTCAAATTACATTTTTCAAGATAGGGTACCTGGGGGACGCTACATAAAATTATTTCATTTCTTTTAACTTCCATTCTGTAGGTTGGAAGATCGTGTGGTGTTCCACACCAGATATTTTAAGTTATCATCTAGATGTCTATTAGCCTGTCTGACATAAAGTTTCAAACGTCTGTTTGACATAGATTATTGTTTTTGTTTTTACAATGTTGCTTATTTGCACAATGAACTTACTATAAAAGATGTTGCATAATTATCCTAATAAATGTTTTGTTAAAATTATTTCATTTCTTTTAATTTCCATTTGGTAGGTTGGAATGCCACACCAGATATTTTTTATTGCTTTTTATGTTTTTTGTAAAAAATTAAATTAGCAATAAATTTTGTGTTCTAGTGGCACCCTTTATCTTTAAATTAGATTATGTTTCATAGTATTATGTTTATTTCTCTTATATTTTACGGATGTAATAAATATATAAAGTAGCTTATTTATAAATTTTCAATAATTTTTTGCATTTAAAGCTATACGTACAAAGTGCTCCTTGCGGCTACTCATGCAAAAAAAATTGGCGCGCCTGATTAAGGGTTAAAAATGTGATTTTCGATAGACTAGATTGATTAAAAGTTACGTCATTTTGATAAAATTACTTTTTTTAACTTTTTTCAATGTAGTGGTGTAACGAATCTTTTACGTTCTTCGTTCATTTAGTTGTAAAATATAAGAAAAAAGGGTTTTTGATAATTAATGATTTATAAGTTGTGGTAGGCAACTTAATTTGCATTTTGGTGTAACTTAAGTTGCATATTTTCTTAAGGGTTTATACTTCTATATCGTGGAATTATTTTCTGCACATATTTCTCGCGCATAGCTACATCACCTGATACCGTGAGCGTCCTTTTTAGCATTGTTTGATGTACGTTTTTTCTAGCAAGAAGCCATTTTAGGTTTCTACCTAAATTTTGTGTAAATTGATTTAATGGTAAGACACCTTTAACTCGTATTATATTAAAACCTGAAACATTTGCTCTTTGCAGGCACTTTTAATTGCATATTTAATTCTATTTTAATTACGTTTTAATTACACGTTTAATTCTACGTTTACGTACGCTTGTACTTATACTTTGCTAGATCTAAATTTAGATCACACCTTTTATATGAACCCTCAAGAGAATGCAATAAATTCTGGATTATTTAAATTGCAATGAATATAAATTTGTAAGAAGTAATTTCAACTTTGGTATACTTTACAACGTGAAACATTGAAAATACAACATATTGCGCAACATTGGTGCGAAGATTACATCATCTTTGGTTTACGTTTCTGCATTCTTTATGAACAGATGTTCTCAAGAAGTTGTACAAAAATTTTGTAACAGATATTTATACCCCTATGACTTATTAGGGTAAGGCTATTAATACTAGTTTTAAGAATTATTTTATATAATCCCAAATTTAAGTGCTTAATAAACATAATTTGTATATCTTTTAGTTTGACATTTTGACGAATTCTTTATTATACCCTCGGTTTAGTTATTCCGAGTGTAATAAAAAAAATATAACTTGGCGTCCGAGATAATTTTTATGATTGTTAGGTGAAAATAACCAAGCAGAACTTTGTGGTACTTAAGCAAATCAAAAAGCATGAACCAGCCCTGATTTAATCTACGTACTGAGTCAACTGCATTATATTTTATTGAGTGGTTGGTGTCTAGTGATTTTAACGATTTGTATTGAGAACGCTTTAAAACATTGATTTACACCACCTATAAATTTTATACATTTTATATCTATTTTTATACCAAATTATACCTGGCACGATTACACCACCATTATACTTACATTATAGTGTTTAGCAGTTGACTATATTTTTTGTCGTTGGTGTATAGTGTATTGAGTATCAAGAACAGTAAGGGACGTTTACCGGTCGACAGCTAATTTGTCCGGAGACCGGTACAACCCTTAATCTTCGCGACGCTCATACTGTTTTTTGCACGATTGTAATAAATTTACCGCAATTGAAATTATTTAATTGCTACTAAATAAACGAAAAGTCAAAAGTGACGCTTTAAAGAGAAATGTCCAAATTTTTTGTTCTTATTGTTGTGAAATATAGGTAGCATACACAATTTTACGCTGGTAAGTAAAATACTTACCGACGAGTTGGGCCTCGCAACTAGTAAACATATCCTACTGTCTTGGAAACAGATATGGTAAATAAACGAAAAAGCGCAATCGTGCAAAAAAGAATTTAAACTCTACTTTCGCACAGAAATCCACATTCAGCTGCAGTTTTCTAATCAACACCTACTTGACGGTGCTGTTGTTGTCCTTTGAAAATAAGAGGTACTCCTGGTGTACTACCTCATATAGCGTAATTTTAGATTACATTTGCACTAACTACCCTTTGGCAATACCATAAGAACTTTAAAATGTTTAAAAAGAATAGACTAATTTTGAAAAAAATATTTTAGAAACGCCTTAACTGAAAATGCGTATAAAACTTAAAACTAAAACGAATGAAGCATTTCCTATTATATGGGTAGTTATTCAACCGAAAAGTAGCAAAGCAAATAAATAACAATTAATCGTAATAACGTTTAACCAAAAAGGACAGTAACGATTAAAATGATTTGTAGCCTACGAACATTTTTTATTTCTAATGAAGTTTTAATTCAATGAAGCCCATTTTTGTTTTCTAGACAAACTTCCTTTTTAGACAGTGTATCGATTTTGATGAAAAACAAATTGAAATGATAAAGTTAGTTATCTACATAAATTACTAATATTTCTGGAATTGAAATAAAAAAACAAGACGCTTATAGCCAACTCTAACCAGATGAATGAATTATACTTATCTTCTATGTAATTCTCAGTTTATGTACGAACAATTATAGGAAATTCTGGAATGATTAATGTGTATTAATGTAATAAAGTTCATTTATTTACTTGATAGCTGTCAATATCATTTTGGAAGAATTTTACGATTATCTTTGATGACTCTGAAAGTAAACTGGTTTACTTAATTTTATCTAACAGATGTAACCTTTTACTATTTCGATTCTTTGGAAAAAAGGAATGAAACTCGTAAAACGCAAGTTTGTAATTCGGTTAAAGGAAAGGAAGACGGTTTTGGTAATGGTAAGTGAGGGTATATTTAGAAATTGGCATGCCTGCAGATCAAACGTTAAAGGATATTGATCAGTTTAGAATATATACGGAAAAACGTTTTTATATCGTGTTTTCAAGAAGATTTAGTAAATTGTTTTTATATAGGTAGTATTGACATTAAAGAATCAATGCCTTGTAGCTCTGACTTTATCGATTTGGTAATAATAATTTTGTTTGCGTAATTTATAGGTTAATGTTCTTCATTAATCTATTAGGGATGAAATGTGTCACTAATGAAGCGTAATCTAACACTTTGTAATTCAAAGGGCACATTGGCGGACCACTCAAATTTCATAATTTTAAGCAACTATAATTGTAACTGAATTAATTATTGAATATTTTACACTCAAGTTTGACGGTTCGTATATACAACATAAAATTTTAGCTGTATGGTTCTTTGTTGGTGTTAAATTCTGATAATACTTTAATAGCCCGGTAAAGAGAACACAAAATGTTCCTCGCAAAATTCCACATATAAGTTAAATTTAGGATGAACTTAATTAAAACTGTGAAAATGTAAACTTTCACCATTATTACTCATAATAAAATACTTATCTTTTTTGCGTTTTTTTAATGGTGTATTTTAAATTATACAATCTAAACGTTTCGATAACACTTACAGTTATCTTCGTCAGTAGTAATATTTGTTAAAAATTGTTAAAGATGTTGTAAACAATTTTGTCAAAGTTGAAAAATTTTAATTTTTCAACTTTGACAAATATAATTAAAAGTAAGAAAAAGTTCCAGGTACCGTGGGCATCGGACTTTGGAATTGTTATAAACAAATAAATTGTGAAATAGTATGTTATATGTATATTGAGGGACCGAGGAACTTCTTTTAATCCCGCGAGTGAATGTTGTGTAAAATCATTGGAGAGGTTAAAATATTCCTTAGTCTCCCAATATATAGTGTGTGCAAAATTGGTCTGTGCAGTATTGCTATCTTGGAAACTATAAGAGATCGAAAGACGATTAAATGGAGAAAGTTTTAGAGAATTTTGATTCCCCCTAAAATGCCATTCTGAAATCAAGGCTATCTCAAATATTTTTCAAAATATTCGAAAAAAACTGAAAATCGACAATTTTTATTTTTACCTATATCTCTTTTATTTGAACAGATATAAAAAAATAAAATACACTTTGCCATAGCCACTTTTATCCTCTATTGATTGGTGACAGAAAAAAATTAATCCGACGTTTCGTCGATTAGAGACTTTATTTTTTCATATGGGGCGGAAATTAGCTAATTATATAAAATCATTCCTTTTTTTATTCTAAATCCAACGATGTATAACACTTAATAATAATTCGACGTTTTGACCCTCATTCTTGATATTTTCAAATATTTTTTTTATGAAACATTTTTGAAAAAAACTACCAAAGCAATTTATTCTGCAAATGTACATTTATTTCAACTCATAATTCATAATAGGACGTTTCGACTTATCAAAATCATCATCAAGTAATCTGTTATGAAGTATTTATTACGATATTGAAAAAGCCTTTCCAAACCTTGCCTTAAACAATGACAGATAAATAACTCTTTTATTAAGTTTAAATTTGAGTAAACACCTAACAATACATTTACTTCAAGTGAAAATATTTAGAAAAATGTGAAAAATCCTATTAAAACACTTAAAAATTAACTACAGCTAAATAATGAATTCGATTATTGTAAATTTCTGGTAGTAGGCTTTGATGTGTTTAAAACAATTATGTTATCTGTAAAAAGACTATAATAGTTTCTCACATTTTAATGAACATTGTTTGAAAATGGCGTTAAATTATTCTAACGAAAATGAAAGAAATGCTACCAATGCTAGTTGCAACTATTTTCAAATGTACCCCGAAAGAACACAATCTGGCAGAAATCATTTTAATAATGTAGTAAGAAATTCAATAGAATGTGGAAGTTTTGAAAAACCACTGTCAAAAAAGTATGCGATCGATAATGAGAATCGTAACGGAAAGATTTTGGAATATTTTCACGAAAATCCCAAATCTTCAGTACGAAATTGTGGCACGAAGTTTAATATTCCAAAATCTACTGTACAGAATGTTTTGAAAGTTGGTAAATATCATCCTTATAAGCCAAAATTGTGACAGGAGAATCGAATTTTGTATTTGGTACCATCGTAAATGTCAAGAAAATTCTGATTTTCTGATAAAGTTGAATGGACAGATGAGACACGTTTTATCAACTGTGGAGTCTTCAATAAAAAAAATCATCATTACTGGACCCGTGAAAATCCACATATTCGCGATCCACGCCGATTTTAAGTACGATTTGATTTTAATGTGTGGTGCGGAATGGTCGGTAAGTAATATCCTTGTTTGAGTTAATTGAGTAACATTTAGTAGATTAACTACGACTCATTTTTAATATTCCAATTAATTTCAGGAAATGGTCTGATTGGTTCATTTATTTATGACCACACGTCAACAGGGCAACGATACCTTTGTTGCAAAACCAAACCATTCCATCCATTCGTGAAGCTGTTTCCTGATGAATTTAATAATTTGTGGTTCCAACATGATGGATGCCACATAATTCAGGAAAAGTTCGAGCATTTTTACGGGAGATTTTTGGTGAAAGAATAATATCCAACGGTGGTCCTGTGGTTGTACTGCTAGGTCTCCGGACCTTACCCCATTAGACTTTTATTTATGGGGATATGTCAAAACTGAGGGTATGAATTTGATCCCCAGAAAATAGGCAAGTTCTGGAAGATCGAATTATTATATTGAAAATATTAATCGTAATACAATACGTCGAGTAACCAGAACTGTCGCAAAAAATATGAAAAGTGCATTGAAAAAATATACATATTGAATAATAATAAAATATTATGTTTTTTGGGATTTTTAATGTTGTATTTAATTACATCTAAACGTTTCAATAACACTTACAGTTATCTTGTCAGTAGTAATGTTTGTTAAAAATTGTTAAAGATGTAGTTTATGTTTTAATTTTCAAATTTAACAAAATTGTTTACTACATCTTTAACAATTTTATCAAACATTACTATGAAAGATATTATTATCAATTATTGTATAATAAACCATTAAAAAATCCCAAAAAATAAGTATTTATTATGATAATGGTGAAAGTTTACATTTTCATATATTGAATAATAGTATGTTGAATTAATGTCGGTTTTATAATTATCCTGTAAAAACATTTAATATCAATATAAAATACTATAAAAATTATTTGATATTGTAGCGTTGTAAAATGTATGACTCATGCTAAAAATGTTTTTTAATATGTTTTAATTTAGTCATAATTTTATGGTTTAAATGAGTAACATTAAACATGATACCCTAACAACTACTATGTGTTTTTTGAATATTCCCCATTATTTTTACTCCTTTGCTTGAGCAATTTATTTATGAATACCAAGTAAACATTTGAGTATTTTTAAGACAAGTCTTGGAAAGACTTTTTCGATATCGTAATAAAAAGTTATCTACGAATAGGTAGCTACTGTTCATAAGAGATTACTTGATAATGCAATAATTGTTTTAAACTGATCAAGCATACTGCCAGAAATTTACAAGAATCGAATTCATTATTTAACTGTAGTTAATTTTTAAGTGTTTTAATAGGATTTTTCACATTTTTTTAAATATTTTCACTTGAAGTAAGTGTATTTTTAGGTGTTTACTTAAATTTAAACTTAATAAAACAGTTATTTAGCTGTCATTGTTTAAGACAAGGTTTGGATAGGCTTTTTCGATATCGTAATACATATTTACCTACGAATAGGTAGCTACTGTCCATTTGTGATTACTTGATGATGCTTTTGATGAGTCGAATCGTCCTATTATGAATTATGAGTTGAAATAAATGTACATTTGCAGAATAAATTGCTTTGATAGCTTTTTTTTTTCAAAAATGTTTTATAAAAAAGAAATATTTGAAAATATCAAGACTGAGCGTCGAAACGTTGAATTATCATTATATATTATATATACATCGTTGGATTTAGAATAAAAAAGGAATTTTTTTATACCATTAGCTAATTTCCGCCCCGTATGAAAAAAGTTGATGATGGTCTCTAATCGACGAAACGTCGGATTAATTTTTTTTTGTCACCAATCAATAGAAGATAAAAAGTGACAATGGCAAAGTGTAATTAATTTTTTATATCTGTTCAAATACAAGAGACATAGCTAAAAATAAAAATTGTCGATTTTCAGTTAACCGTCTTTCGATCTCTTACAGTTTCCAAGATAGCAATACTGCACAGACCAAATTTGGACACACTGTATGCTACCTTTTCTCATACCGAGATTAAATATACCAAAATTCATACCGAAGTTTTAAAATCTCAGAGGCGATGTGGCGCGCGATTCGCTGTGAGGAATCTAGTTAGATATCTAGGTTGATTTGTTGCCTGTCACGTGTGCTTGAATTTGACGTAGAATTTTTTTTATTATTAATATATTGGGATATCGTACGCGGGATTTTAAATTATTGTTTGCTGTCCGTGAATGTTATTTTAGTTTGTTATCGCAGTTTCGTTAAAAGGAATTGAATTTTATTACTGTGGTAGAGAGTTTTGAGAAACATAATATTAAGTTATTATAAGTTTTTGTTATTAACGAATAAGTTCAAACGTAACTATGTAATTAAAAATTATTATTAATTTTATTAAATACATAAATAAAAAGTTTACCTCAGTAGGATTTGAACCTACGACCTGTACTTGCTAGAGTACCGCGCTAACCAACCATCAGTTCTACATACATAAAGACAAAATTTACATCGATTGGGGCTTGAACCTTGGTGGTGCAGTTGGTTAGCGCGGTACTCTAGCAAATACATCGTGTTCAAATCCTACTAGGTAAACTTTTATTTATGTATTTAATAAAATTAATAATAATTTTTAATATTAAGTGTTTGACGGCTTATATTTTTATGTTATCGTGTCTGATGTTACAAGCTAAATACTCACTAGAGTATCCAGCCCGTAAAGGCAATTTGTGCTACGGCGTAGCTCACTGGTGTGGTCGGGGTTCTTACTTAATGTTGTAAAAGGACATTCGTCACCACTCCAACAACGGTTAAGCATTTATAGCGGAAAAAACGTTATGAACTGATCTTAGATTGGCCTAACAGGAAACCAAAATGTTCACTCAAAAATAAACTAATCTACTACTAAAAATTCTATTCCAAAAATCTCTACGCTAAGTTCACCTAAACTTCCATAAAATGCTTCGCTCTATATAAAAGCCGTAAAATTGTGAAAATAAAACCCAAAGCTCATTAAACATTTCAATAAATTCAGCGCTGAAATAATTATCTCAAATAACCAAAAATAACTGATCGAAACGGTAATTAATTCTATGATTTAAAACGAAAAATACGTCACACAAAGCTAAATCGACACGATCGAAAATTTATAAAATTCTCAAATTTAATAACCGGGGTTATAATTCTAAATTCGAAAAATAATACACAACAATAAACAATCAAATATGCTCAAATTAAAAAAAAATATTGCATTGAACCTTTAAAAGTTATGTTAAAATTTAATTACCTAAATTACGTGTTCAACATGATAATAAATGGGATAATTAACATTAAGGTGTAGGATGTTGGGAACTTCCAACTTGCAAGATTCACCCCATTAATTAAGTTTATTAGTGAAATTTTAGGTAAGAAGGGCTGCGCGTAAGTGAATTTGTTTCGTTTTTTTAATAGTTGTACAATTTACACAGTGACTATTATTTTATATTATAATAAACAGTGTTAATGATCTTCAGGCGTATTATTTCATTATTGTATGTAATAATGTATGCGATTCTCGCTCTGTCTCACAGATTTATCATTATTTACTGTTCACATAAATTATTAGATAAAAATAACAATTGTACGGCCTTATTCTGACAACGATTTCTTATGATTTGTTTATAATTCTGACGAAAGCTTTTAAGGTTGATCAATTCATGAAAGATTTCAGTTTCTTTTTGATATTTTCTTTGATTAAGGTTTTTTAAAAATAAAATTAACGTAAAGTAGAATTTGAGTACGTACATTTGATGACATTTAGAAGCAGCATTGCGTGCGAATGTTTTGAACGTTTTACAGAAAGCACAGGTCCACTAGCTCTTGCTGATTTACTTGGGTGACTCTACTCTACGAAAGGTAAGCAACTCTTTGTTTGTGTTGGACATTACGTTTATTTGTGTCTTATTAATCCCCTATTTTTTAGTTTAAACAAACTGATTTTTACTTATGTTATCCTATTCACCCTACACGCAAAGTAATACTACACCCACCCCCCACAACGGAGCTGTCGGCAATCACCCTTTATCTGTTACATCAAATCCTACTGCCATTTTCATCCATAATACGCAAATGTTTTGTTTTACAACAAAAGCCACAAGTTTTTTCAGAAAGTGCGAAGCGACATTTATTGAAGATTTCGGCATTAATAAAGCTTCTGAAGAAGTAATAAGGCAGTTAATACCGGCGAAGTCCATAAAATTATACGAGCAGCAATATAACTCGTTCATAAAGTGGTGCAGATTGAGAAAAATCGAAAAGTACACCAAAAATGTTTTGCTCGTATATTTTTCAACAAAAAATAAACAATACTTCTACAGCATCAACACTTTGGGCTCAGTATTCTATATTCAAAGCTATGCATCTTACGAATGAAGTACGTAACAAAAGCAATTTCTTTTAAAGACATTTACTTTTCATCTTCATAGGTTGCCCTTATTTTTGGTGTCCGGCTTGTAGAGGAACTGAACTTGTTATACTAACGATTTACAATATTATGGGTAATGGTACCCATAGTTGAAAAATAGAAAAATACTTAATCATCACCAGAATTTTGTCTATTTCTTTATATTACTATTAAATTTATTTATTTTACATTATTGACAATTGTTGTTTTGTAGTTGTAGATAGTTTCCGACATACAACCTCAAAAATATATATATATATATATATATATATATATATATATATATATATGCATATATCACCGTCTTATAACAAAATCATCTGTGACTTAAGATTTGTTACTTTGACAAGAATATAAAATATTATATATATATATATATATATATATATATATATATATATATATATATATATATATATATATATATATATATATATATATATATATGCATATATCACTCTTATAACAAAATCATCTGTGACTTAAGATTTGTTACTTTGGAACAAGAATATAAAATGTTGAAGGTAGTTTTCCACCGGTTGCTTACTCAACAGAGACATACATTACAATACTTACTGTAAACGGTAAAGTGGGAATTATTTTCTTTACGAACAGATACTAATGGATATCACTGATAAATCCACAACTGTAATAGTTATTTACGCTGCTAGGGAGTAATGTGATTTTACAGTCGAAGCTTGAGGTTTTTTTTTATGATTGTGGACCTGAACAGGCTAAATAAGGCCTATCGTGCTAAAGCACTCAGGAACACTTAGGAGGATGGATAGAGGGATAATGAATAGCCAATAGATGCCTATGAACAGCTACCTTAAATTTTCTCATATCATAAGTGAGAGGAAAACAGGAACTAGGAGATCATTCCAGAGTTTAGAAGCCGTGTAGAAAAATGTGGATTGCGCCCGTTTGGTACGACAAGTGGAGATTTGTACTGCATACTGATGATGTGAATGAGAGAACCGAGTGTTTCTCGCAAAGACACAATAGCCGTTGTAATAACGATAATACAAAGAAAGAACTGAAACCATCCTTCTATGCTCAAGGGACTGTATGTGAGAAGTTAAGGACTGGTAATTTATAAGCCTAATCGCTCTCTTTTGAATACGTTCAACGATATCGAGAGCGTATTGGGGAGCACTAACCCAGAGGTGAGAATTATATTCCAGATGAGGCCGAATTTGGGCCTTATACAGCAGAAGGAGTTGTCGAGAGGTAAAGTACTGCTTAGATCTGTACAGAAGATGGTCAACCCATGAGAGATTTGAAGATACAGTCATACCCAACAGAGTAATAGAGTCTGAAAACTTAAGAACTGAGCCATTCATACTTACAACAGGAAATGATCGATCTTTTTTGGCGGACACAAGGCAATACTGAGTTTTGTTAGCATTAAATTTGACTAGATTATTGCTTCCCCATTCGAGAATACGTTGAATGTCTTTGTTGATTGAATTTGCCATTTCAGCTTTAATTTCTTGATTTGACATAGAAGGTGGATTATCACTATGAGTAGACTGAGATGAACTACAGTGAAGAGTGCTATCGTCAGCAAAGCAATGGATGGGGTTAGTTGTTGAAGAAATAAGGTCGTTTATGTACAGCAGAAAAGTGTAGGCGCTATAACGGATCCCTGTGGTACGCCCGCGTTAATGCTAACTTCTTTTGAAAAAAGCCATCAACTACGACACGTATTCGTCTTTTATCAAGGAAACTAGAAACCCAGTTGATGAGCGTATCATTTAACCCAAACGAGGTGAGTTTGGCAAGTAAACACTTATGCCAAACTTGGTCAAATGCCTTTGAGATATCTAAAGCGACTACAACTGTTTCACCGGACTGCTCTACTGTATTGTTCCAAACTTGGGTCACATATGAAAGAAGATCGCCTGTTGAACGACTTTGCCTAAACCCATATTGGTGGTCACTAAGGAGTTTGTTAGTTTCAAGGAACGTGAGCAGTTGCTGATTGATGGCTTTTTCCATGATTTTAGACAAAATGGAAGTGATGGCAATTGGTCTGTAATTTGAGGGATCGGTCTTATCACCTTTTTGGGAATAGGTTGAACATTTGCTAACTTCCATGATGAAGGGAATTCCCAGAAGATATAGAGATCGTATAGAGCTTAGATAGGACTGGTACTAGTTCGGGGAACATTTCTTTAAGACAATAGCTGGGATACCGTCTGGGCCAGTCGCCTTATTGAGATCAAGCCTACTGATGATCGATTCCAAGAGCTTGTACCGAAAATGAATTGGTTTCATAACGTATGAAGAAGAGTTGACTAGGGCACATCTTTTCCAGAATCATTGAGACACGAGTTTGATGCAAACAAATCCACAAAAACGTTGGCTTTGTCTACAGAATCAGCAACTACCGATCCGTCAATAGATGTCAGGGGAAATGAAGATGTTCGAAAGTTTTTACTAATGGCTTTTGCTAAAGACCAAAATTTACGACTGCCTAAAGGAGATGTAGCTAGTTCATTGCATTTTCGTTGTTCGAACAACTTTTTAGTTTTAGTGATGACACTTTTGCAGATATTTCTAGCACCAACGTATTCTACATGACTGTCAACCGATTTATTAGATTTCCATTTAATGTAACATTTATTTTTAAAGATATTGCATCAGAACAAGCCTTATTGAACCAGGGTTGGGAACGTGAATGACCTACACGGTACTGTTTTTCGGAATGTATAACTCCATTCCCATGAGGATGACTTCAGATACTGAAAGAGCGATGTCCGAAGAAGAGGACGACTTAAAACAATATTCACGCCATGGAAAGGTTGCAAAGAAATCCCGTAAATCACTCCATCGAGCTGATTTAAAACACCACAAGGTTCTGTGAACAACAGTGGAATTAGGTACAGTAGAAATGATTTTTATTAGACAATGGTCGGAAAGACCTAAAGGCGAAAGAACGGAAGTTTTATAAACAAGAGGGTTTGATGTAAGAAAGAGATCTAGAAGATGTGGAGTATGGTTAGGGTTATCAGGGATTCTTGTGGGTTCAGAAATCATTTGCGTGAGATCACATGAAATAGCAAATATTTCTGCACTATGACCAGCGGGTTTTGTAATAAATGAAAACTTAAGCCAATTAGAGTTATGAACATTGAAATCGCCTACAATTGAGATATCGCAAGATGGAAAGTGAGTACTGGAGATAGTCAACTTTCATACGTCACACGTCAAAATTTTTATTTTCTAAGGAAGAAACCCTCTTGCAAGTAATTCTGTCCTTGATGTAGGCACATACGCCTCCTTTATATCGAAAGTTAGAGTGAAGATGGTATTGAGGAAATTGCAAGTCGGGTGACTCGGAGCTTTAGAGGAGACTTGTGTTTCAGATAGAAACAATATATCAGGTTGTAATTGTTCAAGATGTTGGTGAATAGCATTAAGATTAGACCTGATACCGCGTTGATACTTTCGATGACCGAGGTCGCTTGAGGCCCTGCCCTCCCGGACATCCGAATGGGGCAGGATTTTACGTCCGGAATTTATAACCCTAGAAACCACAGCCATCTTATTTTTTAATTTGGGACTTTTAATCCGATAGGAAGACAGTGAGGGCGAGAAGGAAGAATAAGGATGAGAATAGATTAAGGATGATGGAAAAGGTAACCGGCAGCCCTTACCGAGCTCAGAAAATCGGAGACCCAATATTAAGGAGCCCATGGTAAGGGTGGTGGTACCTCCCGGCTGGCATGGAGTATGCGCCAAGCGTAGCTGAGCGTAACAATGAGACTGTAACCCACATTACTCCTGTAGCGTACAATATTTTTCCGCCTGAAGGATTTTATTTTGCACTATAATTGCAAACAGCATTTTATTAAATACATATTACTTAAACAATGAAACAGATAATAATTTATTAAATTATTTTAAACACTAACACACTAAATTTTAAATTACAAAGTATTCGTTTTTGAACAGCAGCAATAATTGTTAATTGTAACTTGAACAACCGGATAAATTGAATTGTTTTACACCAGAGCTACTAATGCTGCTGGTAGAGCCGGCTATTTGCACATTTGATTCTTCTAATATGCTTTTTGCAGTTTAATTTTATTATTAATCGAATTCTCTATGTATCCTTCTGCAACCTGGGTTGATTTCACCCACCGTGTCGTTTTACAGTAGCGAAGTCTGTTGAATTATTAGCTACTAATGTAGCGGATGTTCTTCTGAAACAATGCCCAGTGTAAGAATCGGCATCTTCTAAAGAAAGATATTGTGCAATACGTTGAGGTATTTTGCTGAGAATATTTTTTCCTACGACTTGATTAAAGCATTTTCCGTTATTATATCTTAGAAACAATCTGCGTATTTGTGTATCTTTTGGACGTAAAGAAACATATTTACGATACAAGTCCAAAATATCCAAATTATTAGTGTTGGTTATAGCAAATGAACGCCGTACATAAGTTTTAGTATCGGGAACATTCACAATTAAAACGGCTCCTTTGTCCTCAATATCATCGATTGTTATCTGAATTAATTCAATTATTCGACACGCTCCAAACACACCCATAACGGTAGCTATCTAAAAAATATAATTTATTTTTCATGTTATAATAATGTACAAAGAAAATTACCTTCCACATTAAGTATTTATCGTTAGGCGCTTTGTGTAAAAATTCATTTATATGTTCCAAACTGAGAATTTTTGATTTCTTTGCTACATGTCCAATGTTTCTTGTTTTCAGAAATTGTATTAGTTTGGGAAATTTGCTGATATTTATATTTTTATTTATCAATATTGTGGATTTTAGCATACTGTATTTTGTCCATAATGAAGAAGAAGACTTCCAATACTCACATTGCTCCAAGAAATAAGATAACACGGTATTTTCACTTATTTTTCAGTCGTTTTTGACGCAAGCCAATTTACAAAATGCACGTATGATTTATCGTATCGTTCTTCGACTTATTTGGTAACAACTGTGTTGCAAGCACATCGGCGTTTTGTTTTAGTTCGGAGTACAACAGGTCATAATCACTTTCTGAACTCATTTTTATTATAAGTTTAATTAGTATCACGTTTGAACGGCCGCCGGAAAATTTGTTAGACTGACGTTTATTTGACAAACTATCTACGCATTTATTTCATGCAACTAAATTTCGAGAAAAGGTAAATTTACATCTTTCTAGCGCATTTATTAATAATTTTCTGTCTCTATCTAAAGAATTGTCAGTTTCGATGGTAATGGAAAAGTTATTACGGGCCTATAGTAATGAGTAACATTACATCTAAATTAACGTGGTTGTAATGATTTGTTAACATATCGAAAGGCGGAAAATTAGATTTGCATTTGTCAGACACTACTCGTTTCATTTTAGGTAATCTATTATCAAATTGAATATTGATATTTTAATTAAATTCGAATTGAAGGCGATATTTCACTATGTTATCGGTGGCGATCATATCTTTGGTGCATTAAAAAAATAAAATTCATCAATTGTTGTGTTGCGTGTGGTGTAAAAAATTTGGTCAAGTATTTAAAGAGAGTAGAGAAGAATATTATAAGCGAAACGGGCACGCGAGGGAAGAAGTATAGAGAATAAGGGTAGAGTGAGTAAGGGTAAGGGGGGACATAATAGGAAAAGATAGGGACGTACAGAAGCAAGAAAGATTAAAGGAGAAGGGATACCAGAATATTTGAAAGGAGAAGGGAAGAAAGAAAAAAATGATAGCGAGGTTCAGATGAGGTAATGAAGAGTTGGGAAACAACAAGTATTAAAGAGAGAAAGGGACATAATGGGAGATGGGACAATAGGGAGAAGATAGATAGAAAAGCATTTGCATGAGAACGGCAATACGATCGTGATGCTTTGAGTCAATCAGTACGAATAATGGTCCCACTTTTGAATCAGCAGCAGAAAACCGCATACGACAAATTGATGATAGCAGTTAATGACGGGTTCGGAGGAATCTTCTTGCTAGATGCACCTGGCGGATCTGGCAAAACGTTCGTAATTTCATTGATTTTAGCTACAATTCGCGCAAAAGTGAAATCTTCATTAAATTGCATCTGTGCAAGATAAGATAAGATGAGATAAATTTACTCTGAACCATAATTGGCACCGCATACATGTAAAAAAAGAAACATAAATTACAGTATATAACAGTTATACAACTAAAATTGGTATAAGGACAAATATACATTAATTACAACAAACAAAAGCAGTACAAATATACCAGTAACATTTGCAGATATAAATAATCTAATAATATCTACTATAATAATTTCGAATAAATATAAATTTTAAATGTTAAAATAGCTAACTGTAAAATGATGATCGACATGAGTCTATATTTTAGATTATTTAATATTCGTATAACTATTTTCTGAGTTTTAAACAATATGCAAAGTTTGAAGTTCCTTAAAACTGCATAGCGTATCTTAGGAGAGACTCAAAGTATGCGTGATAAACCATCTTTAACACAGGTTGAGACACAATTTATTTCAAACAACGCAGTGAGTAGCACGCAGAGTTGAGCTTGTTAAGTATACCAATATGGCAACAAACTTAGAGAGTGATCGACATGTAAACCTAAAAAGAAGTGGTGTTGACTGTTTCAACGTAGCACAGTTGAAAACTAAATCATTACGAAAGCAAGCTAACGAATTGTTAAAATAATAAAATTTGTTTTGCCAACAGGTAACCTTTAACCCATTGTCTCTAAACCATGTTTTTAACTTTGCAATAAGTTCCTCGACTTGCTCTTGACCACTGAAGGAAAAGGCAACGTTGGTATCGTGTATGTTGTTGTATGGTCAGTTATTAAAGAGATACGTCATTAATAAAAATATTAAATAATGAACCAAGCCGGGTCGGGCCGCTAGTTACAATATAAAAATATTCGCTGTGCAGCTTCAACATGAATGCAAATGGAGTTATACTAACTTTTCGTAAAGCTTACGATAAACAAACTAATAATATTCATATAACTACATACATAAAATACAACCTATCTTTACGTAGAATGACTTCAAAACAAAAAATCAGGTTGAATCTGAATGAATAATAATTAAAATACCTATCAATTTTATTTATGTTTTGTATAAATGTAAATGTTTCGGTAAAAATTACAGTTATCGCCCTCAGTAAATGATAATTGTGACGTCAAAATAAATTTATGAAATATGAAAACGCAAATATACGCCTACTATTAATGTAACAGTTTCATAAACGTATTTAAAACTATGGTATCTAATTTTATTTAGTAAGGAACAGCTATATCTTTAATTTAACATCGAGAAAAACATTCACAGATAGGAACTTGACATACCAATTAAAGATATAGTTAAATCTAAAAGAAATAGTTTTGGGTACTAATAATTGTAATTGTTATTGTACGCTGAAAACGCAGTATATACGTTTAATATGATTTTAACATATTAAACACCGCAAAAACGTATACATACCAAACGTTAAAATTAAGACGTACAATTATGCATTTTTTAGCTACATATTATATAGGGCTAAATCGTATTGAGATTTACTTTTTATTTATTTAAGTTGTTTGGATGTTTATGTATATCGATAGCTTAAGTTTACCATGGAGAAGGAAACCAATGGAAGTTTATTGTTTCTAGACGTACTAATATCTAAAATTAATAATTCTATCCCTCTTAAGGCTTACCGAAAACCGACACACCAATAGATACCTCCATAAATTATCAAACCATACCCACGTCAAAAATGGGTGCAATTAAACATTTAGGAACTCAAACTTGCCAAATGTGATCCTGAATTTCTTAAGGATGAATATAAGCATTAAAATCACTGTATGGGTATTAACAATTACACCTGCTAGACATAAGTATAAAAACCCAGTTATTAATGTTGGTACTCTTTCCTTTTATAAGTAGTCACATAGAAACGAAAAATTTAATTTATCATTACGTTAGATCTGTTTTAAACCTACAAAAGATCAAGGAACATTTCATGTCACCTAAGGACGTTTCCATTGTCATTTTCGGAGTGTATAAGTTATCTTGTTATTGTATAAAAGTAAACACTGCAACCACAAACCGTAATTTTGATGCAAGGCATGAAGAATATATGAGATTTTGTAGATTAGGTCAACAGGAGAAATCTAGGTAGCTGAACATGTCTTAAGTAGCTTCAATCATGAAATTCAATTCAAACCACAGCATTACTATAATTTAACGTACGTAGTTAATATTAGTAATTTTTGTTAGATTTGAATAGATCATTAATTGGTATTAGTAGTTTCTATTTGTGAAAGCTTCGTTCTTTGATGAAAACAGTTTTCATTATTTGCTAGGAGTGCTCTGATTTGTAATTTTCACGGCAGTTTAGTAATATTTGATTTATTAATGATTTACAATAAGATTAGATCTCATTCTTGGTTTTTAAATACTTTTATTAAACTTATATTAATTGAAGGCGTATATTTGCGTTTTCATATTTCATACATTTATTTTGACATCTTAATTAATTTTGAAACCTATTATCATTTATTGCAATTGTTTAAATTTATATAAAAGATAAATAAAAACAATATCAAAAGATAGGTTGTCCACTTAAAACCGTACTACAACTAAAGCTGAAAAGTTGATCGAATAATGAAAATGCAACGAGCTCACTTCATGTCTCTTGAGACACTTGGTTTTAGCAAAAGCCATCAGTAAATACTGTGGTATGGTATATGTTCACTTCCTCCATGACATCCTTTGACGGATCTGTAGTAACTCATTCTATAGATTATAGATGAAACTCGTGTCTTGATTATGGAAAAATTTACCACTAAACTCTTTTTCATATGTTCTGAAATCTATTTATTTTCGATACAAGCTCTTAGAACCGATCATCAGTAGGCTTCATTGCCATAATCCAACTGACTCTGACGGTATCTCAGCTATTGTCTTAAAGAATGCACTAGTACCAGTCCAATCTAAGCTCTATGTGAACTACATGTTTCTGGGAATTTCCTTCATCATGCAAGTAAGTAAATGTTCAACCTATTCTAAAAAGGCGACAAGACAGATGTCTCTAATTACCGAAATTGCCATCACTTCCATTTGGTCTATAGTCATGGAAAAGCCATCAATCAGTAACTACTTTCTTTCTTTGAATCTAACAAATAACTTAGTGATTACCAATATGGATTGAGTCTTTCAACACGTGATCCAAATTTGGAACAATAAACTAGAACGATATGATCAAACAGTTCTAATCGCTTTAGATATTTCAAAAGCATAAGTATTTACTGGCCATACTCACTTCGTTTGGGTTAACTGAGCTAAATGACAATTAACGTGGGCATGCCGTAGAGTTCAATGGAAGTTCTTACAGTTTCTGCTATATATAAGCGATCTTCAACGACTACCAAATGCAATGCTTTACTGACGGCAGCTCTCTTCGTTGTAGCTTATTTTAGTCTATTCATAATTTAATCCACCTTTATCTCAAATCAAAATATTAAAGCTGAAATAGGCAAATCAAGACATTCAACGTGTCATTGAATAGGAAAGTAATAATCTCGTTAAATGTAATGCCGACAGAACTCAGTGTTGACTTGTGTCCGTCAAGAAAGATGTATCATATGTAAGTATAAATGACTCAGATGGGTCTAGGACGTTTCGCCGCGGCCGATTCGCCTCCGCCGTTTCGCCGCTTCCCGTTTCGCCTCCAGCCGTTTCGCCGCAGGGCCAATTCGCCGCCAGAACAATTTTAATATTTGGAATAACATATACACTCATTACGAAGTTTTCTTTGTGCGTATTAAAAAAAAACAGCATGTCTATTGCTTCTTACATCAATTTTTAATCCTTTAAAAAAAATATTTTTTAATGCTTATATTGTTCTTTTATAAAATTAATGTGGCAACGCTTATTTTTTATACCACTACGTATTTACGTAGGCGATAAGGTACAATATCTTAAGTTTCCCTCTAATTTAATACAAAAGAATCCATTAACCTAAGTTGACGACTTGTTTACTAAAAATGCTAGAAAACGGAGCTAATTTAATAAATACCTCGACAACTAGGATTTAATAGGCCATAATGGATCATTGATTTGATTAACAGATTCCACTCCTCCTCAGAAACTGAAGAAATTTTGTTTGGCTGACAAGAGAATTTTAAAGAATGAGGACGTAAATAACAGAATAACCTTTGAGTATTTGCGTCCTATACCCCACAATTACCAATTCGGTCAATAAATTACATTATTATAAATTTACGGTTACCTAGTGTATATGTTATTCCAAATATTAAAATGGTTCTGGCGTCGAACTGGCCCGGTGGCGAAACGGTTGGAGGCGAAACGGACTGGCGGCTAAAGGACAGTGGCGAACCGGCGGCGGCGAAACGGCTGCGGCGAAACGTCCCATATCGGCTCAGATCTCAAGCTTTCGGTTTCTATTACTATTTTAACAATGGCGGTTACCTCATATCTATTGTGGGTTGACCATCTTTTCTCCGGAACTAAAGCAGCTGCTTGACAACTAATTCTTCTATTTAACGGTCAAATTTGAACTCATCTCTGTTTTGTGTGTATTGCTTCGTATAAAATTAAATTGATGCTCTCTTATGTGATTTTTATTTTATATCTCTCATCTTAAAGATGAATTACTCACTCATTTTTGAACCGATTTGGGAAAACTACATCCACGGATAGGTGAAGGTCAGTTCTTTGAAATTATAAAAAATATACTGGTTGTTCCATTAAAAATGTAAATAAAAATCGTGCATTTTTGTTGTGACGTAATCGAAGTCGATTCAAACAAAACTTGTACTAAAATGAAACATTTCAGTGAAAACCGCATATTTCTATCCTGAACCGTTTAGAAGTTATAGGCAGCTAAAATAGGAGAAAATATAAGTGGACACCCTGTATTGAAGCTCAGGTAAGACAAGAAATAGCACAAACACAAGAATACATTGAAGTAATAGAAATTGAAGAACCATTATAAAAAATAACGAGGAAGCTAATAACCGATCTGAATTAAATATGAAGATAAATCTACAGAATATAGATCAAGGCTTATTAGAAGAGGTAAGAAAGAGATCCAGATCCAAGAGCAATTAACTTTTCAACAACGTATGAGTATCATTTTGCAGCATCTAGAAGTGCAATTCCTGAGCAAAGAAAAAATCATCAACAAATAAAACAATCCAAAGACAATATTCCCTCATGGCAAGGAGACATACAAAAATAGATAACTTTAGAAAGGATCTCTCTAAATTAGATGCTATTATAAAAGGATGATGAACATTAACTCTGTGATAGCTTCAGAAATGTATGGGAAGTGGGAAATTGAAAGATTGATATCCATAATCGAAGATATTATTAACAGCGCAAAGATTAAGAAAATATAAGAAAAGAAGGGCTCAATATAAGCAAAATTTACTTTTTAGAAAAGACCAGAAACAGTGTTATAGAAAAGGAGAAAACAAATATAACTCAAACTCTATCTATAAATAAATTAGAGCAATTTTGGAGAAATATTTATAAAGATGCTGAAGAGGTAACGGAAGCACAAGCAAAACGCGCGTTGGAAAGCAACATGTATTGATAAAATTCATAACTTTTGGATTAAACATTTCACAAGCACACATAAATATCTTGCTAATGAATAAAACAAACTAATCCAAAGTAACTTAAACATACCCGCCTGGTTAACCGAAGGATGTTAATTCCAAAAACAACGGATACAATGGAAAAAAAAATTATAGACCCATAACTTGTTTAAACACAATATACAAAAACCTCATCTTGCTTATTGTTATCTCACTCTATTGAACATAATTTCTTGGCTACAGAACAAAAAAGGTTGCTCTCATGGACACAAAGGCTGTAAAGATCATTCCAAAGCTAGCTATTTTATAAGATAGTAAACGTAACAGGAAAATATTAAGTGTAATGTGGATTGATTACAAAAAAGAACTTCACAGCGCTCCACATGGCTGGCTACTTACCGGTCTACATACATATGGAGATCCTGACTGTTTAATAGGGTTTTGTAAATCCAATATGCAAAATTGGAAAACTAAATTACATATCTATAACAATAAAGGTGTCCTTATAACAGAAAGCATGTTACGTGTGGTTAAAATTTACCGTAGATTCTTAGGATACTTAAAATGTTATGTGTAGGAATTGAAGGATGAAATCCTGTGCTTTGTCGTTTCAGGTTATTGAAAATTTGGTCCAGTATAAATTTTGGAGGCACTAATTTAGTTATAAATTATTAGTTTGTTTGGCGATGTTTGGATTTATTACCAAATTGGAGTAGGATTGAGCACCCAGTTTTGTGAATAGTATATAGATTTTTCGGTTTGTATGTAAACAAATTTAAGTTTCTAAATTACGATTAGGTTCCACGTGTTAACCATTGTAAAATAGTAAAAGGAATTTCATATGTGAATTTAATATTTTCTAGTAAATAATGGATAGTCCTGTTTTTAAATAATCGTTAATTTTAGTTTAGTTTGAATTGATAAATTATTTTAAGAAGATAAAGATGTGGCTTTTATAATACGTTGGTTTAGAGTCGATTTTCCAAAGTTCAGAGGCGACGAAAACTTGTTACATTATTTTTTGTGAAGTATCATTAATGCTAGTGACGTAATTTTCACCTAAAAATAGTTCAGTATATGAATTCGTTAAATCTGTGTATCTGTGTGTAGCTTTCTTTGTGTTAAGGAACATTGAAAATCGGCTTCAGACTCTGAAAGCGGGCCAAAAAATAATAGTGGTGGTGAGCATTTGTGGGAACTTCGTTTCTAATCGGAATCGTCAAATCGAGGGTGAAAATATAAAAATTAACTGTTATAAATGATAATAGTGCAATTTTCGATATTTTCATAGAAGGCGGCTTTGGAATTATAAAAGAGGTTGCATAATTACCCTAAATAAATTGGTATTAAAACCATTTTATTTCTTTTAACTTCCATTTAGTTTTAATAATAAAGTTTAAAATTATTAGTTTGTATTTGCACTGCAATTTTGTTCGGTCTGGCAATGCTAGAGGAGCATTCTCAATTCGGTTCCCGAAGTCTATATCGTTTTTACCGGGCTCACGATTTGAAGGAATGGTTTTTACCTTTCAACCTGCACATAAGTATACAGGTGTAGTAGGTTATGCGCTCGACTTTTTTTGCACTATCGCTAATTCAACTTATTAGCTCATTTTACAACTTTTCACCAAGTTTCGCCAAGATCGACCATGATGTCTGGATGTGTGTGACTGTGTAAAAACTTCAAAGGAAAAAATTAAAAATTATTATTCTGTAGACCAGTTTTAAAAATTTAAAAAAATTCTTAAAAATAAACACAGAAATGTGTCATGATTTCTATCATTATTACTTTACAATTGAATAACTGGAACCAAGTTATTGTTGTTTTAATCATATCACATTATTGCTATTACGTTATCACAGATTGCACTGTTTCTTTATATTGTTTGTACATTACACGTTAATAATTTTGGTTTGTCCTTTAATTGTATTTTTGTATTATTTATCTTACTACTCTTAATTTAAACAATGCCCCTCCCCTCCAACAAAATTAACGGGTTTTTGTATTTTTTAAGACTTGTTTGGGGTTATTGGGGCTGTTTCGTTTTCGTTGTTCCACACTGTGCAGGGTGGCCAAATATTCAATGTTTTATTAGGGAGTCTCGTAAACTCGTTTGTATGAAAAAATGAACCTCGCATCCTCGATCTCATTTTTTGAGAAAAACTCAATGGTGTTTTTTAAATTTGGCTAACGTCTTTTGTTTTCCCGTTATGGCTAAAAATTCAGATTTTCATTTTATAGAACGCGTAGTTGGCTATGGCATCAATTTTTTTCTGATTCCAACGATATTGTGGAGTCAAATTATTCATTGTTACTGCTTTTTAGCAAAAAATATTTTTTTAGGACATAATGTTTTATTCAACGTAAAAACTCATGCGTTATGTGACTTTTTTGCAAACCAAGAACAAATAACTATAATATTGAAGATGCTGTTAAACAAACTACAAGATACTTAATAATTGTATATAAAACCACTTAAACTAAATTTTCAAATTTGTTGTCCGTTATTTGCAACACATAGTTCACATCGCATTGAAACATTCCGAATTGAGTTGTAAATATCAATATTAGAGACGGAACTAACACACTGTATAAAATTTTGTCTTAGTTCGTTTATATTATTATTTTTGTATAAATTGTCTTTAATGTACCTCCAAGGGCGTTAAATCGGGTGAACATGTGTCCACCTCACAGGTCCATTTGTCTTGAAAATGATTTCAGAGACATTTCTACTATTGTGAGGAGATGCCCCATCTTCTTGGGAATATAAGTTTTGTCTAATGTTCAGCGGTAAGTCATCGAAAAAGTTCTCGACTACGTGTTGGTTCAAAATTTCAGAATATCCTTGACCATTCAGTTTTCTCTCACAAATGCGATTTCCGAATAGAGCACACCGACACTAAAACCGAAACGTCTTTGATTTTGAACGTCAACGGTACGGTGCGGATTGATGGCGGACCACCAGTGCTCTGTGTCGATTGAAAATCCCGGCACTACTAATGTATGCTTCATCAGTCCAAACGATAATATTTGTTGAGAATAATGCATTTTGCTCTATTTGCTGAAGACACCAATTACAAAATTCTAGGCGACGTGCAGGATTGGTTGGTTGGAGATGCTGTTTTCTTATTTTATATGATCTGAATTTGTACTCGGTTTCGTTGTATACCATACTCGGACTCAATTTGATGGTTTGAAATCGAAGGATTCTACCATTCCGATAACATTGACAGCAACTTCCTCAGCATCTTCAATATTATAATTTTTTGTTCTGGATTTGTTAAAAGTTTTAATCGTTTGAAAATAGAATTAGGCTGTTTTTTTCCGGGTAACTGTTAAAATATAATTCACTTGCAACTTCATAATTATTATTACTTTAAATAAAATATTCTAACATAAAGCTGAAGAACAATCAATATACGATCAACTACAGTCTTCATTCCAGGTGCCTTTATCAATGAAAAAAGGAACTAAACATGAGGTCGAAACAGTAATACACAAAGAAATCAATCAGAAAAGGTCTCCAGGGTACGATCTAATCACCGGTAAAATACTCCCAGAAATATCCCAAAAATGTCTAGCAGCAATTCAGCAGGTATTTAATGCAATTTTAAAAATAGAACATTTCCCCCATGTTAATGGAAAATGGGTCAGATCATAATGATTGCTAAACCAGGGAAAACTCCAGCTGAGGTAACATCATACCGGCCAATAAGTCTGATTATAAATTTATCAAAAGTCCTAGAAAAAATAATATTGAAACGTAATCATAAAGGATGAAAAACTAATACCCACTCACCAGTTCGGGTTGAGAAGGCAACACGGAACCACAGCACAAATTAACAGAATTGTAAATAAGATCAACAACATCATGGAAGAGAACGAATACTGTTCAGCCGTCTTCATCCATATAAGTCAAGCCTTTGGCAAAATATAGCACTTAGGACGACTATATAAACTTACAACACACAATCCCACATCATTTTTACTCTCTTCTTAAATCCTACCTCTCTAACAGAACATTCCAAGTAAAATACCGAGAAGCATATATCGAACTCTATCCTATCGAATCTGATGTCCCAAGGGCGCGTTTTAGGCCCCACATTTACTCACTTTACATGGAAGACCTACCTGAAGCTAACACATCGATGATAGCTACATATGCTGACGATACAGTGATCTTAGCTTCACACAGTGACCCCATATGCGCAAACAGAAACCTTCAAGACTACGTAAACCACCTGGAACATTGGTTAAAACAATGGAGAATGAAAACTAATGAAAGACACAAGTTACCTTCACCCTGTCATCTTAAATGGAAACCAAATACCTAAAGCGGACGTAGTGAAATATCTAGGACTATACTGGGACAGAAGACTAACTTGGTCTTCTCACATCTTCACTAAGGGAGAACAGTTGGCAGCTAAATTCAAACCAATTTATTGGATAATCGGAACTGTCCATGGAAAACAAATTATTATTACAAGACCATTTTGAAACCCATTTGGACATATGGCGTGCCATTCAAACATAGAGATTCTGCAAAGATTTCAGGATAAGGTTTTATGACCACTTGTAAACGCCTTATGGTACATAACCAACGCAACATTACATGCCGATCTAAAAAGATACCTACCATCCGCGAAGAAATTACAAAATAATAGCACATCCAAACGAACTGGCTATCCCACTACTACTGGACGAAGAAAAACCAAGTAGATTAAAACGATTCAAACCTATCTACTAGATTTTAGTGTGTTAATTTAGTAAACAGATAAGTCATAATTATGTAAAAATATTCTCTGCGGAGGATGTCCACTGGGACATTACTCTAAATGTTATGTGTTAATAATTTAAGTTCTAGGGTAAGCATACGTAAGTTGTACTTATAGTCTTGTAGGTAGCGGACCGCGAAAACTGTATTATTATAATAAACGTTTGTCAAATCGCCATTCTTACCGCGATAGAAAAGATAATTAGTGGATTTTTAATATCGTGATGATACGTCGTAATTTGCTAATGTTTTAGAGATATTTTAGTTAATATATTTTTATGTAAGAAATGTACGAATGTTTGTAATTGATATAAAGGTTGAACAAGAAAAAAAGGAAACATGTATTGGGGGTAGAGAAACAGGTGTTCTGCCGAAACTGGCGTGACGAATTAACGGAAATTTCTAAAGGCGCGCTCTTGATGTAAAAATTTCACTAGTTAGTAATTAAATACTAACGGTACACACTGCAATCATAGACGTCTTTATTTGGTACTTGGAAACTCGAGACCTAAATGTAGGGTTTGTTACGGACGAATGCATGTTTTTAAGTTAAGAAGTCGTGCAATAATTAATAAAAAACTGTTCCAACGTAAATTAATGTTTCTTGTTTTTTTATCGCTTTTCAAAGACGGGGGGTTGATTATCGGAGTAGAGATGGTTGGTGGAAACCAGAGGGGAAGGCAGTTGCTGTTGAAATTTTGATAGAGCCAGACGCTTTGATTGGTTTTAATTAGAAACTCCCATTGTAAACAGTTTGCCTTTACAATATTTCGTGCGTGTACGTTTTCTTTTGAATTAGCCAACACTAATTTGTCTTTTCTTTCGGGGGTTAGTTATAATGTGTTTTTCAAATATTAATCTAGTCACCATTTCTGAAATTTAAGCGCTTATGTTAACGATCTGTGTCTGTGACACATCAAAGCAATATATATTCAAATGTAAGTACGTATTTTTATATGCTAAAATCTGCTGAAATAAAAGACAGTACAGGGCTCCCTCACTTTTGTATTTGTATGAATTAGCATTGTTGTTTGTTGTTTATATTTATATTTGTGTAGAGGTGGGCTGGTGAACGGGTACATGATACCGCTTGGATATTAATTGTGAAAGGCAATTGCCAAGGGGGTACGTACTCCCGGGCCCAGATAACCATTAAACATCTCGAATTTAATTTTTATTGCTGTATAGATGAATGTGAATTTAATTTTTATTGCTGTATAGATGAATGTGTAACCTGAGAAAGGACCGCTCAACACACTCAAACGTATATACCGGTTACGATGTTACGATCTATTTATACCTTCACCTTGTAAGGCTTTGTTTTAATGAGTTTTGTTTTGTGTCAGTTTGTTAAGTAGAATTGTTTGCTGCGAACTAATTTCTCTTCATATATCATTTTTTGTTACTGTACCTATGTATTTTATGCTTTAGTAGTCACTAAACAATTGTGTATGTGCAAATTCCTTGTCGATTTTGTTTTGTCCTTGCCTTTACCTTATTATCACCTGTGCAATTTTACGATTGTTGTATTTTATATGTACCGTAATTTTCCTTATTGTTTTATGTGCATATTTACTTAAAGACCGGCATTATTGGTTTTAAAGATCCACATGTTTGGTATTATGATTTTTATTTTGATTATTTATAACACGATTGTGGGTGTGACTATATGGGTTTTTTTTATTGTGTTTATGTGTAACTAAACTGCTTTTTATTTATTTTTCTCTTAATGTTATAATTTTGTACGCACATTAACCAGATTTAATGGTGTTTTGTTAACTATTTAACCCTTTCATTGTTTTTTTTGTGTTATTTGATTTATTAATGTACTTGTGCAATTAATTTTTATGAATATATTGGGGGTTATTGGTGGTTCTTTCCCACAATAGTATATTAACGGGCTGAATTGCCATTGCGCAAAGCTCGTTAATTTAAATTTTTACCTGCCCCACATGATACAACACTTACCTCATCCAGCTTATCTAATGCAAACAGCACAACGTACCTACCACTAGACGGCCTCTTCGTTTGATCAGATTTGAAAAATTAAACTTTTCACTTTTTTCAAAAAAAAAAAAAAACTATTTGTTGCTAAAAATGAATAATTTGACCCCACATGATATATCGTTGGCACCAGGAAAAAAATAGTAATTTTTGATCCTATAGCCAACTATGCTTTCCATATAAAAAATTACAACTTTATGCCCTAACTCGAATTTCAAAAGTATTTTTAAAGAATTGACTCCACCGCTGTATTCTTATCAAAAAAGTGCCTAAAGAACGTAGAAATTATTTTTTCTATTTTCATAAATAAGCGAGATATGGCCATGAATGAAAACTCGAAAATCTGGATTTTTGACGATAACTCGAAAACAAATTTGAAATACACCATTAGGTTTTTCTCAAAAAAAGAGATCGAGGATGCGAGGTTCATTTTTTCTTACGAACTATAGTTTACGAAATTCCCATCGAAATTTGGCCACCCTACAATAAAAGAAACAAGTCACTGGTAATAAGTCCCATGCAGAAGGTTTTATTTATCACTATTTGTAAAATTAGTTCCTATTAAAAAAATGTTACAGGAATTATGCTTTATTTTTCTTTTACTGCAGGTGTAGTTAAAGAGAGATGTTAATTAAAGTTCGAACAGAAGGTGCATTTAATTATACAACATTAAATGATTAGTAAGACCTAGAATTTGTGGACTAACACCACACTTTAATTCTATTTTCACTACCACAGTGTATTTGATTATGCTTTAATACCTGTCTAAAAATAATTAAAATATTTTTTGGAAAATAACACTGATAATGATCTAATTGATATGGTTGTCAAGTTTCATGCCTTTCCTTCCAAAGATAGTACAATAAGTCATTCTCGATATGGTTAGAATAGGGTACAATACATAGGAATATGTATATGTAAGTCATATTAGATTAGATGTAACCAATGTGTAAAACTGTCGATCGCATCACATCGATCATTTCATTGTAAAAAATTGAATTACTTTTTATACACAAATAAATAATCACAAAAAAAGTACTTACGTTAAACACCATTAAGATCTGAATAAATGTGTACTCACCTGAAACAAAAGAAAGTTTAAATAATGGATGTAAAATGTACTTATTCATGCTTGTATGTAAAGTGAGAATCTATTTTAAAACGTTTTTAGCCTTTTTTTGGAAATTTAAATAAATGCGGGATATAAATTAGTAATGAAGAGGTGAAAAGGTTTGTAGATTACATATATAAAATATAGGTGTATGTGTAAGAGTAAGGGAGAGGAGATTGCTCGAAGAGTGGCAGATGCTGCTGGGTCCAGTGACACGTCTACGCGGGCTCGGCCATGCTAGTGCATTGAACCACAAACCGCGAACTGCACCACCTATCATCCTTTGAAGATGATCTTCATACATCAAACTTTGTACATGAAAATTTTAAATTGTATTGGTTTACAATCTTTTTTACATAAAGTTATAATTGGCAAAATTTCATAAAGAAGTTTTTTCTTTATGCAAACTTTCGTAAAATATTAAATTACAGTATGTTCATTATGAGGTGGCAAAAAATTTCTACAGCACAAATTAACTAAAACTATTTCTTATCAGTTTATTTATTTTTAGCATTATTAAATTAAAGCTGAAAAAAAATGTATCGAGGATCTCACGATTTAACAGATACAGTTATAGTTAATTGGTTTTAGGACAACTCCGTTTACCACAGACAATAATTTTAATGTAAAACAGACGTTGTAAACTTCCTTATCGCATCTTTTAACAAAATGTACCAAAAACAGAAAAAGATAAAAGAACGTTTTATTTAAATGTCATCTCTTAACTGACGTAGTACCGTAGAACGGGATGAAAATGAGTCACTTTTTTGATAATATTTAAGAAATGTGCATTTTGGACTTATAAAATGAACATATCGATCCTTTGTTTAGGTTTCAGGATAATTACACACAATTTTTTGCAACTTCAAAAATTTACAGAAAACGAACTTTTTCTAGGCTTGTATTCACCCCCACTGCTCGCAGTTAATTTTTTACTGAATATCTTACGAGATCAGCAAAATTCACATATCTTCACCCTATTAAAATTACACACCAGATCTAAGAGAACCGGTAATTATGTGCACAAACCCACATTAGAAACCTTAAACTTTATTAAAATAAAATAAACTGACATCTAACACATATATTTGCATACAATTCGAACAAGAACAAAGAGAAACGTTTAAAAAACTTTAAATCACGCCTTAGTCCATAGAGATCTCCCCAACTTTAAAAATATTTCATTGGTAATTATCTATTTAATGCTTGTATAGAAAGAGTTTACCTTTGTAAGTCATTTTACTATTGCCGTAATCAACGCTTCGCTGGTATCACCTTTTTTACACTTAAAAATGATGTTAAAATAAAATTCAAGATGGCGGTTTCCAAGATATTAATAGCGACTGTCTTATTTTAAATGGGCGCCATATTGGATTTTCACACAATTAAATGGATTTTGTTTTCTCTTTTCAACGATGTATAACAACCTATGTACGAATAAAAAATTATGGGAAATATTAATTGTTTTCATTTTAAATCAAGTAGTCATGATTAACAATAAAACAAAATTTATTATAATACGACTAACTGTCAAGTTGTATTAGTTTATTGATTGTGTAAATAAATAATTAGTATTGCTGTCTTGTATTATTAAGTGATAAAATAACAATGGTTTTTTCTTTTATTATTTCTAATGGCGACCTTTCCAACAAATGAACAATATGATATGTTTTGTACATACATAAAGTGCTACAAAAACTCCCGTCTTGCTGCTCAAGAATATCTAACAAATTTTCCAAAGCGTAGGCAACCGGACATGAAAATATTTTCAAGATTAGATTCAAAAATGCAGCATTATGGATGTCTTAAAAAGCCCAGTAGGAACATAAACGTCTGAAGATGCGAAATTAAATTCAGCTTGTGTGCAAGTAAATCCGAATATTTCGACTCGAGAAATTGAAGCTCAAGTTAATGTGTCTAAGACTAACTCATCGAGAATTTAAAAAAATCACAATTTCTATGCATATAAATTACACATTGCGCAGACTTTGCGACCGAAGATAATATCCGTAGAACAGCATTCTTTAGATGGTTTTTAAACAAAATTGCAGAAAATGGTGATTTTATAAATCAAGTTTTATGGACTGACGAATCCTACTTCTCCATTGTGGATTATTTAATCGCCATAATGAGCACCATTGGGCACAGAACAATCCAGACATAGTGGTTCCATGGCGCAACCAGGTTCGTTTCGGCTTTAATGTTTTTTGTGGCATATTGGGAAATCGATTAGTTGGTCCTGTAATTTTTGATGGAACCTTAACAGCGCAGTGTTACATGGAAATTCTGCAAACATATCTTGAAGATTTATTAGATGATCTACCTTTGGCACAAAATGTTTAAATATGGTATCAGCAGGATGGCGGTCCCGCACATAATGCTGTCAATGTTATCCGATATTTAAATGACCGTTTTGATAATAGAGTAATTTCCACCAATACACCTAATCAGTGGCCAGCCAGATCCGCAGATTTAACACCTCTGGAGTTTTATTTATGGGGCACTATAAAAAATAAAGTGTAATTTCCATTACAATAATGCAGAAGAACTACGTGAAGAAGTGGTGGCGGCCTTTAACGGTGTTCATCGAAATACAACAGTTACTAACAGTGTTGTAAAATGGTATCGATTGTGTGTACATGAAAACGGCCAGCACTTTGAACATTTATTGTAATATATTATGGTTTTAGCATTTACTAATATCACGTTGTATCATTGTGTTAAATTTGTTTAATAAATAATTTTTACTTGCAAATTGTTAATCATGGCTGCTTGATTTAAAATGAAAACAATTAATATTTCCCATAATTTTTTATTCGTACATAAGTTGTTATTGTTATACATCGTTGAAAAGAGAAAAAATCCCATTTAATTGTGTAAAAATCCAATATGGCGCTCATTTAAAATAAGAAAGTTGCTATTAATATCTTGAAAACCGCCATCTTGAATTCTATTTTGAAATCATGCCTCATAGAAGTAAGTAACTTTGATCTGAAACCTTTTTCATATCTTTTATAATTACGGAGATATTTGAGTTTTTAGAATTCGGCAATTTTTTTTTTATAATTTCGAAGCTGTTCGGAAATTGAAATGTTTCTCAGCGGAATTGAACTCGGCCCAAAAAATGGCACAATATTGACCATTTTACCAAGTCTCTATCTTTAATAATAAGAAAGATACCCATACTATCCTACTCTATTTGGGATACCCTGTATATATATATATATATATATATATATATATATATATATATATATATAATAGAAATTGATTATATATATATGGGGAATTTGGAAACCGTAAGAGATATGAGGTTGATTAAATTAAGGCAAAGATGCACATTTACGTACTTATCCAAATGCCGTTTAAAAAATTGCAAAATTCCGAGTATTTCCGCAGATATCCGAAAAATACCGAAAATTTTGAAAATCGATTTTATTTTGTTGTCAGCTTATTTGAAGAGATATTTGAAATCGGGCTACACATTTACATTGCCACAATAGTGTTAATAGTTTTAATACTCGACGTTTCATCATTAAGTGGCCATCATCAACTTTGTTTTTTCTTACAGTCATTGTATTAAAGAGATCAATAAGTTTCAAATAAAGAAATAAAAAATTCAGGATCGTATTTAAAAAATCAAAGTTGATGATGGCTGCTCGGAAACGAAACTTCGTATAGCAAACTTAATAACGTCATTTTGTAAAAGAGAAAAAGTGGCTGTGGTGATGTAACATTTATTTCAAAATATCTCATCAAATAATCCTAGAAAAAAATAAAACCGTTTTTCAAAAAACAATTTTTTTTAATAGTACCAAAAAATTAATAACTAGCAAAATGTATCAGTCTGTCGGTTTATTATTTCCAACCTATTTCACACTAAATCTTGTAGTAAGAAAGTTAAATAATCTTCTTAATTGGGTATGTCGTAAATGGTCATGTCGTCTAACAGTTAATCATGAAAATACTCCTCGAATGCTGATGTTAAAAGCTAATGATTTTTTTCAATTTAGAATTCCGTTAAAGAAATGAGAACTCAAAAATTGTAATGATCTAAATACTTGCCCAGATAAACATAAAATGTTTTACAAATTTGATACCGATCAAAAATTCATAGCCAACTATGATAGAATCCTTTCTTTTTACTGTATCGAACTTTTCTGAAATGTGTATCTGTATCTCTTACGGTTTCCAAGTTCTCCTTATATACATTAGAATTTGTATCACCCTGTATATATATATATATATATATATATATATATATATATATATATATACAACACACAGCGTGTTCAGCGAGGAATGGGACAGTGCAATATCTCGAGAGCAGTTGAAGATTTTTAAATTATGAAAATATTTTTGTAAATATCTTCCAAGGGCGCACATTTGTTGGCACAAAGATTTGAATCAACGCCCATCACCGCCAGGTGGCGCTATCTCACTTCAATTTTTAAATGCAATGCCCTATTTTTATTTCATTTTTGGATTCTATGACATATTTGTGATGACTTTTATTAAGACTCCTACCAACCTATCTTTTGTAGTTTCTGAGAAAAAAATAATCCTTGGAATTTTAGCACAAACACGTAATTTCAGGAAGTGCTCATAACATTTGAGTGATACAGACAAAATAGCAAATTTTATACCAAATGAAAGATAAAAGATTGTTCTTCCACAAAAATAATGCAGATAACGCCGAAATAATGCGATACGCTGTACACTAAATTGTAAGGGGGACCAACTTATCACAGTCGTTGATTAAGAATCATGTGAAACATTTATCATGCCGCCATGGAAACAAACGCGTAATGAATTGTCTGTTTCTGTCAGTTTACAGTTTCAGTTTTGAAAATCGTCTGTGCATCCTCAAATTCCATAATTATGTTTACGTTTTCTAACGAAGAATATTTTGATATGGTAATAATTTATGGTGAATGTAGAAAAAATGCAAGGGCTGCACAAGTATTGTATGCTGCCAGGTTTCCCGATCGACGCCATCCCGGAAAAAATACATTTGTTCGTGTAGCAAATATTTTGAGGGGAACCGGCCATTTTCCTCACCGTAACTGCGAAAATCGAACAAAGACAGCAACAGATGAAGCACACACCGTCGGTGTATTAGCATGTGTAGGTTATAATCCTCAAGTGTCTGTGAGATCTATTTCTGAAGAGTGTGCCGTATCAGTTGGTTCTGTCCATAAAATATTAAAATCTAATAAATACAAACCATTTAAAATTCATTTGGTACATGGACTGCATGTAGGAGATCAAGATCGCAGACTCAATTTTATCACCGGAGTTTTTATGGAACATTATGCGCAAGACCCTAATTTTCTAGGTCGTATCGTGTGGTCTGATGAAAGTAATTTTTTCAAACAATGGAATCGTTAATCGCCACAATTCCCATTACTGGTCGTCAGAAAATCCTCATTGGGTAAGAGCAACCAATTTCCAAGTGAGATGATACATAAATGTATGGTGCGGAATGATAGATGACAAATTGATTGGCCCATATTTTTTTAATGGTACCTTAACAGGCCAACGCTATTTGGATTTTCTTGAAAATCAACTGCCTCCTTTGCTTGAAGATGTAAATGTAAATCTGCGGAAAGTGATGTACTTTCAACAGGATGGCGACCGGCGCACAATAGCGCAATAGTGAGAAATTATCTAAGTAGAGTGTTTCCGCAACGATGGATAGGTACAAATGGTCCCATTATGTGGCCAGCTCGTTCTCCTGACCTTAGTCCCTTAGACTACTTTCTTTGGGGACATTTAAAGAGTGTAGTGTGAAACACCTTCTAGAGATGTAGAGGAGTTACAAAACAAAATTATAATTGCTTGTGCAAACATACCACGAGAAACTTTAAGAGCGGCAACTAGTGTTACATTAATTAGACGTTATCAAACGTGTGAAAATGATGGAGAAACATTTGAACATTTAATTTAATTTGTATGCTTTCAATTAATAAAATTCCAAAAATTATTTTTTTCTCAGAAACTGCAAAAGATAGGTTGGTAGGAGTCTTAATAAAAGTCATCACAAATATGTCATAGAATCCAAAAATGAAATAAAAAATAGGGCATTGCATTTAAAAAATTGAAGTGAGATAGCGCCACCTGGCGGTGATGGGCGTTGATTCAAATCTTTGTGCCAACAACTGTACGCCCTTGGAAGATATTTACAAAAATATTTTCATAATTTAAAAATCTTCATCCGCTCTCGAAATATTGCACTGTCCCATTTCTCGCTGAACACGCGGTATAATATTTTAATTTTTATATTTATGTAAGTATATAAAGTTATTGAGTATTTATAACAACATAAAAGTTATTTTTATATTTCGATATCGTTTGATACCTTTAACGCGGGTAAAATTTTAGATTTAGAAAATAATTATAAGAAACGATTAATTTCGGAAATGTTATTCATCAAAATTAATAAAAACGTGTGTAATAGCAAAAAAGATATAGAAGATTTATCAAATTGTTACGATTCTATTTTAGAAAATTTATAAAAATATAGTAAATTTTGATTTAGTTACATGAAATATGTCATTATAAATTTCAATTTGTCATTTCTGTAGAAGATATCAAACGATATCGAAATATAAAAATAACTTTTATGTTGTTATTTATTGACTAAATAACCAATAACTTAAATGGCGTTGATCAAGTTACAAAGCGTATTGTGGAATGTTTGGGGATTAGCGTAAGAAGTGTTGTAAGGGTATCAATTGAGGAAGGGACAAGTAGTACTAGTACAGTGTCTGGGGCGAGGCCAATAAGTGGTAGACCGAGAGTAGACATCAATGATTTCCTAAACGGCGTTGTATGAAAACAAATATTAAATTTTTATGTGGAAAAAAGATTTCCAACCATAGTCGAGCTACATCAAAGATTGACAGACGAGTGTCCGGATTTTCTACAAGTATGTACCACCACATTAAAAAGATGGGCAAAAGGAATGAATTGTACTGAAGAGGTACAACAATTTTTTTACATTAATTCAATAGATGATTGTTAAAGTAGATTCTGTGTTTCTTTTATCCGTTTGATTATTTGTAAAGAAACAGTTTACACATGCTAAAAGGATGACAATCAGTGATATAATACTTCAGTTTTGTTGACGGCCTCCTTTAAGTTTGAGTGGTTTGATACCATTTAAGATAGAGATGGTGGGAGCCGTAAAGTGAGAGCTATACTTTGGTGTTTTTGGAGCATTACGTTTCAGATTTGACCTAAGAGGATAGAAACCAAATCATATGACTAGCAGGAGGCTGGAAAAAGTAGGTTCAAATATTTTTCCCCGTTTTGTACCAGTACACCACCTTTTGCTAGCGAACTTTCACCCGATTTAACACAGGGTGGCGTCTAAAATTAGAAGTAAAACTTACAGCCCTAACGAAGAGCTAGTTAGCGGATATTTGTCTGTTCGGTGTTGTGATGCCGTTGAAACCCGTTACATTGTGTCAAAATTGGTCAGGTATTTTTGTCACTTCATATATTATAATAAAAAACAGTTATAAACCCTTGTGACCATATTTTTTCAGATGATGCTATTGAAGCGCGTTCTAAGGGTGGAAATTTTGTGATAACATCAAAAGATATAATTTCCAATATTAGAATTCTATTAAATCGGTACCTGCTGATGCTGCGAATGAAGTTAGAAAGAGCAACTTCGTCAGCGCCTTGATTTATTAGATCTTAAACGTAATAAAAATATAATAATATTACAATCACATGAAGGAAATACAACTGTTATATTAAATATGAACGACTGCAAGAGTAAAGTAGAACAACTGCTCGAACCACAGACTTATCGTGAACTACCAAAAGATCCTACAAAAAAGTTTCTTTTGAAAACTAAAGAAATTATCATATTTTCCTGAAGGAATAAAAAAGAAACTAACTAATTCTGAAGCCCTTCCACCAAAACTATAATGTCTATGAATGTTCCTCTAAGGCGTATTGTTAGTGCAATTAGTTCTCCTATACACAATTTTGCAAAAAATCTTGCATTTTTATTACAACCTCATATAGGTGAAACTCCCCACTATGTAAAATACTCTGCTAACTTTGTTTCATTGTTCCCTATAATTTTTGTAAATAACTTGATATCGTCTATAATAACGGATATATCACCCTTTGACGCACTAATGGTTTTTAGGTGCATTTTGTAACGTTAATGTTTCAAATTTTTCCATGTAAAAATTAGCTATAACAGGACTAAGAGGGCTCCCCATTATTACACTATCAAGCTGTTCATAGAATTTACGATTCCACTGAAAATAGGTCGTGGATAGTGCTGAGAAAGAATTATTATATCCTTTTGCAGAAAGTAAAATAACATCCAAACTGACTATTGCATCACCCTCTTCAATTGAATTGAAATCAGAATAATTTTCGAAAGCAATTGACTATAACTTTATATCCTGTATAACGTAATGAAACCCCATATTGGAAGTGTGGGGGAGATGAGTTTAATCTATATTTTTAATAATATATAGGGCGTCTTGTTTCAAAAAAGGTATGTTTTGTTCACCATGGTAATATGTAACACCCTTTAAATACGAAAATAATTCTATAATGTGGAGTTTGAAGTTACCTATAATTTTTCCGAATAGCTATTTGATATAGTTTATGATAACGGATGTATCGTACTTGGACGCACCGACGGCGCACCCTGTATGTAGATGACACATTTGTTATTCGGAGACAGGCAGAAGCACAACATTAATTTTTAAATTTTATAAATGGTATTCAAGGAAATTAATTAAAGCATTAAGAACTGAAAGCTCCAGCAAAGTAAATTTAATTCCAATGAAATGAGAAAAATGGCGATACAATCACCAACTAATTCAAGACCAACACATAGAAGTTAGTCAGAAGGATGTTTGGAAGTCAATAAAATTAATGAAAAATAAAAGAGCGACAGGACCTGAAGATATCCCCGCAGAGCTCCTAAAAAACGGCACAAGAAACGTAAAAATGTGACATCTTTTTGAAGTATTCATAAATGGAGCAACAATATCGGAAATTTGGAGAGAGGATTGTATTACACCAATCCATAAAAAAAGGAAACAAAAACGAGTGTCAAAACTACAGATACATTTCAGTAACCAGTACCCTCAGTAGAGTATATGGACAAATTTTAAGCAAAAATGAGAAAGATGAATTCGATCTACATGATATTGAACAACAACCAACCAATCGAGAAGTTCTCCTACTATTTGTGGACCTTAGCATATGACACTGTTCCTCTAAAAAAAACTGTGGCAGGTATTAGAGATATCACCATCAACAGCACAGCAATAGAGCCATTGAACATTTATATTAGCTACCATACTCCAGAATAGAATTAGGAAATACTGTCTCACCAACCTTTCCAGTAACAAAAGGCATTAGACTGGGCTACTGCTTATCCCCAACACTATTTAAAATGTATTTGAGCGAAGCATTCAAGAGATGGAGACCATGCGAAGGATCACAGACGACATAACACTCTACACACTAAATTTTGCTGATGCACAGGATAAAAAACATCTGGAATTTATGGCAATAAAACTTTTCTGAACACTGGGTTTTTACAGTGAATTTTAGAAATATATGTGTATTGGCGGGTAGCCAGAGAAATTGAGAGTGAATAATGATGTTGAAATTGATGCCTGCAATGAATATATTTTTCTGGGAACAAAGATAACAACAGATAGGAAAACACAAAAGGAAACAGAAAGCAGAATAGGCAAAGGAAAAACAACAATTAGATATCAGACTTGTTTACCTTTATTTTATCCTCCTTTAGATACCCGCAGCACGATACCCGCAGCACATATTCAGTAACAACTCTTTCACACAACGTAAGTGGTCCTACCAGGTTTCTCATAACGATCATTTGGTTTGGTAAGTTCGCCTATTAACTTTATTTTTGGATTCGAGTTGTGCAATCACTAGACTGGCCTGGGTACATTACAATATAAATGGTATTCATGCTAGTATTCAGTTTACCGTGGAGAAGGAAACTAATGGAAATTAACCATTTCTTGACGTACTAATATCTAAAACTAATAATTCACTATTTTTTAAGGTTTATCGAAAGCCGACACACACTGATAGATATCTTCATAAATTATCAAACCACCATTCACGTCAAAAAATTAGCGTTATTAAATCTTTAAAGGATCGAGTAAGTCGAATTTGTGATCTTGAATTTCTGAAAGATGAATATACATATTTCACAAAATCACTAGAAGCTCATGGATATTCACGTAAAGATATTAATAATGTTATGACGTCTGTTAGACATAACCTAAATAAACACCAGTGCTTAACGTTGGTACTGCTTTTGTTCTTCTTATAACTAAAGTTACAGATGGGATTGAAAAAATCCTAATTAAACATGGCATTCGGACTGTTTTTAAACCTACAAGAAAAATTAAGGAACGTTTAAGACAACTTGAAGATGTTTCAAACCCACTATCACCTTCTGGAGTATATAAGCTATTTATTTAAGTAACGTAAACAATGTTTTTTTCTATAAAAATATTTATATAAACACGTGATTAACACATTAAGCTTAAAAAATAAAGTGATAGACACATCCTGCTTAAATATTAGGTATTTTGAAATTACGTAAAGATAAATAGACTACTTATTCAATTAATGTAATATGATAAATCCATTAGAATATTAACAATTCAAGAAATTAATTGAGATATTAATGAATTAATGCGTTAGTGATTATATTCACTAATGTGATTTCAAGATTTGCATACAGGAAATACGAATAAGCGTTAATAAATTGTAAAGAATACAAAACATAAATTAAGGTATATGTTCAATATATTAAACTGAACTTTAAGTGAAACAAAATATAAACGTACTAGTAAGAATTCCAAGCAGATTGACTGCATCCCTTCTCCACGCAAACATTTTCGGGTCGCATCGGCGAAGTGGGATGTTGGTTGCCTACATGTACGTCGAGACATTACTTATGACCAAAATAGTACATAACAACGTTCTTATTTATGTGCGAAGTTTTAATAAATGCTGATTTTATAACACAAATAAATCGATAAAAATAACTGACCATAAATTTAAATATTGCTCCTGTAACACTACAGCAGTTGAATTTGTGCATTTGCTTTACATAGAAATTGTACTTACCAATTATCATTATTACTCCCAATAACAAATACCAGTAAGTAATAATTTTAATGCTATTAAAATGCACATATACCGTATTACGATCATACAATGGCTTCAAAAAATACCCATGAATTTTAAGGCTATTATTTATACTTACAAGGTTTACTCTGTATTGTTCAGACTTAAAGCTTCTACGCTTTATAATGTCGAAGATCATTTTAAGGCAGTTACACATCTAATTATAAGAATTTAAAAACTTTGCTTTGATGATAATTTGCTTTGTTTTCATTTTCTTTATTTCCAGGTACAATGTTTTAAAGGATTGCTCTTTTTAGGGCATAATATATTGATAAAATTACTAAGTCATGGTATGGAAACGGTAAGGTGGTTATTTATATATATATATATATATATACTATATAATATATATATATATATATATATATTTTATATATATATATATATATATATATATATGATATATAAATATTATATTTATTTATATATATATATATATATATATATATATATATATATATATATATTATACTTATATATATATAAAAATTGTTAGAAAGGAAAAATAACAAAAATATTTTATTTTAAAAAATATATGGGGTTTGGTCTTTATAAAATTATATTAGTTATAGGATATATTAACTAATATTAATAATATATTTCAACTAAACTGCCCTTAATTGCAAAAGAATATCAAAAATGTATTAAGAAAAAATGTAAGGAATTCAAAATAACTGAGACCCGCAATTTTGCGTACATTACGTTAAAACGAAAACGTTAAAATGTTGTAATTTGTAATCAAATTTTCAATATTAATACAGTGTGTCCTTAAATCGAAAAAAAAATCAGCAACATTTTTAACTATTCGCTTAATCCACCACCCCTCTCAGTACACAATTCAATTCTAAGTCGTAACTGTTGCGGATGTCTTGAATTGTTAAATATGCAATACCATCTCTTATCCGATTTTTTAACATTTCCATATTATTTGGTAAGTGTTCCTTGTAAATAATTTGTTTTAAACGCCCCAATAAAAATTTAAAACTGTCAAGTCAGGGCTCCTTGGGGCCTATAAAACTGGACCATTTCGGCAAATCCAGTTGTCTTCAAATTCGCGATTTAGCCAGTCAACAACACTACGAGAATAATGGACCGGACAGCCGTCATGTTGAAAATAAATTGGGCGACGATAATCAAGAGGTAAATCACTTAAACCATCGCGTAGAAAATTTCTCAACATATCCAGGTATGTTTGCTGATTAACGTTATCATTAAAAAAAATATGGGCCTATTATTCCATGGTAAGAAACAGCACACCGCACGCTTAATTTAACTATGTATTGACGCTTATTCGCAATTCTCAAATTAGGATTAGTAGCACTCCAATATCGAACATGTTGCGACGAAACCGTCCCGTTGGTAGAAAAGGTTGCTTCATCAGAAAAACAATACGATGAAAATTTCTGTTTCTCGTAATCTCATTTCCCATCCATAAACAAAAATAGAGACTTTTGCATCATCTCCCGGGTCCAAAAGATGGGTTTATAAGCATGTATTCTGTGACCGCCTCCTCAAGGAACGTGTTGGCTGATCTTCTACTGAATCCAACACCAACAGACTAGCAGCATCTTCTTCATCATGCTCTATCTTCTTTTTTTGTAAATTGATTACGTAAGCAGTTTCTAAAAATTAAAATCTAACGCCTATACGGGAAATTGTAACACCAGGAAATTTTTCGTTCAATTGTTCTATTATGTAGCGGTAACTTTTATCCCTCGTATCATAACCTTGTATTAAATAGATTTTTCGTTGTAACGTTAACATTTTTGACAACAAATCTCACTTTTTTCAATTATATCATTATTTGACATCGTCCAGCCATAGCCTACCACCTGCGGGTAGTGAGTAGCCAGTTTAAAAGTTTATAAAATGTTGGAATTACGTTTTCGTTTTAACGTAACGTTCGTAAAATTGCGGGTGAAACCAACTTATACAAATCTGGGTGAAATTTGGCACGTGTCCATTACTTTGAGTTCCTTACATTTCTTCATAATAAATTTTTTTGATATCTCCTACATAAAGGGCAGTTTACCTAACAATATTTTACATATCTAGTTACCACAGGCGTGTACTAAACATGAATATATTTTTAATTCGGTAGAAACTAATTTCTATACCAGTAGACATAAACCCCATATAATGTTTTTAGAAATAAAAATATCTTCTGTTATTTTGCCCTCTTGTAAACTCAATCCGGGGACATACTATGTATATATATATATATTATTATATATATATATATATATATATATATGAATATATATATATATATATATATATATATATTATAACTGCTTACAATGTTAATATTAACTAATTACGCTTAGTGCTTCAGCTTGCGGTAATATATTAAATATATTATATAATTTGATATTTGACTTTATGCGTCCTTCAACGTATGTTTGTATGCGTGTAATCGTCGGTTATAGGACCAAGGCGGTTGTTTAATAAAACACAATAAACGTTGACGTTTCGTTTTGTTAATTAAAACTTCTTCAAAGCTGTATTAATTATAATACAAGAAGTTACGGATATGTTTAAATAATTGTAGTACAGGAGCTTACCCAGATAGATTAAATACATTATTGAAATACTAATTATAAAATTATCGACAACACATGACATACTACAATTATAAAAGCGTTAAATTGATACAGCCCCCTCGAGGTATCACAGTTAGCAATAAATGCCTATAACATTTTTGTGACTATTGAAATCTTTCAAAACATATTAGATTATCACTTACACAATTAGACTTACTTCTATATGGTTTACAAACAGAGCTCGATATATATATATATATATATATATATATATATATATATATATATATATATATATATATATATATATATATATCCTACACTAGAGAGTTACATTTTTATAGCAAGATGTTATACTGGTGGTGGAATCATCTTTTTTGTTGATGGCATTTGGCTCCCGAACGATATGGATTTTTTCACTCGTTTCGATAGATTTTGTTCAGTAGCTATGATGGTCACACCCGTAAAATTAAATTCGTGCACTGGAAACAGTGGGCCGCTAACGCCCTTTTTTTTGTTTTTGTTTCGGCCAAAACAATCTTGTTTATTATTCTGTATTCGCCTGGATAGTTTCGTCTGGCCTATGTAGACCTCTCGCAGTCCTTGCATCCAATCTTATGAACCACATTGGATTTAGAGCTAATATCCACTTTCGTTTTAGTTTAGTGAAAAATCACCAACTGTTCTAGTGTTATATGTAACTAATTTTTTCGTGTCAGTATTTAGGACACGGGATAATGACTGTGAAAGGCCATCTATGTAGGGCATACTGAAATATCTAACGTTTTCGGTATTTTTCTTTTGTTGTGCCAGATCGTTACTATTTTTACTGTTGTATAATATAGAGTGAATAAATTTGATGGGGTAATCGGTAGATCTCAATAACTCTATCATTATACTACAATTCTTCTGATGAAAACAAGTGTTTCTTAACCTAATTACTGTTGTTTTTTAGTTACGTGATGATATTTTTCTTGTATTTCAGGCAGTGATTCGAGATGTAGTTTAGAATTAGGATGGAGTTACTGTTTTTATACCAATCTGTTAAGAGTTAACCGCTATCGGTTCAGATCACAGTTATATCTAAGAAATTAAGTTTATTGTTAGCTTCAACGTAAACTGTAATATATTTGTTACTTCAGCATCTGGTATGGCTGTTATAATATCGTCTACATAGCAAGATAAAAAATGTACATTAAACAGTAATTCCGCCACTACTGTGTTTAATGTGTCATTCGTGACCATATTTACTAATATCGGTGAAGCCGGGTTACCCATTGGCGTACCGAAAGTTGGTTTGAAGAACTTATCCTCGTATGAAACTATTGGAAAAAATAAATTTTATTAAAAGTTTGAAATGGGTAATATCTATGTTTATGAATTCTCCTATTAAATGCCATTTGTTATCAATTGATTGTAACACAAGTTATTCGGTACAAGATATTCAGTTTACATTGGAAGTGGAAGCTAACAATAAACTTAATTTCTTAGGTATAACTGTGATCAGAACCGATAGCGGTGATTGGTATCAAAACGACAGTAACTCTAAACGAATTCTAAACTACAACCCAATCACTGCCTGAAATACAAGAAAAATATCACCACAGAACGAAAAAAGAGTAATTAGGTTAAGCAACCCTTGTTTTCATCAGAAGAATTGTAGTATAATCATAGTTATTGAGATCTAACGATTACCCCATCAAATGTATTCACTCTATGTTATGCAACAGTAAAAATAGTAACGATCTGGCACAACAAAAGACAAATACCGAAAACGTTAGATATTTCAGTATGTCCTACATAGATGGCCTTTCACAGTCATTATCCCGTGTCCTAAATAATGACACGAAAAATAGTTACATATAACACTAAAACAGTTGATGATTTTTCACTAAACTAAAAACGAAAGTTGATAAGATTGGATGCAAGGACTGCGAGGGGGTCTACAAAGGCCAGACGAAACAATATTTATCCAGACGGATACAGAATCATAAACAAGACTGTTTTGATCGAAAAATACAAAAAAGAAAAACGGCGTTAGCGGATCACTGTTTCCAGTGCAAACACGAATTTAATTTTATGGGTGTGACTATCATTTACCTTTAGTGTTACAATTACAAGTACGATTTTTAGGATACGGTCTAAGATAATGTACACAAAAATATAGCTTGCTTACGTTAAAATAAAACTGTCTGTACTTTACTATAAACGAGTACAGATCGTTTCACATGAACATTGGTTTGTTTGAGGTACAATGATTAACGTTTTACTATTAATATGCGCGGTAAAAATCTACAGTTTACAGTTTAATTTCTTGTTTTGATTTATGTGTCTCCGTATATAAGCTGATTAAAATTTTCTTTCAGCTCCCTTCTCTCCTTATTCCTTTTTAAATTTTAGGGTCGTATTTTAAAAATGATGCCACCTACTATTACTATTAAAAATGCTTATGCTTACCAACATTTACACTAGCCCGTGCAAATAATGAGTGTTCTGACCACGCATTCAAAGTGTTCCAATTACTTCGTTAGCTGCTGAGTTACACGTGCTAGATTGTGCTAGGGTAAAGCCTCCCAATCACAACCGTTTTACGGTATTGTAAAAGAGTTTGCCCTGGTTACTTATAATGTTTAAATAGGTGAATTACTATTAGGCCATTGTGTAATTATTAAACTATTATAGATTAATTTACCGCAATTTAAGCTACGAAATGTTTCATTTCATATTAAATTTTTACAAAACGTTCTGTTATGATCCAATGTACGAAGGTTGTTTTAGGTTTCCAGTGCTATATTTAACTATTTTTTTTGGTAATCGGATACGGGTAACAAATATGTTTCTTACCTAATCGTTATTGAGTTTAAGTAAATGAAAAAAAACATGCAAGTGTAAAAATAGTGTTATAACTGAAAATAAGATTAGAGAAAATATGAATGACAGTGACTTTAAACACTTTAAATTGAATACCCAGCATATCAATGATAATCAATCATAATTAAATATTCAATATTACATTGTTATAAAATATTTATTTATTTTTTTAGAATAAAAGTAGAAAAATATTGTATGCAACTTGCGCAAAAAGTGTTCATTGCACTCGACGTATAATTGCACTTTTGTACTTGTTACATGAATAACTATTAGAGTTGAAATACTTTCAGAAAACACGGTGCGCACAAACCAATATTGGTCACAATTAGACAATTTTCCGTCGCGTGCGCAATTCATAGGCGTAGAAATTTTAAGTAGTTTATTTACATTTTGGTGCACGCTTGAGCTATAGGTTATATTTCTGACTTTTACATTTTCTTTTAGTAAACAGTTCTTTTCAGAGCTCTTTTGAACCTTCGTGTATATTTTGGTAAGTTTGCAATATCTGTGCTTTAAGCGTAATTTACAAGTATGTTTTTGTCTTTTATAGTCACCAAACAATGGCAAACAAGTCGAAACAGATCGGCGTTCGTGGAAAGATTCTACATAGTCAAGCTCGAGAAATTGTTGCAAACGTCATAGAATTCATGACAAAAGAAGCCAAGGAAGGAGTGACAATCCTTTGTCAAACTTTAAGGAGAGAATTTTAGCTGCTACGAAGATAGGTGAATTCACTTATCGTAAAGTTATATCAGATATGAAGGAAATTTCCCAAGGCAAAGCAACAAAGTTTTCTTCACCTAGAAAAATAAAAACAGACCAAACCCTAAAAGTAATTTGTATCAGGGGAATTGGAGCAGATAAAATCCATTATATATAATTTTATATTATTGAAAAGAGAGTGCCTACGTTAAAAGGTAATGAAACAATTTTTACATGGTAAATATAATTACATTTAAATTAACAGGTATCCACAATAAAATTCTGCAAAGGGGTATTGATTTTAGATGTGGACCTTCGACTTTGGGAACGATTATTAAAAATTGGGTTTTCGGTAAGTCATATAACTATTTGTGATATTCACTCATTTAACTTATTGCATAAATTTGTAGATGGTGCAACACTGTTGATAAAAGGAAGGTGTATGGAATATATGCATTTAAAGCGTATCCAATATTTACGTCAACAGCGCAATGCATTCAAGATAAGAGACCAATTATTTTACAGATGAGTCCTATATCAACAGTTGTCATACAAACCCAAAAATTGGACGATAATTCTACTCGGTTTTGAAAACCTATTGGCAAAGGTCCACGTGTTATCATGGTAGTGATAGTGAAAACTACATATGCATACGGAAGCATGATGCTACGTAGTAAAATTTTATGGTTAATGTGTTAAAATCTGATGGGAAGAGATTAATCCAGACTGATATGCTATATATAATCCGTTTGGTAATCGTTATTGAGTTTAAGTAAAAGAAAAAAACTAATATTTCAATAATAATATTATAGAAAACATGAATGACAGTGACGAACTTGTTTGACACCGGACCAAAATCGCTGTACTGGCAACTAGCGCACCTTTAAATTTCTTCTCTCTCTCCTCTCCTCTCCTCTCCGTCTCTCTTCCGCTCCTCTCCGTCTCCTCTCTCCGTCTCCGTCTCCGTCTCCTCTCCCTTCTCCTTTCTCTCTCCCTTCATTCCCTCTCCCTCTCCCTCTCCTCCCTTCCCTCTCCCTCTCCCTCTCCTCTCTTCTCCCTCTCCCTCTCCCTCCCTCTCCTCTCCCTCTCCTCTTCTCCCTCTCCTCTCTCCCTCTCCCTCTTCTCCCTCTCCCTCTCCCTCCCTCTCCCTCTCCTCTCCTCTCCCTCTCCCTCTCCTCTCCTCTTCTCCCTCTCCCTCTCCCTCTCCTCTCCCTCTCTCCTCTCCCTCTCCCTCTCCCTCCCTCTCTCTCCCTCTCCCTCTCCCTCCCTCTCTCCTCTCCTCTTCCCCCTCTCCCTCTCCTCTCCCCGATGCTTCTTCACTTTTGTTTTCTATAAAGTCACAAAGTGCAGACTAATCATGGAGATATATGTGTGGAGTTGTTAACAAAATGGTTTGAAAATAATTTAATTGCAAACTTAAAAGAACCGTCTTTAATTGTAATGGACAATGCAAGTTATCATTCCAAACTTCTAGAAAAACTCAAAAAACTCCAAATAATTCATCTAAGAAGGAAGAAAGATGTAATTTTCTATTAAAGCACAACATAGCTTGTGAACTTAGCGTGTTTAAAAAAGAATTACTGCAATTAGTTGCAGATAATGCGATACGAAAGGTGTACGAAATAGATGAAATAGCACACAAGTGTGGATACAGAGTATTACTGTTACCACCAAATCACTGTCAATTTAATTTAATTAAATTGGTGTGGGCAAACTGCAAAGAACATTACAACAAAAATATAGGAAGACATAATTCCAAATTTAACAATGACCATGTAACTAGCTACATCTCCTTTAGGCAGTCGTAAATTTTGGTCTTTAGCAAAAGCCATTAGTAAAACTTTCGAACATCTTCATTTCCTGACATCTATTGACGGATCGGTAGTTGCTGATTCTGTAGACAAAGCCAACGTTTTTGTGGATTTGTTTGCATCAAACTCGTGTCTCAATGATTCTGGAAAAGATGTGCCCCTAGTCAACTCTTCTTCATACGTTATGAAACCAATTCATTTTCGGTACAAGCTCTTGGAATCGATCATCAGTAGGCTTGATCTCAATAAGGCGACTGGCCCAGACGGTATCCCAGCTATTGTCTTAAAGAAATGTTCCCCGAACTAGTACCAGTCCTATCTAAGCTCTATACGATCTCTATATCTTCTGGGGAATTCCTTCATCATGGAAGTTAGCAAATGTTCAGCCTATTCCCAAAAAGGTGATAAGACCGATCCTCAAATTACAGACCAATTGCCACCACTTCCATTTTGTTTAAAATCATGGAAAAGCCATCAATCAGCAACTGCTCACGTTCCTTGAAACTAACAAACTCCTTAGTGACCACCAATATGGGTTTAGGCAAAGTCGTTCAACAGGCGATCTTCTTTCATAAGTGTTTACTTGCCAAACTCACCTCGTTTGGGTTATATGATACGCTCATCAACTGGGTTTCTAGTTTCCTTGATAAAAGACGAATACGTGTCGTAGTTGATGGCTTTTTCAAAAGAAACATTAACGCGGGGTAACAGGGATCCGTTATAGCGCCTACACTTTTCTGCTGTACATAAACGACCTTATTTCTTCAACAACTAACCCCATCCATTGCTTTGCTGGATAGCACTCTTCACTGTAGTTCATCTCAGTCTCCATAGTGATAATCCACCTTCTATGTCAAATCAAGAAATTAAAGCTGAAATGGCAAATTCAATCAACAAAGACATTCAACGTATTCTCGAATGGGAAGCAATAATCTAGTTAAATTTAATGCTAACAAAACTCAGTGTTGCCTTATGTCCGCCAAAAAATCGATCATTTCCTGTTTGTATGAATGGCTCAGTTCTTAAGTTTTCAGACTCTATTACTCTGTTGGGTATGACTGTATCTTCAAATCTCTCATGGGTTGACCATCTTCTGTCAGCTACCAAAACAGCTGCTCGTAAAATAGGCTTTTGTACGATCTAAGCATACTTTTCTCGAAACTCCTTCTGCTGTATAAAAATTCGGCCTCATCTGGAATATAATTTCACCTCTGGGTTAGTGTCAATACGCTCTCGATATCGTTGATCGTATTTAAAAAGCGATTAGGCTTTAAATGACCCGTCCTTAACTTCTCACATACAGTCCCTTGAGCATAGAAGGATGGTTTCAGTTCTTCTTTGTATTATCGTTATTACAACGGTATTGTGCTTAATTCATTCGATACCATTCTTATTTTCAAAACATTGTTCGCTCATTCCATCATATATGATACAAACTCCATTGGAAACCCAAAATTTTTAAGGCTTCAAATCTGGAATATTTAGTTCCTGTTTTCCTCTCACTTAAATAAAAATTTAATCTGTTCATGGATCTTTGGTTATTATCCCTTATCCATTCCTTTTTCTGATCTTTGCAGATGGTTATTTCCTGCATCCACAATTAAAAAAAAAAAAAAAAATGGTCCTTCAACTTATTATTTAAAATGCATTAAAATAATGTTATGTTAATTAAAAATTTAAAAAATTTTAGTTTGCGAAATTAATTATATCTGTTAAAATTTTTTGGCACTGATAGTGAATAATTTTTTAGCTTAAATTTAATTTGATTATAAAATTCACTGTCCAAAAATATTTTGATCAATAAAATAATGGAATAATTTTTTCCTAGTTTAAAATATAAAAAACATTCAATATTATTTTCAACTTTCTTTTTTATGAAAATTTTATGGAGACATCTGAATAGAAATATTAACTAAATCTTTGGTTTAATGAAGTTACGTCCCTAAATCTTTTGTTTTTAAAGTGATTCATAGTTTTTTGAATCAAACATAAATAATTCCTTGCTGTTAATTTTTTAAAAACGATAAAAACCTTTCCTTTATAATATTAAAGCAAATTTAAAAATGAATACAATTTAAAATAATTATTAAACTGTTAAGAATTCAGGTATTGTTGATTCTACATATTTGAAACGTCTCAACGTAAATATCAGTTTATACGTGTTTTCCACCGTCATTTTTAAATAACTGTAATTTACATTAATAATTATTCGACATTTACACTTTGAACACCGTCAAAATTTATATCACTGTTCTCGTTTCTGAACCTATTGTGGGCAAATCTTTCTTTGGCAGTTAGTTTAAGATAATTTTATTCCCTTAAAACCAATAAAACGTTCAGAAAAAAAGTGTGTTCTTGAAAGAGATCAATCCTCAGTTTTACTAAGGTACAATTTTTCATGTTCAATTGGGCGATTGCCAAGACGTTTGGTAATTTATAAATTGTAGTCTTGGTCAGTGCAGACCAATTCTTTAGAATTTCGAATGTTACAGAAATTTAAGTTGCAATATTAATCAATAAATTAAAAATAAATCAATATTAGTAGTGTATGACTTGATTTAAGTATTGCTTTTAATTTGCGTATTTCAAATATTTATATGTTTTCTTTGTTTCTTTAAATATGAGCACTTCTGTGTCTATATTTTTTTTTTGGCCCTTTAAGTCAACCTAAGCAAATCTTTTCAATTTTAAAACTTGAGTTCATACATATATTTAAATTTATATGCATTGAAATTAAATTCTTCTAGATTTTAGGTGTCATTTTGAATCTACAAACATATTTTTTTTCGAACAGTTTCCAAATAGATAAAAAAAATGTAAATTTGTTTCATAATTAGTTAAAAACCATTTTAAAAAAATTTTAAATTTTTTTGATGAGTATTTGAAGTGTTTTTATTTTCGAACCCAAGAATTTTTGATTAAAAAAATACAAAATTCTCAAAGGATTTAAATTTTCTTTCCAATCAATATAATCTACCTAGAATACCTAATCTGATCCGAACAATTCTCTTGTGCATTTGATACCTATGTACTTCCTTGATGTAGTTCGCAAGCAGAAAACCGTTACATTTACTTTATAAGGTGCTGCTACTATTACTTTATACATGTTACAAACTTGACTTTAATGACTACCATCTTTAACCACCGATAATAATGTTCAAAGATGCTTCTGACGCACAAATCTCATTAGAATTTTATGCAGACGATATATGTGGAAGTGTTAATAAAGTATCTTAGGAGAATAAAAAGGAAGGAACGCAACAACCAAGAATAAAATTGCGTAAAAAGCTATGTCACACCACATAATAGGACCACAAGCGTAGCAATAAAAGTAGTAAAAAGATATTTATTGGAATTTCCCCGCATTGAGAATAGAATTTTTTTAGGATTTATTTCCCCCTGATCTAGATTTGTTTCGTCATTATTTTTCTTTACTTTTTTTACTATCTCTATGCATTTTTATTAGGAGCCACACGCTGTATTTCACTTTACTGCATTTACAGAGAATGATATTCCTACGTCGTTTTTCTTTTATATTTCATGCTCTAACCTCATCGCAACTAAGCTGAAATTCGTAACATACTACATCTACCGAGGTACTAAATTACACCAATAAAATATGTAGTGACTTTTTTTAGCATATAAATTATATAAATATTCCTTTTTAACTTTGTTTCGTAACGAACATTTTAAAACAAACCACTGATGTACTAACTGAACATGCATAAATAATTGAGTTACTTGTTTCATAACTAAATTAAATTGTTTTCATATTCATATTACTACACTATAATATATGAACCTATACAAATAAAGATTATAAATTATAATGCAATATAAACATTATTAAAATTTTCATTTCCCACTGTACAAGTACACGTATTCCCTTTTAAAAAAGAAAAACAGGAGGTATATATGTAATTTTAACATTCCTAAATATTTTAAAACAATCTCGGTTCCATAATTCAAAAACTGTTTACCTTGATGATCTATTCGGATCCATTTTATGGAAAGAAGCAACAATTAGAAGCAAATATTTTTAAGAAAAAAATATGTAAAAAAAATGGTTAACGAATTATTAACGTTAAAAACATCCCAACTTTCTTGAAAATTTGAAAACAATGAGATTCGAGGCTTATATGGAAATCTTGAAAATTAGGTGAATTATCTAAACGATTTTACATCCTGAAAATATTTCAAGCTGTAGTTTTAAAGTTTTTATTTTCTGAACATATTTTTAAGCTGGAGACTCTTAAGAAAAAATTTGATGTGACCAGCATATTATTATGCCTGTGTCGTGGTATATTAGGAGATAGGGGCGAGTTACAGGTACATATTTTTTTATTCATAAATCCTGTTATGTTAAATATACCGGGCGGGCAAATAAGAGAGGTAAGCGGCTGTATCTTGAGACCTGTCAATGTGAGAGCAATGGGAAATTTTTTTTATTATGAATGTGGCCATGAGAAAATGCTGGGAATAAGTTTGAAGTTTTCTATTTCACCGCTAGGGGACGCAATTAAAAATTAAATAATAAAATTCTAAATTTCTCCCAAAACTCCTATGTAAATATTTACTTTTAGATTACGTTAGAAAGCCTAGACAATTAAATTTTAGTCAAATAAAGCTTATTTGGAAGACAAATGTAGGTATTTTAAATTTCAGTTCCCATTTTTGTTCTTAAAATTGGGGAATTTGTTTAATACCATTGTTTTCACCCAAAATAGATACCATATATTTTACTCTTTGAAAGGATTAAATTTCAAAAAAATTAAAAGTTGTAATTTGCCGTTTTAAAGTTATACGAAATAAGGATTTTTAACTTTTAATTGAAAGTTTTTTTGTAGCCATTATAAATTTTCTTATTAAATAAATATTTTGTTAATTTAAAACCAAAATTTTTAATGATATACGATGTACTTTAATTTTACTTTTAATTAAAAGTTTCTTTTATAACTTCGCATTTTGTCAAATTTTCCCCGATTATAATGACACACCACACGTTTAGCCTCCATGGATTTTCAGCAAACCAATAATGCATATTATTCATGTGAGACCAACATTTTTCCAATTCAGCTCAGCAAAACCATACTTCGCTATAAATTTAAAACAAGCAAAGATATCAACTTGCGGTTTTTACGTTTTTCTTGCAAATGTTAATCTACTTTTCGAATACAATGTCAAAAATATACCGTGTGATTTAAATTTTCGCAGTAAAATGAAAAAATCTGATAGTATAACGAATTGCGCCCCCTAGCACTTTTATTATGAACTATTGTGTAACAATTGGAACGGCAATTTAAAATACAAATATGCATTTTTTTGTTTTTAAAAAGGTAATAAAACTTACACATAGTCTACCTCACGAAATTTACTTATTTATTAAACTGTTAATTACCGAATTGACATGTTAAATAACACTTTCTTTGGGAAAAATGGCCTGAAATTATTTATTTTGAAAGCTCTCAGAAAAAAAAACCCTGTCCTTCGTCAATCGTAATATCAAAGTGTCAAATATTGATAAGGTATAACTAAGATTAGAGAATTAAAATTAAATCACTGTTGTAGACTGTATAACTTTCAGTTCTTGGAAATAGAAACCTAGATATGGGACAGTTTATATCCATTATGTTTGTTCAAGTTGTTAGGTTGTTTCAGAATTTCAACAGCTTCTCGAATCTTTCTAGTATACCAATTCATATCGTTAGCCAGAATGATTGTGTTTTCAAATATTATATTGAGCAGTGTTTAAGGCGTGTTCAGCAATTTCTGATTTAGCAGGATGAAGTAAGCGTGTTATTTCTGTTCTGTTGACCTGGTGTTAATGCTTCTTCCAGTTTCACCAATGTAGACTTTGCCACAAGAGCATGGTACTTCGAAAATACCATATGTATGTAGTAGTATTTGGTCTTTGACAGAATTCAGAAGATTTCGAATATTAATACTGCTGTTTTAAGCTACTTTTATAATATGATTTTGTAATATTTTACCAATTTTATTCGCTGTGTTTGCAAGGAAAATTAAAATGACAAACTTATTTGTAGTTGTAGATTTGTCATCCGTAGGCGTCGTTTGTCTCGGTTAAAATGACTTTTTAATTTGTTGTTTGTTGAAGCAATTATTTATGAAGTCCTTTTCAAGATAGTTTAGTTCATGTTGTATTTTATCTGGGTGACAAATCTTTGCGGCACGGTTGTACAAGGTTCGTATCATACTACACTTTTGTGCTGGATGTATGAGTACGATGTACGAATTTCTTTTGCCTGCTAACAGTATTCCTGAACAGGCTAAGATTTGGGATGGGGTTAGGGATATTGTTAGGCTGCCTTGAAATGTTTATGAATGGCTACCTTAAATATGCTTTGGAGGAGAACAGAAACTTGGTGGTGCATTCCACAATGTAGGCGCCACAATTTGGTTTAATGTGACAAGATGGTATTTTGAGTGCGTGATTATGGTGTTAATGGAAAAACTGAGTGATCCTAGCGAAAAAGGCCTGCGAAGGTATTACGGAGTGTATTTTGGAGGCAAATGTGTTCCATCTGATTTTCTTTCAATTAGAACATCAAGGAATGGAAAACAACAATATTTTTCTTTTTCTAATGTAAATTTAATGTTGTATGTAGATTGTTTAAATGATTTAGGAACACCATTAATTCTTCTTCCCCAGAAAGTCAGATAGCAAAAATATCATCATCATATCTAAGCCAAAGTTTTGTTTTCTTAGGTGCATTATTTAGACCTGTTCTTCGAAATGTTCCACAAAAATATAACTTGCAATCCTTAGTGAAACTGGAGATCCCATAGCCACTCCATCTAACTGTTGATAGTGCTCACCATTAGATAGGAAGAATGATATAGTTAGACAATGTTTAAATAATTTGATCTCGTTGCGGTTGAAATGTTCTAATAGTTGTAAAGTGTCATTTATTGGTACTTTTGTAAACAAGGAATCCACGTCAAAACTAAATAACAAATCATCTGAAGTTAATGTTAATTTGTCAATCAATTCAATAACATGCTTTGAATTCTTTATAAAGAAGTTGTTCGAACCAATGAAAGGTCGAAGTAAAGTATTAAGGTGCTTAGATAATGCGTAGGTAGTTGAACGTATGGAGCTTACAATTGGTCGAAGTAGAGCACTTAGTTTGTATATTTTGGGCATTCCATAAAATCTTGTTATTGTAGGATCATGTGTTGTTACTTTCATAACTATTTCAGCTGGTACGTTTGATTCCTTTAACAGTTTCGTAGTTAATAATTTGTTATTAGGGTTGATTGATAGTTTAGTGTAAGCAGGGTCGTTTGTTATACTATTACCTATGTTTATGTAATCAATTTTATACATTAAAACAGTAGCTCGTCCTTTATCTGCTGGTAAAATTATGATGTCTTTATTTCGATTAAAGCTTGATAATCCGCATAAGTTTTTTGGAGATTGCGCTCTGCGTAGTATTCTTGTAGTTTCACATCTGATTTCTTTTGCTTCAGGACCTGGAAGATGACTAATACTCTTTAGAGATGATTTCTGCAACATGAACTTTGGAAGGAGCCATAACAAGATCCAACCCTTTAGACAAAGCAGAGCTAACATTATCAGATAAATTACAAGTACTAAAATTACCTACAAGATTGTCATGTGTGCGATCTGTACGGTCTGTGTAAGGTGTACGTGTAGTGTTGTGTTTATTAAGGGAATCAAATTTGCGTATCTGCCTGGATTTTGTTTGATTGTCACGTATTTCTAATCTCCTGTATCACCAAGATATCGCCATCGTCATCGTTTGATAGCTGCTCTAATAAAAGAAAATGTAAACAACACATTTCTCTATCCAGCTTGACAAGATCCCTTCTTGTAGCTTGGATGACTTCTCTTAGAAGAAATAGATTCGATTTATCAAAAGTTCTCTTAGCTTCAGTAGTTTGGTAATAATGTTCGATTTTAATGAAATTAGATACTAAGCTGATATTAAGTTTTAAAAAGGTTATATGACCAAGTTGGTTTATCTTCTTTGTTTCCAATTTCTCAAACCTTGTCACTTCTTTCAAAACAGCAGCCGCACGTTTGATATAAGAATTGAAACTTTCACCCATTCACATATTTAATAATGTCAGCAAGAGAAATTCAATTACAAATTTCAGTACCTTTTACTTCATTTTATAAATAATTCAGTATAATTTTGTTTAAATGAATTAGTCATTTAAAGATCAATTATTGTACACGCGCTTCCTTTTCTTGTCCTAGAGAATTGTCACGTAATGCATGTACTAAGTTTATACAATGTAGGGCAGATAACCAAAAATGGACTTTTTTCATATTAACCAATATCCACATTGGAAAGTACGTTACTTGGTTAAGGAGCGGCCGGGCGTTAATACGTAAATTATCAGTTATTGTAAATATGAGTAGATAGGCTATTAGAAGAGATTAGGAGAGTACCAATAGCAGTATTAGTACCTTTATTGTTTTTATTGTGCAGAGTGCAAGATGTTTAACACGTTGTATGCCACATTTTCTTTTCCATCTTTAATCCCGAAAGTGTTTCTTTCAAAATTATTTATTTATACATTCTAAAAGGTTGTTTCACTTTATTATTGATGCCCTGGTATGTTTTTTCTACCTTTTAAAAAAAGTGTTATATGTTAATACATCGGCCCCTCATAGTAAAATTGTTACAGTAGTCCCACATGTATCACCACCTGATACATGTAATAAATATTATTTAAACAAATACAATTTAAAAAAAAACACCTATTATTAAAATGTATTAGCATTAAAAGTTTCGAACATAAAATAGACATAAAACAAAAATACAGAGATTCATAACTAAAAGGGTAATCAAAAAGAAAACATAACTAATAACATAGAACGAAAGATTAAAATGCAATTAATTAGTTTGCCATTTATATTTCTGAATCGTAGTTACGGAAGCATGGCTTCAAACACAGTCCAGGTGAATTAGGGCCTTATTGCAACTAAACTGTGATAATTTTTGAATGCTCTTCAAATAGCACCCCTTGCATCTTTTTCGCATAGATCTACCGGAGTCGTGGTTTCGGTAGCGAATAAGTAGATGTTGACCATCGTTTGCTTCGGTGGGAAATTTTTATTGGCCAATAAACTCTGAATCAGAGCTGGTCGATAATCACATAAAGGTAGTCTATTTCCGACGTTTCTTTGGTATAATAAATAACTGTTGTATAACAATATCGACATACAGTAAATGAAAACATTTTTATATCAGCGGATTGTCTATATCTTGCAAGGGTAGTACGCGAACATCTGATCTTGATTATCCAACCCAGATATATATTTATTATGCATTACAATAGACTTTATCTTTATTTGGTGTCCTTTCAACTTTCAACTTCTACATTTTCGACAGGAAACTCTGTAGACAGCACTAAAATTTGAAGGTGCAGGAAAAAGGATGTCAACTTTTTATAGATATGTTTGTCGTATCGAAGAGATTTTTTTTGCCAGATGAAATAGTTGTAAAGGGAATGAAATCGCATTAAAATGGCAAAGCAAATTTTCCGGTTTGTAGAGGAAGATAGGTCAGTTGTCAAGAAGGAAAATTTTAAATAAGAAAGTGGAACAAAACAGACCTGCATATAAATTCAATACGTTAGTAGATATTAGTAAAAATTGTTATTAATTATATTTTTGTTGGGTTTTTATATCATATTTAATCACTAAAAAAGTCAAACAAGTTATAAAAATGTATGTTTTTAAATTAAACAATGAAATAAATGGATCAGAAATGGACTTGATCATTTTTTTTTTTAATGTAAATATCAATTTTATGATATTTATTGTAATATTTATAATATATTATATATATTATATATATATATATATATATATATTCACTAATTCAGTTTTGAATATTGTTGCACTCATCACAAGCAAAACTTCAATTGAATCATTAATAGTGACTTGATAGACCACACCCAAACAGGTTTAGCTTCCATTTTGACCTAATTAATTCTAGCTTCCGTCGCTACATTCGTCCAACGATTTAACTTTGTTCTGATTGTAACGATATTGACGTGAACTACTGCAAATGTTAAACATTTAATTTCATTTTAATTTGTAATTTCTCGTGATCTTTATGTGTTATGTACATTACTTGGACAAGGTTATTCGGGCCAGTTTATTTCCTATAAATTTCTTGACTACTTTGTTTGTTACGGTAGTTATTTACTGTGGACCGAACACGCTTTCCAATTTACTGTATACTGTGTGAAGCGTAAGGCAAGAAAGTTCATTAATTTAATTCTTTTTATTTTTTTATCTTACTAAACATCTCAATGGGATTATGTGTTAAATTAGCCAATTCCGAATACGGATAGTAAGATCTTACAGCGGCCGGAAGGGGGCATATAATAATTTTACTTTTATTTTGATTTTATTGAAATTTAAATTATAATTGCTGTGGGCACAAGCTGAGGCTCACTGCTTGCCATCGTGGGCTTTGGTGGATTGTTAATTTATATATTTTTTTGTTATTCTTTTGTCAGGATATCGACAAGAAAAATACTTTGTCGGGGGAGTTGTTAACTCATTTCTACTTCCTCCTTTCGTTCTTATTTCTTTCTTTTTTGGTAAATCCTGTTTCAGGCTTTACTCTCTTTTCAACTGTTGTTGAGCATTTCCTTATTAAAGCCTGTGGCGCCTACTCATATCCGGTTCCTATCTAACCAGATTACTACCATTTTAAGCTTATACCTCCAAAACAACCACGTATCCGAGTGTTCTGCGGTCTTCCGACCGTATGCCTGAGTTTAGTCGAGCCCACTCATTCTTTTTTATGCCATATGATGGTTAGACACGTGGCATAATACAAAAATAAGATTTATTTTAATATTGTTGTTAGTTTTAGAGTTGTAGCGAAATTAAAGTTTAATTTTAACGTGGCTCACCCTGTAAAGTTCAAACAAAATAAAAAAATCCGATTTTAAACCCAAAAATATCAGGTATTGAATGCCTCGATAAATGTTCAAACTGCCTTCATTCACATTCCAAACAGTCTTCCAATCTTATTCGGGTGTATAAAACTGTTACTTCGATTTCCGCAGCTGGTAGTTCACGAATTACATCTCGGTTTCTGTTTTACATGCCAAATCTTGTTGTCGGTGGAGTTTGGAATACAATGTCTTTCAAGCGACCCCATAAGTAGAAGTCGGGACACGTCAAATAGGATGACTTGGCGGGTCAACGAGATAGACTTCCCCTTCCTATTCAGCGTTCTTGAAAATATTCATTAATATGGTGTCGCATGTTAAGGGAAAAATGTGCTGGACACCCGTCCAATTGTAGATACATGAGTGGTCTAATGTCCAATGACACGTCTTCTAACAGAACTAGCAAAACTGATTTATTAAACACTCTAAGAAGAGATTACTAGTCAGTGCACGATCAAAAAAATAAGGACCGATAGTTTTTCCCCGATTATAATGACACACCACACGTTTAGCCTCCATGGATTTTCAGCAAACCAATAATGCATATTATTCATGTTTACCCTAACATCACTATTAAAAGTAGCCTCGATCCATAGAATTTGTGATAAAAAATTCTGTTTTACGAATCATTCTAACATTCCGTTGACAAAATTTATTATGTGGTCATCTTCGTTTAGGCCTGGTGCAAAACTATATGGTATGTATCAAAATAAAAAGTAACGCACATATACTAAATCGTGTACCTATTAAACAGGATGTACTAATGCAATTATTTACCCGTGGTCTTTTAATATGCTTCGAACAGTGGTTCGATCTATTTCAAATCTAAGTCCCTAGTCGCAATGTTTCTATTAAATTTTGTAGCTAAGACATTAATAATTTTTTAAGAGACTCATATTGTCTCTCAGCTATTGCTGCATTTGAAAGCATCTAGAATAGACCGCAATCATATCAACGGCTTCACTTATGAAAGGCATTTTAAAAAATATTGACAAAACCAAATTGTCAAGATTAAACTACGTCAAATTAAAATTTGACGCTTCTATGCAATGTTATCCAAAAGCTTGTTTTTGCTTTCCGTGGCCTACTACTAAACATTGATTAGCCATTCCAAAACAAATTATATGGCGGTATTTATTAATTGAAGTAGTGATTAATTGAGTGCGTTTTATTTACAAAACATGAAAAAATGTAATTTTTCTACTTACTATCTCTACGTAAAATTAATAAAATTAGTTTAAGGAAGGTAAATGTTTAAGGCAAGGGATTAATAAGCGGTAATAGAAGCAGCAGTTTTATACATCCGAACAATATTAGAAGACTGTATGGAATGATAATAAATACCTACACCATTGCAATTAAATTTTAAAGAAAAGCGTACAGCAACCTTATTTTTGTATTCTTGACGCACTAGCGACGGTGATAGACATTAAAAATCACTGTTGGTCCTTAATTCGATTAACAACAACTATCCCGTTAATATGAGACCAACATTTTTCCAATTGCTCAGCAAAACCATACTTCTATAACTTTAAAACGAGCAAAGATATCAACTTGCGGTTTTTACGTTTTTCTTGCAAATGTTAATCTTCCTTTGGAATACAATGTCAAAATATACCGTGTGATTTAAATTTTCGTAGTAAAATAAAAAATCTGATAGTATAACGAATTGCACCTCTGGCACTTTTATTAGGAACTATTTTGTAACAATTGGAACGGCAATTTAAAATACTTGTCTTCCAAACAAGCTTCATTTTACTAAAATTGAATAAGTGGTTTATAATTTACAGAAATTTTGATGATTACACTTGCTTCCCCACTTTTACCTTATATCAGAATTTAGAATTGTCTAGACTTTCTAATCATGCAAGCAAAGGTATATCTTTATATAAAAGTTTTGGGAGAAATTTTGAATTTTATTATTTAATTTTAATTTTTCTATTTTAAAAAAGTTTTTCCAATAGAATTATTTAAAAAAATATTCTGTTGAAATCTGATAGCCGGTTCTTGTTTTTTTAATTAAAAACCCCATAATTAAATTTAAAATATTTTTTTTTTAAAAATAAAACTTAATCGTTCTTCCTTTAATTATTTTTAATAAATTTTCCCAATAACATTTAAATCCCCACCTTTTTTAAAAAGGTCCTGAATTTTTGTGAAAGGTAAAAAGGGTTTTCAATGTAATAAAATAAATATTAATGAATAAATCAAATAAATTTAAACCTTGTAACTTTAAAAATTTCATTCTTGAAAAGGATTTATTCCATGTCTTTAAGTTGTTGTTAAAAATAAGGTCTACTCTTTAAATTTTAAATTCATTGTTGGTGTTTGTTTTAAATTTTATTGAGGGTTAAGGTGCCCTTTATTTAAATAGGAATAAGTGTTTTCTTGTAATGGTTTAAACTTCTCCTTTAAATTGTTTTGTTTAAGAGAATGGGTTTCCTGAAAAAAATGTATTTTTGGCTTTCAAATTAAATTTGGAATTTATATTTTTTCAACTTACCCTTGTAAGGCTTTGTTTTAATGACTTTTTTGTCAGTTTGTTTAAGTAGAATTGTTTCCCTGCGAACGGAGTTCTCTTTATATGTAATTTATTGTAATTTTACATATGTATTTTGTGTTTTATTGGCCACAAAACAATTGTGTTATGTGTAAATCTCTCACTTATTAGATTTAGAAATTAAATGTCATTATTCAAAACTAACGAAGTTAGAATTAGAGGCTTATGACTTACATTTAAAACTGGTAACAGGTTTAAATGCTAATGAATTTGATGAGTGGATTACTTTTTTGCAATACTTGGATGAGGTCGTTGATCATAAAGTTATTGCTAAATGATTTATACATCAGAAGAAATTGTCAAAATTATGTAGATACAACAAACAAGACAAGCAGAATGGTAATGCCACAAACGAAAATATCGTTATTAACAAATCTTCTGAGACTTTTAACAAAGAAGAAATAGATTTGTTAAATAAAGGTATGAAATATAATCTTAATTTTAACAAACCTCCGTTAGATAAATTCATAATAGGCATAGAAAGTCCGGTTAAATCATTGGATGAAAATTGCAAAAAGTACGTTAGACAAGCCAGTAAAATTCAAATTTCGGAAAATGTCCAACAGGAGTCAAAATTTAATTTATATCATTCAGAACTTCGAATTGTTAAAGATCTCAAAAGTAAAAATTGTTTTTACCTCAAAGCAGATAAAGGCAATCAAATTGTCATTTTAAACAAAGAAGATTATTTTACGTCAGTCAAAGAACTCTTAAGTTCAGGATATTATTCAGTAATTACCAAAGATCCTCTTCCTAAAATGATTACTTCAACTAGGGAGGTTTTATTAGCATGTAAAAGAGTCGTGGATGACACTCTTAGGTTTCGGTTAACGGTATCCAATCCGGTACTATCTATAATGTATTGCTTGCCTAAGCTTGATGAATCAGGTAATGCTATGTAACCCATTATTTATGGTATGAATTCACCTACTTATCTGCTGTCCAAATGGTTATCTAGTAAAATTCATAACCTCTCCTACCAACAGTCCAACTTCAGTGTGGCAAATTCGTATGAATTAAAAACATTGAACTTACAGAAAATGAAATTTTAGTCTCATTCGACGTTTGTTCACAGTTTCGGAGCATTCCAATAGATCAACCCTTAGTTCGTTCAGAAGATGTTTTAAAACAAAACCATTTGGACGATAGAGAAGTAGAAGATTTTCTTAAATTAACAGATTTGTGTATGAAACAAACCTTTTTCAAAATTAACCATCAATCAGAACATGATACGACAATGGGCAATAGCTTATCTCTGTTTATAGTCAATCTATTCATGGGTAAATTTGAGACAGACTTAAAACGCGATTTGGATTAGATACGTGGATGATGTGTTTGCCATCCTTAATACTAAAATTTGGAGCGTTGAGAACTTTGTAGAAACTTTAAATTCTAAATTTCCGACAATCAAATTTACCTATGAGATAGAGGCAAATGACAGTGTCCCGTTCCTTGATACTCTGGTAACAAGAAATGGTAGTAAACTAGATATACATATTTATCGTAAGGAAACTAGCACTAAAAGATTCATAACCAATGACTCAAATCACTGTAGACAGCATAAACTCGCGGTTTTTAACTTTTTGGTTCATAGATTCCTCTTTCAGTTCAAAATTATAATAAATAATTGCGCACTATTAAAGGAATTGCTGCATACAATGGGTTTTCAGATGAAGTGGTTATGAATATAGTTAGGAAACAAACACATATAATGAGGGTTAAGAACGTAATTACGTTAGCTAACGCTAGAGAACGAATAGAAACAAAGTATGTAAAGTTACCAAACTATCCTGCTTATACAAAAGGTCTACCTAAAATCTTTTCCAAAATTAAATTGAAAACAGTCACTACTTCAGATAATAGTTTGAAAACTCTTTCAGGCAATCCAAAAGATAAAGCGGATAAGCAGGATAGGTCGGGAATTTATAAGATTAATTGTAAAAATTGTGAACAAATATATGTGGGGCAAACTAAACGACCTATCAAAATTCGCTTTAAAGAACAATTAGCTCCTATAAAATACAAACGTTGGGACAAATCTGCCGTAGCCCTACATATGTTTGATAAAAATCATGTAGTAGATGAGGTATCATTAATCAAACATGTTAGTAAGAAGCACGAACTTGATTGTTATGAAAGTTTAGAGATCTTTAAAAACAAACAAATTCAAACGAATAATGATGATCAAGGACCTTTAGGATACTCAGAACTCATTAAACTTTCATAACTTTCATTTTCACTTTCACCAAATTAGCAACAAAGCGTTACTCGCTGATGGTATATATGTTAGAAATTTTCTTTAGTTCGCCCTAGTCGAGCGCTGATGATGATAGCGTAGTTATCGAAACGCGTTGGGTGTTTTTTAATTTTGTGTGGTACGTGGGTGTATTTTGTTTGTTACAGATCCTGCCACAGTTCCAGTGTTCCAGATTTTTCAAATAAAAAGATGTTATTTAATCTGTGTTTATTAATATTTATTAGGGCCCGTTTTTATCAAAGGAGATTGCATAATTGTTATTAAAATTATTATTATATTTCTTCTAACCCTATCTGCAGATTGTAACCTAATTTATTTATACATTGGGGGTTGTATTCTAATAAGGGGTCCTAGTCTTGTAAGACGGAAATCTGTTCGCGGGCTTCGCCCCTGTCATAAATATTGTATATTACCCGCTGCATGCATTTTTTACAGCATAATTACAATCTAATGAGTATTATTATGAAGCAGAATCAGGGGTATTAGCTGTTTCTACTTGTTAATAAACTATTACAGTATAATTGCAAGATGAAAACGGTGAAGTTGATGCTGTCAGTGATGTTCTCTATGAAGATCCAGATAATTTAAGTTACGCTGCCCTTAATTTTGAACATAAGGGAAAGTGCACCCATCCCAAAAGTCTTGACTGCCGAAAATGTCTTCACACTAATATTTAGCACAGGAGATTATGGGTTACCTAGATTTGAGGATGTTTTCGATAATTTACTATTAAACGTAGCACCTTTTTGGGACCCTGATGTATATAAATAAACAGTAGTTAATCTGTATTATAAACCTTATGGCTATGAATATATTTTACTGTTTTTTTTTAAAGAAAGTATGGTATTCCATATCAATAATCAATTATACGTAATTTAATCTGGGTGCTAAAAGTAATGCAATTGATTTTAAAAAAGTCATCCTTAAACTAAAACACACAATGAAGCGTAAAACAGTCTATAATACATATGTGTAACCATTTAATGCATTTATTTTCTGCTTAGACCTCAGTCGATCTTCAATATTTACTTTTAATTGATAATTGGTGCCACTATTAAAAGGAGTACACAATGAAGCGTAAAACAGCCTATAATGCATTTGTGTCACCATTTATCGTATTAATGCATCTTATTTCTGTTTAAACCATATAATTTAAGGTTCGCAAGGTGAAAATCGTTTAAAACATGATTTGTAAAGCAAACTAATTATTAACTTAATTACTCATTTATATGTATAATGTTGAAGGTTACAATTTCGAGGTCGTTATTCAGATATTGAAAAAAGTTGAGCTAGCGCTTAAATTCAGTCTTAAAAATTGCATAGAACATAATCGTTTAAGGACTAGGTTTTTATATCCTTGATAACAAACAAATAAATATTAATAACAGATTAAATAAAATCTTTTTATTATCGGGTGAAAAAAGTACGATCCCCACGTGGGTATATATAAAAAAATGGCGACTAAAGGTGTCCCAAGTGTGACGTCACAAATAGACGAAATGGCGGATGGTGCTCTGTTCTACTGATGGCAATCCAAAATGTATATAATAGAAGAATACTTGCCGAAGGTAAAGACCGTTGATATTGTTAACAAATCAATCTTCGTTCTTCATGCTACTGACACTCTAATCATGATGTCTCTTTCTATACAGTATTTATTCGTAGATTAACGGGTAGATGTCGTTAGTTGTATGATTTATGCGGGAAGGTGGCCGGCCACTGGAATGTAAGGTTTTTTAAAGAATCAAAATGGAAGGAAATTACAAAAAAAAGTGTTATACAACGCAAGACGTATTTGATCACGTAATCAATTAATCGCGCTAGTTGACGATGTAGTTAACTATGCTTTTATAAAACCAGCCGTTAATCTATAAAAGATTGAATAATTTATTCGCGTTTGAAGGTTCTTGATATACATTTCTAAATCTGTCGACGATTGAAGTAATTCTGTTAGTCATATTTGTTATAGAACCATTCTTAGACATTTGTATCTACAAATGAACAAGGTGGTTCATTTTCGATGTTTTCTTATGGGAAGTACCCTTTCTATTACAGATAGACACAAAGTAATATGGGGTTCTTGTGCTCGATTTTGGTGTTAATTAAAATCCCATAGTCATAATCAAGATATCTCTGACCGTCATTACACAATTAGCCAAAATTGAAAGCGATTTTGAAAAACTTGAATAACTTTTTTATTTCTAAATGTATCGACAAACTGTAAAAACATTCTTAAGGCACTTTTTTTAAGTAGAATCCGATAGTGCATTTACATTTTTAATACCTCTTTAATTAAAAAAGATATGACATAAAGTTGTATTTTTTATATGGAAACCATAGTTGGCTATGACATTTTTAATTGACATTTTTTTGTGCCTTTTAAAAATATATAACACCTCTATGCTATTTTAATAAGTAATTGATTTTTTAAGTTTTTATTAATTGGTATATTAACAGTTGGCTTAAAAAACCAGATATGAAATTGAATGGAAGATATTCTACTCAAAATAGAAATTTCACTTCCAGTAAAATATTTTAGAGACATTTTGTAATTCAAATAAGTTTAATTGTAATGTTGAATGGCAACAAATTATACAATCTAAAGATTTAATATAGAATTATAAAAAAACCTCAAATGCAAATTGAGATGAAACGAAAATAAACAATATGACATCATCAGAAATTATGAAAAGCTAACAGCAAATCAATTTTTATACGTATGTAAACATCTAATTCTATAAACGAACACAAATATGAACACAAAATATCAATATGAAAAACACTAAAACTACAAATATTTTTCAAACTGTGCGCCCTCTTTTTGGATGCAGACTTCGCATCGTGTTCTAATTGAATTTATAGAGTTATATATAGATAATGGTATTAATTGTGTAAAAGCCACACGAACACTTTCCTTTAACTCATTCACACTATTATTAGTTCATTTGTATATAATGTTTTTCAAAAAACCCCATAAAAAGAAATCTAGAAGCGAAAGACCGGGTGAACGACCAGGCCACAAAATTGGTGCTGTCGTTCATATCCAGCTATTAGGAAAACGTAAATTTAAGTAGTCACTAACTACACGGGAATTATGTGCGGGAGCTCCATCTTGCTGAAATATGACATTGCAATATTGTGCTAAAGGAAGACTCTCTAGAAATCCCTGCAAATGAATTCGTAGAATATCGAGATATTTCATTGAGTTGAATGTTTCTTCATACATATGATAATAAAAAACGTCCGTTTTTAATGCGCACCACACATTTATTACAAATTTCCCTTGCGTCCTGCGGACAACACTGACATGAGCGTTAGTATCTGCCCAGTGAGGTAAATTGTGATTATTAAAAATACAATCACTACTGATATGCGCCTCGTCTGACCATGCAATAGAGTTTGAAAAATTTGGTATATTTTGGCACTGACTTATATACCAGTTACAAAACTCGCCGCCTTCTGTCGTCTATAGTCAAAAAATGTTCTTTCCGAAATCTATAGCAATGGTATTTGTGTTTCTTTAAGATTCGAAGGGCTTTGCTTCGAGACACGCCTAGATTAACCATTTGTCTAGATGAAGTTGTTGGCTCTGCTTCGACGTGTTTTAAGACGACCATTGAATTTTCTTCAGAATTTCGTTTAAAGTAAGTTTTTGGGCTGGAATTTTTAAAAGAACCGAATTTAATTAAATTTTTCTATAACCTAAAATTAATTAAGATGTTGTTTTGAGCTAGCAAAAATTTTTATTTCTATTAACTATACCGTTCAAAAATATTTTTATTTGGCTGCTGCCTTTCAGGAAAATTTTATAAATATAATTCCGATGCCACATTCTTATCACCTTCGGATAATATAAAACACTTGTATAATTAGGCATGTTAATAACTAAATTCCAAGATCACTTTATTGCACACTTCTAATTTTTAATTTATTATTTGACATATAGGTATAATTTGTTTTTACTTAAATAAATATCAGCCTTCTATGCCTACTGTGTATTCTTAATATAAAACGTAAATAAGAAATACTTAAAAAATCAATTAACTATTAAAATAGCATAGAAGTGTTATATATTTTTGAAAAGCACAAAAAAATGTCATTTAAAAATGCCATAGCCAACTATGGTTTCCATACAAAAAATACAACTTTATGTCATATCTTTTTTAATTAAGGAGGTATTAAAAATGTGAATGCACTAACGGATTCTACTTAAAAAAGTGCCTTAAGAATGTTTTTAGTTTGTGGATACATTTAGAAATAAAAAGTTATTCAAGTTTTTCAAGATCGCCATTTTTTCAATTTTGGCTAATTGTGCAATAACGGTCAGAGATATCTTGATTATGACTATTGGATCTTAATTAACACCAAAATCGAGCACATGGACCCCGCACTACTTTTTGTCTATCTGTAATAGAAAGGGTACTTCCCATAAGAAAACATCGAAAATGAACCACCCCGTACATTGTGGATTGTTTTATTTCACTAACTTCGATTTGATTTAAATTTTACTTTTTATCTTGTTAAGATAGTCTAGTGTACTTTACAATTTTTGAAATTATACAAACGACTTTGTGAGCGACAGAAAACATGACAAATGGCTAAATTGGCATTACCTTTCTAGCTATCCATCTTCGTTAATACTCCAAAAGAAATGTTACATGTAAGCATTTCGTAGTAACTATAAAATGCATAATTAATGCCAGAGAAATAAGAGACTGAATTCCACCTCAAAATTAACAACTGAATTTGGACAAATTAAATTAAAAAAGGGAGTACGAAAGTATAACATACGTACAAAGTAATTTTGTTAGAAATTTCCTTTCATTCCTCTAAGGAGCTTTATTGAAATTTATAATTCAGGCTAATCAAATTTAAATATAAATTAAACCGTATCCATCTGTGTGTATATACCGGCATCTCAGTACCTTAGCCAAAACGCGCCTTCATAAATTACATAATGAATCTTAATAAAAGATCAAAGAACGCTTTTCTTAAATTAAGACTAATGAGCCAGGGTTCAAAAAAAGTTAAAAAAAATCAGAAAGTTCTATTAAGGGAATCTGCAGTAAAACCACAATACAATTAACATTTGTACTGTTCTATCCTGAGTTGACAACATTTACACGCTCCCTGAACATTAACAATTGAAGTGATCGAATTTTCATGTATCGCATCGTGTAAAGAATGGCAATTTCATTTAATTAACATTAGATTAAACGGAAGTTAACAATTTTATTATACTTTGTTGTAATTATCAACAAATACGATTGCATAATCATCCATATTCGGATTTTTAGCAACGGAATGTTCCAATATTTAATTAATAGGTACTTTAAAGGTGCAAAGCTTAAAAGAATAAATCAAAAGTGATATTCAACATTAATTAAATTTCAATGTTGCAACAAAGCTTTTTGAGCTTTAATTTACTGAAAGAATTTCACTGTAATTTAAAGAGATTAAATGAAAATAAACAACATTATAAATTACCTACCAAGAAGTAATAAAGAAAGTGAAAACAAAGTTCAGAAATCCCGGATCTAATTATATTTCAGTTTTCTAAGCCGCGAGTTTACCCTTAAGCTGCTGTTTCATTATTTAAATTTTTCTTAATAATTAATGAAATGTATGCAAATTTATGTATTGAAAAGTGTAACAAAATGAGTACTACTAAAGTTTTTCAGTTTAATATTGTTAAATAAACGTTATTACACTTTTATTGCTTTCAATGGCTTTACTTCTGAGAATCATTGAATTGCATACAATTTCAAAGCTCTTTAGATAATACTTTTATCTTGATTTTCATTTACTTTTCCTTCTGTATCTACACATCTACACATTTGCACCATACAACAACTAAGTATTAACAACATTTTTAGCTTTAATCATTGTATCCGTACTCAAAGCTTTAACATTGTAGCTATGGAAATACGAGGGTGAACTAATAATGCCGACAAGTGGTAGATTCAGGCAAATATGATAACCAATTTTGTAGCAAACCGTAAAAAAACCCAACATATACAGGGTCTTTCTTCGAAATTAAAGAGCTTCTAGAGATTTGGTTTTTATAGATATCAAAAAAGTTTTATACGACAGTTTTAAAAATTGCGTCAAACTATTAGAATTTGTTATCAGAAAAAAACAAATGAATGGCAATTAATGTTTCTTTAACCAACTATACATTTGTGAAGCGGAACATCCGTATATTACTGCACACATGAGAAGAAAAATTTCCTTTTCACAAATATACTATTTGTTTTAGCTATTTCTTATATATTTAATAACAAATCAAAGTATATAGTTCTCGTTGCTATTTTCATCAAATAAATTGTGGCAGCCATTGATGGGTTGAAATAAACTATTGTTACAGATATTGTCAAACAAATTGTCATTTCTGCCTTAAAGTATTATGAAACATATATCAGTTCTACATACATAATGACAAAATTTACATCGATTGGGGCTTATGTCTCAATAGCTCAGTTGGTTAGAGCAGCTACTCTAGCAAAGTATATGTCGTAGGTTCAAATCCTACTCGAGGTAACATCCTTTATATTTTAGTATCTAATCAAATTAATAATTATAATATAATAATTATAGGGAGGATGAAGTATTAGATATTACTGTATTTAGAAAGGTAAAAAATAAATAGATATCATTTTTTACACAGTATTCTAATAACTCTATTTATGTGTATAGAAAATAAGACTTATTCGATTGCTGATGCGAAGAGATACCTTAATTAATAAACAAAACGTTGATTGAGTGGATCGGCCTATATCCACAGTTTTTGCTTTTTTTAGGGCGACGTTTCGGAAGCGGACTCTGTTTCTGTCATCAGGTTTAGTCACATGTTATGCTTTTTCCCAAGTACTTGACTACTCTCAGATTCGAACTGGGTACCTTTCACTTACAAGCCTGACACCTTTACCGCTGAGGCTGGCGCTATATATATATATATATATATATATATATATATATATATATATATATACAGGGTGTACCAACCAAGATGCAAAGTTCGATAACTCCTTTGGTTTCATAGATATCAAAAAAGTTCTCAAACAAAAAGGGTTGAGGAAGTAACAGTGCATTATTTAAAATTATTTTGAACTATACAGGATGTTTCAAAATTCAGATATGAATCTAACTTATGTTTTTTTTAATGGGAACCCCTGTATATTATTTCAAATCCAGAAAGCCCACTTTTTTCGATTTTTTTAATGTCGGGGTTGAATACAATAAATATTATTCGGAAAGATATGGATTGTTTTGTGTTGAAATTTTACTCATTTCAATGCCCTGTAGAACAATACACTCTGTAGAAATGAATTATCTGTTGGCCAGTTGTCTTTCAGAATATTGTCTAGTATCGTTACCCACCATTATTCATTTAGCTACTTGGGGTTTGTATACAGGGAGGCTCAAAACTCGGATGTGTCATTTTCTTTTAACTCAAATGTATTTTTTATCACTATCAAAGTCCTCTGGTACTCCTCTTTAATTTTTGTCAGAGGTTCCCTGTATCTAACATGAGTAGTTATCGAGATATTTCCAGATATTTGATGAATTTGATACAAAATCTAGGATTATGATGTTTATCTGGTCGTCATTGTGTTTGACAGATAAATTTACAAATTTATTGCTGTTTGAGAAGGATTTGTCCTGCAAATGTGTCGAAACAGTACAAATAAATCAATCTAGTGCACTATCTAACCTGTTTACTTGATACTGATAACATTAACTGTAAATATAGAAGAACAACAATAACGAAAGAATAAATAATAAAAAGAAAATAAAATAAGAACATTAAATTAATCATATTAGGTGTTCGAAGTGACCTCCACCAACATCAATACAATGTTGAAGTCGATTCTCGAATTCCCGGCTCACATTTCGCAATATTGTAAGATCAACACTCTTCCAATGCGTCTGTAATTGTGACCTTCATGTTTTCTTTTGTCGTTGGTGGGTCATTATACACCATACACTTTACATAACCCCACAAGAAAAAATACACTTTAGTTAGGTCTGGTGATCGGCTGGCCAATGTTTAGGTCCTCCTCTGCCTATCCATCATTGTTGGAAAGAATTATTCAGGTAGTGCTTGATAGGACCTGTATTATGAACCAGTGCGCCATCATGTAGCAGCCGTATGCGTTGCCGAATGTCGAGGGGGACTTTTTCAAGAAGAACTGGTAAATGATTTTGAAGAAACTGTAAATAATGATAAAAAATACAGGGTGTTCCATTTGAGTTAAGGAAGAAACTGACACGTCCGAGTTTTTAGCCACCCTGTATACAAACCCCCAAGTAGCTAAATGAAAAATGGTGGGTAACGATACTAGACAATATTCTGAAAGACAACTGGCCAACAGATAATTCATTTCTACAGAGTGTATTGTTCTACAGGGCATTGAAATGAGTACAATTTCAACACAAAACAATCCATATCTTTCCAAATACCCTGTATAATGTATTCAACCCCGACATTAAGAAAAATCGAAAAAAGGTGGGCTTTCTGGATTTGAAATAATATACAGAGGTTCCCATTTAAAAACAACATAAGTTAGATTCATATCTGAATTTTGGAACATCCTCTATATATATATATATATATATATATATATATATATATATATATATATATATATATATATAGCAATAATAAATATTTTGTAAAAAATTTTTGGGAATATGTTTGTTTAAGTTAAGACAAAAAACGATCAATTTTTTAGCCATATTACTCCAGCGGTTTTTGCGTTAACTTCTTTCAAAAACGTTTACGATCACGTAGCCTTAAAATCATTTGTAACTATAGCTGCCATTTAAGACGTGTAAAACACATTACAAAAAGCTTATTTAATTGAATCACGATGCCTCGAGTGCGAAGACGCCAAAATTAAACGAGTTTGATAGGGATCGAATTGTGGTCTTACGAGACGCTGGTTTGTCTATGAGAGATATAGCCGATAAAACGCAACGGAGTTTAAACACTGTGGCAGTCTGTGTTCGGGCATGGAACCAAGATGACCGTACACAAAGAGCGAGAGGTACAGGACGTCCTCGAAGAACCACAGAAGCCGATGTTCGCCGTCTTAGAGTACTGGCTCTACGGCACCGCTTCTCGTCTATACGGGCGATTATGAACCAGTGATTTGCAGAACATGGAAGGGCGATTGGGATGCGAACTGTTTATTGCGGGGTAAGAACCGTTGGACTCTTTTCATACCGTCCGCATTTTATGCTACCACTGACTCCTGGGCACCGACGTGATCGTCTAGCGTGGTATAGAGAACGGGCAAATAGGGACAAAGAATGGAATTCAATTCTCTTCAGTGATGAGTCCAGATTTTGTTTGGGCATGCATGACGATCGTTTGAGGGTGGGAAGACGACGTGGTGAAAGACAAGATTCCCAATTTTCTGCGGAAAGACTTGTGCACCACACAGTTGGAGTTGTGGTATGGGGGGCTATTGCTACTGGAAGTAGGTCACCTTTGATCTTCATTAGAGGCTACATGACCGCTGCACGCTACATCCAGGAGATCGTAGAACCCCACATTGTACCTTATGTTTAGACCATCTCCAACAGTACATTCCTGTAAGACAACGCACGACTGTGGCTAGGGCTTCTATGGCTAATTTTAAGACCAATCAAGTTGCTTTGTTGCCTTGACTACCGAGATTTCCCGATCTTCCACCCATCGAGAACGTCTGGGATATTATGGGAAGAAGATTACTCAATTTACCCGACCCCCACAAACTCTAGTAGCTCCGCAGCATGAGTTACAGATAGTATTGGATGAGGTACCTCAGGAGGAAATCGATCACCTCATTAGAAGGGTGCCCAGACGTGTTAATGAGTACATAAGACATCGTGGTGGAGCAACACATTATTAAGTTTTTTAAAAAAGTTAACAATTTTTATCAAATTTTGATCGTTTACTAGTCTAACCCTCATACACTTGTATACCAAAAATTGTTCAAATAAATTGATTATTACTTGGTGTTCTTCTTTCTATGTCACTTAATATATATATATATATATATATATATATATATATATATATATATATATATATATATATAAAACGTGACTTTTTTGGGTCCGCTATTCAATTTTCTGCAAATTTGGTCCTCTTGGTTGAAGTTGATAAAGTGAACGGTTTACGAGTTATTTGCAATTTCATCAATCACGGTCAATTAAATACTACCGCACCAAAATTTAGTAAGTGGGCAGTGGACTAAAAGTCATAGATGTCATATTGTGATTATTGATCAATTTTCTTTATCCATAATGAATAATAATCGGTATTCCAACTCCTAAATGGCGGATACGCACATAATGTATGGCAATGCTTTTGGGAATTGTGCTGAAGTTGTTCGTGTATATTCCCAGGCATTTCCAAATCGGCGGATAGCGAATAAAAAGATGTTTGCCAACATTGACCGGCGTCTTTGTGAAAGTGGTACATGTTATCAATTTATAAAAATTCTGTTCATATCGGGTTCTCACAGGTTGTTTGAAGCCACCAAAAATTGACAGTGGTAGGAGACGAACTGTTAGAACAAAAGTTTTAGAACAAAGAATGTTCGATGCAATTGACGCTGATCCCACAACAAGCTCTCGTCAATTGGCAAGAGAAAATAATTCAAATCAGTCCACGATATGTAGAATTGTTAAAAGGGAACTCTTGCGACCATTCCATTATCGAAAGGTACAAGCTTTGACCATTAATGAATTTCAAGCAAGAGTGAACTTTTCACGTTGGTTTCTAGAAAAATTCAATAATGACCGAAATTATCCATCGATTATCTTATTCACTGATAAGGCAGGTTTCGCCAGAAACGGAACTTTTAACTTCCATAACAATCATTACTACGATTATCAAAAACCACGCATTTTCATTGAAACCAATCATCCACAGCAATTCAGTGTGAGTGTATGGGCTGGTATTATTGGCAATAATTGAATTGGTCCATTATTTTTACCACAACGTTTAAATGGTAATTCATACACCAATTTTTTAAATAATGATTTACCCGAGTTACTAGATGTCCAACTGGATGTTAGCGGTTGGATGTGTTTCATCCACGTTCACCGGATCTAAACCCTAGGCATTTTTTTTTCTGGGGTCGTTTAAAAGATATGGTGTAATCGGTGCCTATTACAAACGTCCAACATCTCCAGCAATGAATTTTTGATTGCTCTAATTTAATAAGAGATGATCCGCAATTATTTTTCAACCAACGTCAGTCAATCACGAAAAGAATTCGTAAATGCATAGCAGTCAACGGTGAACAATTCGAACATTTAATCAACTAATTTGTTTGTTAATTAAAATTTCATTACAGTAGTGCCAATAGTTTTCAATTAATTGTTAAATATGTATATAATATATATATACATATATATATATATATATATATATATATATATATATCGTATATGTGTGTGTGTGTGTGATGTGGATTGTGGGTGTGTGGTGTGTGGTGTGTGTGTGTGTGTGTGCGTGTGCGTGTGCGTGTGTGCGTGTCGCGTGTGCGCGTGTCGCGTGGTGCGCGTGTGCGCGTGTGCGCGCTGCGCGTGCGCTTGCGCGTGTGCGTGGGTGCGTGCGTGCGTGCGTGCGTGCGTGCGCGTGAGCGTGCGCGTGCGCGTGCGCGTGCGTGTGTGTGTATATGTATTGCTCACTGTGGGTGATAGTGGGGAACCCATCGCCATCCGGAACTCTTGCTGGTAGAATTTGTCTTCTACTTGAGAATATGTAGTTCTAATGCATAGTCAGATGTTCCATTACTGTGTTTACCGCAAGTCGCATGGGTTCATTCATTTCCAGCCTGTCCCTCACGATAGTTAGTTCCTTATCGGTGGGCACATTTGTGAATAGGCTCACGATGTCGAAGCTTACCAGGTAATTTCTTCGTGGTTTGGTTGGAAGTTTCGGATGGTTTCCACGAAGTATTGCGTATTCTTGGCCATAGACTCGGTTTTTCCCGATAAAGGTGTGATGATGCCTAACAGATAGTCCTAATAGGTGACAAGGTGAATTTCTCCAGATCACAATTGGTCTCAGAGGAATTCCTTGCTTATGTATCTACCTCCGCATCTGTACCGCCTACCTAAGGTACATATAATCAAGAAATTCCTCTGAGACCAATGGTGAGCTCGAGAAATTCACCGTGTCACCCATTAGCACACTGTCTGCTAGGTATCATCACACCCTTATCGAAAACCTGTATATATATATATATATATATATATATATATATATATATATATATATATATACATATATATCACGACCTACGCCACGGAGTTCTACGGCGAAGCGGCATATAATAGTTAATTTCTAATACAGTTATATTATGTAAGTCAATATGAGCAACATAAAAAAAAATTTAACTAGATGTTCCAACAAAAATTCCATATGAAAATATTTTTTTAAATGGCACACCCCGTATATTATTGCATTTTCGAAATTTACGTAAAAAATAAGTAGCACTTTCATACGGGTTCCCTATACCTACATATAGTGTTTCAAGTTATATCAATTTTTCTGAAAATGTAGGGTTTTAGGGAAAATTAAATATTTGCTAAAAAAATTGACTCCAACAAATTTATTCTTAGGTTTAGGTAAAATACTGTTTCCTTAGTCTATTTATTGACTGAATAGTAAACGTCTCTTTATAGGGTGTTCATTTTTGTCAGTTAAATTAGTAGAACGTTCATACTGAAATATTCGGCTTATATTAAATGGAACACCCTGCATTCTATACGCTTATCGTTTAGCTTACTTAATTACCTTTCAACTTCTATAAGGGTTTCTATACTTAAACCTTCAAATTTTCAACTTATTTAATAATTTTTGGAATTTGTCTGTTCCTGTATCATTTGTAGAGTGAAACATCCTCCCTCTTAATGATTTTTGGCTAATGTAACACATTTTAAATTCAAATCATTGTTACTTTAATTTAAACGTTTATAAAGTTATATTTACACTATTTAGATTAAACGCAATAGATTTCTTATACACTTATCTTTACTTTCGATAACTGCAACAACAAATTGTCACCTTTCAAAGCTGTGGCGATGCTTAGCTTGTCCAAGCGAAACCGATCAGCTTTGATTTTCAAAAATAAAGTGAAATTTTAAAAAATCTGTTGCGATTTTTAGTTTAATTTACATAATGTAACAGTTTCACAGAGTAAGGATAGAAAGCATGCAAACAATGGAAATTAAAATTTTATTTATGTGGTGTGATAATTTGCTCAAAAAGTTAAAAAAAATTACAATTAATGTTCGATATGATGCACATCTTCTTGAATACACAGTGTTATTCTTTTTTACAACGAACATCTTACTTTTTACAACATATCAGGGGTGACCGCCTCAAAAGCATTTCTGATTCTTCTTTTCTTATCATCTCCAGTGGTGGAAGGTGTGCTGTAAACTAAATTTTTGATATAGCCCCAAAAGAAGAAATCCATGGATGTTAGTTCAGGAGATGTAGGCAATTGGTCCACCTCTCCCAATCCACTTATCAGGAAACTTCGTGTTTAAATATTCTCTAACAACACGTGGGAAATGTGCAGGTGCTCCATCTAATTGTAACCACATATTTTGTCTAATGTTTAAAGGAATACTTTCTAAAAGTTCCCAAAAGTCTCTCTTTAAAAATCTAAGGAATTTTTGACCATTTAAATTGCCACCGAAAAAATTCGGGCCAATAACATGATTGCTAACAATTCCACCATACACATTAGCACTTCATCGATTTTGAAGATCAACAGTATTAAGTAGATGTCTATTTTCGGTGTGGTAATAATGGAAATTGTGCCGATTCACTAATCCACAAATAAAAATAATACATATTTACAGTTATTTTCACCAGTCTAATTTACTGAAAACAACGCATGGTTAATTTACAGTATAAAGATCAATTTGGTAATGCCAATAGATAAAAAAATAAATTAAAAATACTTTCGAAGGCTCGAATTTTTACAGTAGAATTGAGAGTATTTCAAAACCTTATAAGTGATAGATATTTAAGAACGCCAAAGATTCTTTTATAAATTAATACAACTTGATTAAACAATTCTTTAGCATGAAACTACAATTCCATGACCATCTGTATACGTTCACATTTCCAAAAGACGTAAAAAATGAAATCGTTGATCTGAACATAATCAAATTGAATATTTCCGAAATATTACTAAGGATTGATTTAAATTTGCCTAGAAGGAAGAGTGTTTTATGCATTAATTTTGTTCAAAAAACTCTGTTAAATTTAAAATAATTTATTAAACCAATTTTTAATTGTTATATTAACTCTTGTTTTTACTTCACAATCCCATAGCCAACTTAATACCTCTATTTTCAGTCTTTTTGTATTACAATCGCTATTTCACAAATAAACTGAAAATTATTGATTTTTGGTATAATATATGCTTGATGAAGAAGAAGGAATATCAAACGAGGTATAGAATGGCATGAACAGCTTGACGTCCGGGGGGTGGGGTGGGGTGGGAGGGGGGGCTCCATTTCAAAAATTAAAAAAAAAGTTGTATTTACAAACAGTGGCACGCTCTTATTAAAAATATCTGAAAATTAAGAAATTTCAAAATACTACAGGACTACAAACAATTTTGTACCATTTTAAAAGAAACAAAAAGCAAGTGGGATATTTTTTGTGAAAAACAATTGAATATCTCTTAAACCAAAGGAGATAGACCTATACAATTTGGTATTCAATGAAAGTGTATTTTTTGGGCTTTCCAAAAATGTAATAATATACAGAGTGTTTCATTAAAAAAATATAAGTTTAGTTAGCTCCAACAACATGAAACATTCTGTATGATCAACAATATTTTTAAAATGTATTACCTATTGATACCGACCCGTGGTCCAAACATCATTTCTCTAACGGACTTACTACATCGTGTTGACTGACGTTCATAGGATGTTAGTATTTTAATAAATACGATTTCAAAATGATCGCGTTCGACACAAACAACGTTTTCAGTCATAAGCAAGTATTGATATAATAAGGAAGTATAAGGTAGGGTTATTTAAATGTGTTGAGACTGTATTCTATGAACAGGGTTTTAATAAACATTCATCGTCTTCGGTGGTGCCGTCTACCTTCACGCTATTCACCAACATCTGCCAAATTTATAGGGGTAAAATACAATAATATTGATTAAAAACTACGGGTTGTTTTTTATTCCACTAAGAAGTAGTCATTTTGTATAAAATAAAAATATTTGACACTGATAGCGAAATGGACTGGAGACTCCATCGGTGATTAAGGGGACGGTAGAACACGCCAATTTAGGTTTGCTCCCTGTAAAATCACGAGAGGTTTATGAAAACGCTTATATGCGCTTTAACTATGACGTGAGAAATAATAATAAAGAAAACTCATTTTTGGAGAATGTGATCATTACGTATCTCGCCGATTTAGGTAGGAAAATAAAGCTGTCAACTCTCTGGATCCATTATTGGATGTCAAAATCGACATTATATGTAAAGCATGGTATAGATATAAGAAAATACTCCAAATTGGTGCCATATCTAAAGAGCAAGTCCCATGGTGATCAACCTAAAAAATCAACAACGCAAAAGAATAAGTGCAAAATTTTTAAATCAAGCTTCAGATTTCAAATAATCAATCACTAAAGTAAAAATATCTGGTGTGAAACAACACACGACCTTCCAACCTACAAAGTGTAAATCAAAAGAAATGAAATAATTTTAATTATAATTTTTTACCTTCCACCCTACATATACGTAGGTATGCAGCCGACTTTTTTTTTCTATCGCTAAATCGAGTTATTAGCTCATTTTACAGCCTTTGGCCAAGTTTCGCACGCACGCATGCGCACAACCTATCACCCACCCACCTACCCGACCGTTCACCCGCCCCCGTTCGCGAAACTTCGCCAAACGTAAAATGAGTTGTCAATTTAGCGGTAGTGAAAAAATGTCGATTGCATAACTTTCTATACATACATATGTGTATATAGGTTGGAAGGTAATAAAAATCCTTATGATCGTCCGTTTATAAATGATACTTTAGAAAATGAAAATTTTGTAGTGTTATTTGATACGGGTTCAACGATCACAGTTATAACCGGTGTAACTCAACTATATTCATTTTTAGATACCGAATTAGCTCGATTTAACACAAAACAAAGTATTACCGATTTAATTGAACATGTAATCCGCTAAAACATCAATAAAACAAAAACACAGTCCGTTAAATCCTAAAATGCGAAATTTAACGAATATTTAATTAGACTGGATGTTACTAGCAGATATTGCGACGTTTTAAGGCTTGCTAGATCGAAATATCTGTTCAAACTTTGTATATGCCTAGGCGTCATTATCGTCAGGAGAAACTTTCTAGCCTTTCTAGTCAGCAATGTTGGAATACAAACCTCTTGCGATAAAATCGCTGCGATCTACTATGTAGCACGACCGCATAATATGAAAACACTGCGACAAAATTTATGTGTTTGTAGTTGCCATTTTATCAAGAATTTTTCCAAAAAAGCAGTGCCGTTAACCGAATTGATTTATAAAAATGTTCGATTGCACTGGAAGTACGAACAAGAAACCGCTTTTAACTACTTAAGGACCACCCTTGCAAATGCACCGTTACTAAACTGTGTCGATTTTAATTATCCTTTTGTCGTGCATACCAACGCGTCAGAAGTTGGCTTGAGAGCTTCATTAATTGTAATAATTCAAATAAATAAAGGGAAATAGATTGCTGAAAATCACCCTCGTCACTGTGTGGCCTATCGAACGTGTTGTGACATTGCAGTTCGAGAGATTGCTACCCTGCTTCGCTTTTGCGTGTTTTTATGGAAGTTTCGCAAGCCGCACGTATTTTTTTTTGTGTAATTTTCTCCGATGCACTGACATTATTTAAGGGAAAGATAATCGTGGACGGATTTGTAAAATATAAAATAAACTGAGGGTTGGTTAGTAAACTTGTGATTGTTATTGAGAAGTTAATTGCACTTAATTGAAATAGTAACTATTGCTTCAAGAACCTATGTAGAGCTCTGGCCATGCCAATGTTGTCACGCTGAGAGATTTTGAACTAAAATTGTTGAGTACTGAAGATCGAACTTGTGTTAAGGAGCGAGATGTCCAGCCACGTAGAGAACCATTTTTCCATCGGGAGATAGGCTTAGGGCAGCCCTATGCTTGTTCTGATACTGGTTCTATCTCTATATCCTGATTTATTGCAAATTTGTCTGAAATAAATATAAACATTGTTTATTTGAAGATTGATGGACTTTGGTAATTAGAGAAGCGTGCGTCTCCGAATATTGTATTTGTTTAAATTCATATTATTGAAATACAGATTAATTAAAGAGGACGTGTGTTGGTTTTTATATCTCGAAAGTGCCTGTGGAAGTAAAAGAAAGGAAAATACGGATTGTGTGTATTTCAATTTTAAGATATGAGTTTGAAGTTCGTATTTGTTGACAAGAACTTTTATAGTGGATTTAAAATTTATTGAGGTGTACATGGACTATTAAATTGGTACAATAGACGATTGTTAAGGTTAATCCCTCAGTTTCTTTTATGCGTTTGATTATTTGTAAACAAACAGTTTACTGCTGCTAGTGAGGTGCTAATTAATATTACGTTTGACTATTTCAGGTTAGGCTGATTGATTTGTTCACTTCAGAAGGGATGGTGGGAGTTTTGTTTAAAGTAAGATAAATTAAACTCCAAATTCAGGAATTTAGAATTTCAGTTTTGTATTGTCTAGGTTGGGTTACGAGTTTAGATTTTATTTGTTGAGTGAGTGCTATACTTGGGTATTTTCGGAGCATTCCGTTTCAGATTCGACCTAGTGCATTTCCTTTTGTTAGCATACCTTCACCCGATTTAAGACGGGGTGGCGTCCAAAAGTATTACTCGATTTGACGTACCGTTTAATGCAATTATAATTGTTCGTAAAACTCACGCCCTTAATGACAAGCTGGTTGGCGCTTGAAGATGTTTACGTGTGCAGTACTCTGCTGCCGTTTGAATCCGTTACAAGTAGATAATTTGATATCACACTGCAGAGTATATTACAAGTGTAACTGTGTTCAGTTTACATAAATGTGTGTGCATCCAAGTGTAAATCATTTAAACGTGCAAAACTATCTTATGCGATTTACATAATTAATACAAAGTAAAGTAACCTGTTGGCAAATATCAGTAACCTATCAGCTGATTGTAGGGTCGTGCTTATTAAAAGCAATAATCAAATAACACGAGCTATTGCACATCAAACTTACATAATTGCGTCCCGCTATTATGATAATTCAGTTCTATGAAATTAAATCCGGAATCGTTCCTCTTGTTGAGTTTTTTTTTGTTTCATGCATATTCTAAAGTAAACAGAATAATTTATACTAACCTTTTAAAGTAATCCGGTGCAGAATATTGCACACACAAACAAATTTGAATTAATTAACACAACACTTATTTTAACCTTCTTGTATCTAAATAAAGAACAGCCTTATTCTTTGCAGGATTCCTCACCGGACCGCTGGAGATCCGACGATGGAGGGTTGCTAATTTCAGGTGCAGGGATGAGTTTGAAAATACTTTAATTATTTTTGTAAAATAGAATATTTAAGTTTCATTTTTATTTATTTACAGGGTGTCCCATTTTCAGCACTTTTGTGAGGTATCTTATCTTCCGTATTTTTAAAGATAGCGGGTTGCGGTTTTCGCGACAGTGTGCTACTTTTTTTATGAAATTAAAGGTGGTTCCAGCAGAATTTTGTTAGTCCTTTTAGTTTCTGAGATACAGCGTTTAAATGAAAAGTATCACTTTTGAGCCACCTCTCGTATCTCAGATATCTTTAAACTTATGGAACAAGTTAAAACGTATGCCTATAGAAATTTTCCCGTAAAATCCATTGGCGTAGTCTGTTTTTTTCTGATGCCATCCGTTTTTTTATTTATGAAGGAAACATGTCTTGTTAAATGGAACAAATCAAACTTACATAATTGCGTCCTGCAATTATGATAATTCAATTCTATGAAATTAAATCCGAAATCGTTCCCTTTGTTGAGCTTTTTTTTTGTTTCATGCATATTCTAAAGTAAAGAGAATAATTTATACTAACCTTTTAAAGTAATCCGGTGCAGAATATTGCACAGACAAACAAATCTGAATTAATTAACACAACACTCATTTTAACGTTCTTGTATCTAAATAAAGAACAGCCTTATTCTTTAAATTAGCTGCAGGATTCCTCACCGGACCACTGGAGATCCGACAATGGAGGTTTGCTAATTGGAGGGATGAGATTCATTTTTATTTATATACAGGGTGTCCCATTTTCGGCACTTTTGTGGGGTATCTTGTCTTCCTTATTTTTAAAGATAGCGGGTTGCGGTTTTCGCGACAGTGCTACTTTTTTTTATGAAATTAAAGGTTCCAGCAGAATTTTGTTAGTACTTTTAGTTTCTGAGACACAGCGTTTAATTGAAAAGTATCACTTTTGAGCCACCCCTGGTATCTCAGTTATCTTTAAACTTATGGAACAAGTTAAAACGTATGTCTATAGAATTTTTCCCGTAAAATCCATTGGCGTAGTCTGTTTTTTTTCTAACGCCAACTGTTTATTTATGAAAGCAACAGGACTTGTTGAATAGTAGTTGTAGGCCATGGCTAAAATTTACAAAGTCCATGTAAGTAATTATTATACTTTATTATACTACCAAACTTAACTCAAAAGATCTTTTTTAATTTTCATCACTTAATTATTTTTTACAGCATTTTTTCTTAATTATGATAAAGTTATTGAATTTTACAATGTTTGCAAAATTGGCACATTTTCGTTATTCTTTTAATAGCGTTAAAATAATCATAGGTATTCTTAGCAAATTTCGGAAAGTTAAATCAATTGCCGCACGAATCTACGCTACAGGTTCATATTCTGTTTTATAGGGTTTATTTTACATGAAACCCCATATGAAAAAAATCCAGGATTGAAAGATCCGGAGATCGAGGGGGCTATCTTACAGGTCCGTAGGTACCAATCTATCCTTGAGGAAAGTTATCGTCTAAAAATGCCCTAGAAGCGCAGAGTTGTGGCTTGGGGTATGGTCTTGTTGAAGATAACCGGCATTATAAAGAACCAATGGAACATTTTCCATCCATTCTGGAATAACTTTCAAGCATTGTAAGACCTCTTTTATAAATTCTGTAGACTATGTGTCTTCTAAAAATGAAACACGGGACTCCAACCCCAAAGTATCCTTGTGCCTTCTCAAAAATTAAATGGTGATTTTCTGCGGACCAATTTCTTGTACTATGGCGACTGAAAATTCCCGCACTTGATTGGACCAGATAACGAGCCTGCCAGAAGATTCATCAGTATGTATTTGTTGTAAATAACATTGGTAAAGCAACATTCGGCGCTCGGCATCACTAAGTTGTAAATGTTGAACTATGTGGAATTTATAGGGGTGATATTTATACTTTGAAAAATTCTTTGAGGATCAGACTTGGATACACCAGTTACTTCCCCTAATTGCTTGCAAGAAGATGAAAGCGTGGCTTCTGCATAACCCAATACGTTTATTTCTTCTCTCTTTCTCTCTCTCTCTCTCTCTCTCTCGCTCTCTCTCTCTATCTATCTATCTATCTTGTTTAATCTATGACTTAGGGTAGGGCTTGACAAATGGTCCGTGTGCTACTAAATTTGGTTTAAGGCGGGCAAATAAGTTTGGGAAAGGTTGCTGTCTCTCTGGATATCTAATATGACCAAAAAGAACTCCTAAGGTATTATCCTAACTATACCTCTCAAAATACGTTGCCTTTGTAAATATAATTTCGAAACTTCTTGGGAATGTTCATTAGATTGTATAAAACAAACCGGCGTATCATACCTTTCATTATTTTTGTAAAACGCCATTATTACAAATTTCGATTGATGGTGTGGGATCTTTTGGAATTTGTTTGTACTCGCTGCCGTCCAGTAGTTGTTGGATCTCCATATCCATTACTACAGTCGCGGTTCTGTTGTTTGACGGGAGAATCTTGATCGATGGGAAATGACCACTCTCGCGTCTAGGTTAGAGAGGTTAGCTTTAGTTCACCTAGTTCTGGTTGAATCTAGAGCTAATGTAGCCTTACTTCTGTATTCTTCAGCTTCTTCAGTATCTAATTTCATAGCTGTTTCTTCAACTACGGCCTTTGCCTAGAACGTTCATTTCGTTTTTGTTCAAGTATCGTTTAGAGATGTTTATGATATTGTTTTTGCGATTGGTTGGTTCTTTCTTCTCCGTCATTAGCTGTTCTAGTTCCTTCTGCTGGATTTATTTCTGCATTGCTTTGGCCTTTGAATATTTTCCTCTAGTAGCCGTACCTATCCTATCAAAGTCTTGTTCGTTCACTCGATTTCGAATGGTTTCTCTAATCTCGTTGGATTGTTGTTCGAACTGATATTTTCTGAAACTGTGTTGTCTAGTTCGTTATTTTACTAAAGCCTCGCTAGCTCTCTTTGCGATATGTGATATTTTACGGCATTACATAGTTACATTGGTGATTGGTGGTCGTCAAAAAGCATTTTCATAGCCCTATTTACGCTTTTCACTATTCCAAGGGATTGTGGGTGAGGAATTGTAATTCAAGTTTTTTCAAATGCGCAACAATCGAAATATGATTTGGAATAATGCCGATTTGAGGTTTTCAGCTCAATCGGAGTGCCAAACGGAATCCAAACCTGCTGAACTGGTCCTGTACCAATATATCCACTACTGTGGAAGCTTCTTAGTTTAAAAATAGTGCAATAGGTCCGTTACTTTAATAGACTACATGTACTATGGACTTTTCCATTTTCGCCCTGCTTGTGATTGAATTGTCTGGAAGAATTTAAGAGCTTGCTTATGCTATGCGTGTTGCATTGTATCAGGCGCTTTCCAGTACTCATTATTTCCGAATTTTCCCAATTCTCACTGCGCCTTCAATATAAGTGGAATCATACATGCTACTCTAGTAAACAATCTTAAAACTGAAGAGATTAGTATCCTCTTCTAGCCCTTATAATAGCGGAATATGTTTCTCACTGCCATCATGACAGACTGTTAAGAAATACTAACTTTATTTTGGTAAATTTTCGTTGTTAAAACACCGTTTATTTATTTTTAATTATATCATCACAAAATTAGTAACATGTACATCGTGTAATGCACAGATTCCATTCAATTAAAATTTCATTTAAGATTGTAAACGGTGATAAGTGCAATTATGCATACAAGGAAGCAATTTGGAGTGAATAGCTGCAATGTAATCACCAGGTATATTATTATAGACGTTTTTCAAGCAAAGGCGACTTGATCTTATTTCTGTACCCATGTTTTTAAAATGTTTTGCAATTGGTTGCGTTACGTTCTAATGTAAGAAGAATTAAATAAATGTCAGAAATTATTATAACAATTCCAAAAATAACGATAGTAATTACGCGCGAATCGTTCCTATTAAAGTAAAATTACTGGATTGAAACACTTAATAGCCACTCGTTAAACTTACCTACCTGTTATTTAATTACTTTTTAATTAAACTTATACAATGATTGGTATATGAGAACTTACAGTTTAAGAGGGTTGTAAATGTAAATTTAATGACACTTTTACATCGGTATGTATATTTCAGTATTGGAATGATGTTTTATGTTTTGTGGTTAATATCTAATTGGTATTAAATTAAAATTATAAATCCAGATAAATACACTTTACTGAAGGATCTATTAATTATTAGGACATTTTAGTTTAAGAAGAAAACTGGTATTTAATAGTTATTCATATTAAACAGTTTTAGAGATTGGTTTCATGGTGTTATACAGTCAACATTGTTCTTTCTCTTTTCGGAATATGTTGTTGTAACATTAAATCAATGTAATTTGCAAGAGCAAAGAAAACCCAGATTGTGTATATGAATATTCTCAAGGTATTACGAAAGTATTAATTAAAGTGAATGCAAAAATTTAAGATTTTTACCTTAAGTTTATTGAGAATGATTGATCATCCATCAAGGTCTGCTGCAAAAATTAAAAACACTCTTTTATCATCAGACACCTTTTAAAACCCATAATTTCTCATTATATCAAAGGTGTTCTTGACAGAAATGTTATGGTATACGTTTACTTAATAAATATGCAGTTATTGGTTATTTACCTAACGTTTTCTAATACTTAAAGAAACACTTTCATTTACAATATTCATTTATACATTCAACCGTTATTTATCTGAACATGATTAATTTCTAATATTTAAAAAAGTACTTAATAAAGATCCAAGTTATTAACAAACTTATTTAATATCTTTTATAATTTTGATGTTGGTATTCAAACGCAAATATTTGTTCAAGTTATACGGTTGAGTTGGATAATTCATAATAAAATTGAAGAGTCATTCTATGACACCGTTTGTAATATTAATACAAAGTAGTGTTTTCCATATACGGTTTGAAGGTAGGGTCGGATTTCAGAGTAACAGTGAAAAATGACACGAGTCAATTTTTTTCTTTAGCTATTTCAACCAGGGTTTAAATTTAATTATTTTGCACACAAGCAATAAAATAAACTAATTAAGTTTTACTATGAATAAATTATGGTTCTGAACTGAAAATGCAAATTGAAGTTCAAATCAAATTAAAAAATATAGAGAATTAACATATATTGGTACTTTTCGATATTAATTGTACAGTAATTGTATTCATATAGCTGCATTGGTGCATTCAAATAACTGAAGCGATTTTTCTATTCTAAACCAAATCATTTCATAAATTTATTTTTATGCTATAGATGGCTTATACAGAGTGGACCAATTATCTCGTAAATTGGTAGTCCGAATTGTACAAAATTTAGGATAAGCCTATTTTGGGATACGGAGATTCCAGATTTGATATTTGCAATGCTGCCAAATTTACCGTTTCTCTGATATTATTAGTCACTTTGGTTTTTTAAATACATCACCCTGTATATGCAGTCATTATTGATATCTCCTCTACAATACCAATTCAACCATGTGTAACACTTATGATTTTATGTAGTCTAGAAGGTCTTAAATAAATAAAACAGTCCAAAATATGTGGATTTGAAGAAATTTAAATGTTTAAATATAAAATGCGGTAATTTTGACATTTGTTCACCATTTACATTATTAAATAAAACTTACAGTAGTTTGATGTGCTTTGAAAAGTTCTACAAAGTAAATAGTTTCTCTAAAATGGCTGTTAATGAAAAAGAACGAACGACTTGCTCAACGATACTTTCCCAAACCATTTTCTTATACATAAGGCGACGGTACAAAAAACTGTAAAGCGTTTTTGGGACTCTGGATGAGTAAAAGATAGATACCGATCAGGTAGACCAAAAGCAGTTATAAATGACATCAAATCTTTAGATATAATGCAGAGTTTCTTTGAAGATCCACATACATCCTCACGCAGGGTTGCACAATTACATCATATAGGTCATTCTTCAGTCTTACATGTATTACATAAGAATAAATTTCAACCATACAAAATTCATTTATTGCAAGAATTAAGTAAAGATGACTTCGACCGTAGATTAGAGTTTACTGAGGTAATGATGGATAAAATTAAAAATGACTGAAATTTCGTTAACGACATATGTTTTTCCGACGAAACAACCTTTACACTGTGTGGGGGTGTATATCGACATAATTTAAGGTACTGGAGTGACGTAAATCCGCACTGGATGCATGAAAACTATACTCAAAGACCACAAAAATTAAATGTATGGTCTGGTATAGTGGGTACTATGAAATTGTACCTACAATGAGAAACTTGTTTGGCGCCAATTTTAATCAGATATGGTATCAGCAAGTTGGAGCTCCAGCTCATTTTGGTGTAAATGTTCGGCGTTACTTAGAGGAGATATTTCCCGGACGATGGATTGGTGGACAAGGTAGTATTGAATGGCCTCCACGTTCACCTGATTTCAATCCCAAAGATTATTTTTATTGGGGATACTTGAAAAATTCAGTTTACATGACTAAACCAGCAAGTTTTGCAGAGCTAAGGCAACGAATTATCGACGACTGTCGATTGATTTCTAGGTTTTGTGCTGTGTTTTTCCTAGACCTTGCTTTACCAATTATATGTTAAATTACTACAGCACCATTTTTTTTATGTGTTTAATGGCATTTAACTGCTACGGTCTTATTTCCATTTATACTATTTAATTATATCCTACTGTAAAAACCAGTTTCTTTTAGAAGGTTTAGGGCTTTAGTTATTTCTTTGAAGTTGTCTGCTGTTATCTCTTCTATTCGGTTCTTTTATCTTAAGCGTTCTCTTAGAGCATTATGTAGTGGACATTCTACAAAAATATGTTTTAATGTTATGTGCTCATTACAATTAGAATATTTTTGTTGTTCGTTTTTGTCTAATAAGTGAAGGTGTGTTACATTGGTGTGTCCGATTCTGACTCTTGTTATAACTACTTCTTCCCTTCGTGAAAGATTGTATTTATTGTGCCAAATCTTCAAATGGGACCTTTCTTGGGTTATTGCCAGATTTGTTTGACATCATGTGATTGGCCATTCTTTCAGCAGTGTTTCCTTGAGGTGGTGTTTTAAATCGGTTGGTGACACATACCTATGTCTTTGATACGTTCATTTGACGCTTGTTTTGCTGATAAGTCAGCATCCACATTTTCATGAATTCCCACATGACCCGGTACCCACATTAGGTAGTGTAATTGGTCGGTTATTTTGTTTAATAGTGGATGTGTATTACTTTGATTTTGAATAGCTACTAGTGAACTTAGCGAATATTATGTATTGCCCCTGTTCTTGGAGTTTGCAGAACAGTAGTGATTACCAAATGGCGTATAATTCAGCTGTGTATATACTGGTAATACAGCTGTGGGACCAACTATGGCTTTCTCTATCGAAGGATATTGCACTACCTGTTCCGTTCTGTGTTTTAGAGCCGTCAGTATATATTTGTTTCGCATGTGGATATTTCAGCATTTTTCTTCGCGCAATCAACCGATATTGTATCGGGTAGGGTGTTATATTTCTTTATTTTTGTAAGGTCTGGCTCGAAGTGTGTCTTTAGCTCTAACCATGGTGGAAACTCACAGTCAGTGTAACTGATGACTGTAGGCAGACAAATTTCTAGTTTATTAATTAATACTAATCCTCTTATAATGGCTGGTTTACTTACAGTTGCTCGCCTTTGATACTCATTTATTGTCTGTATATCATCCAACAGTTGGTTATTTAGGTTTTTTGGTCTTCCTAATATTTTTACTACATATGTAATTGCATAGCAGAATATCCCTCCTAGTGTTTAGTGGGGGGATACCCGAATCTTCATATATTGACAGCAGAGGGCTAGTTCGGAATGCCCCAGTTGCGAGCCTTATTCCCTGTGTATGTATTCTGTCTAGGTGTTTTAAAGGTATCGGTCTCGCAGATGAGTACACTACACTACCATATTCTATTGCAGTCAGAACAAAAGCTTTATATAGCTGGATAAGTACCCGTCTATCCGAACCCCACGATATATTACTCATGCACCTAATAAAATTTATTCTTTTATTACATTTAGCGACAAGGTGACATGTGTTCTTTAAAATATAATTTTTTGTCGAAAATGACTCCTAATATTTTTAGTGACTCTACAATGTTTAACATAAGTAGTTGAACTTACAATTAAAATTAATAATTACAAAAAATTTTATGCATTATGCTTTTCATTGTTAATAACACTTGCAGTTATTGACAAAGATATCTCTTTGTTAGATTTAACTGGATTATTTTATTTGATGTCACGTTTATATTTGTGAACCCTTCACAACTTTACACTTACATCATAACTTGATTACATTTTTTTAATGTGCTTTTTGGCTGACATTTTTCATTGTTAGCCTTCGAACGTTTAGAGGGTGTTCTGAACTGTCATCTTTAAGACAGTTTAACAATATTTAATTTTTAATGACCTAGTTATACTGTACTAAAATTTAATTCTATAGTTGGGTTTATACGTTTCTCAAACAGTTATATTAATAGCACGCTGATGTTTATGTTTTAACTTTCAACTTTGACAAAATTGTTTTCAACATCTTTAACAATTTTAATAGATATTACTACTGTCTGTAAGCGTTATAAAAACGTTTAAATTGTATAATTTAAAATACACCATTAAAAAACCCAAAAAAGATAAGTATTTTATTATGTGTGATAATGGTGAAAGTTTACAGTTTCATGTCGCATAGCCTTGTTTAATTTTTGGGCTAGTTTTAAAATATGATCCTATCACTTAAAATTGGAAACAATGTACAGTCCTAACATTTTGTATGAATTTACAAAGGTTACTTCCTTGTTCCCAACCAACAGACTACTTAAAGGGGATCTATTATTTTGAAAAAATAAAACGTTGGTTTTATCCAAACTGAGCACAATTTTATTTTTGTTACACCAATGCTGTGCCTAAGACAGATTTTCTATTACATTAGGTTTTAGGTTTTCCAGTGTAGTCCCGAGTTACTACAAAACCTGTCATCAGCATACATTGTTGTTTTACACAGACAACATAAATTAGAATTATACGGTAGGTCATTTATAAAAATTACGAAAAATACCGGTCCTAAAACAGATCCTTGAGGAACAACTTGTTCTGAACTTGATTTAAATGAAGAGATTAAGTTATCATTTTTACGAGCAATGAAGACGTGAGTGAAAGTAAGGCTTGATTATATTTAAAACTGGTCCACGTATACCGTAGTGGGATAACTTACGTAATAAGATTTCATGGTCAATCATATCAAATGCTTTTGAAAAGTCGCAATTGCTGCTAGCAGTATACAGTTTGTCGTTCAAATTATTCATAACGTGACTTATAATGCTACGTAACGCGGTGGATGTGGATTTACCTGCAGTAAATCCATGCTGCTCCACGCCAATATATATATATATATATATATATATATATATATATATATATATATATTTGTTTATCTCAAAATAATTTATAATACGACGTTTTAATGTCTTCTCGAACACTTGGCGATAATATAGCTATAGGACGATAATTAACAACATTATTTCTATCTTTACATTTATAAAGTGGACGAACCTTGGAGGTCTTTAAAATGTTAGGAAACACATCGCATTCAAAGTAGAAATTAATTACATGAGAAAGTGGTTCAGAGATTAATAATGACACAGATTTAATAATATTTTGAGGTATTTCATCATGTCTTGTAGTAGATGTATTTTTTAAAGTAGAGATAATACATTCTATTTCTTGGCGTGCTGTTGGAGTAAGGAACAAAGACAACCCTTTATTCGGAGGACGTTTCGAACTATCATTTGTACCTGAGGTATTTTGTTGAACTGGACCCACATATTTTGTGAAATACGTGTTAGCGACGCTAAGCGGATCTTTAAGTACAACATCATTGCAATTAAGCTCAACGTTTTCTATTTCGTTGTCTGCTTTAAGCTTATACCATTGAGTACACATATACTCAATGGTTATACTTAATAATATTCCAAGTAGAATTTGCGACATTAGATGAGTTGCTTATTTGGTTACTTATATCCATTTTTTTTGCATTTTTTAAAACATTTAAATTTCTTACAATACAAGTGATAATGACTTATTAAAATAGGATGTGGAAAAACAGGTTAAGCGCTTCAGCTGACGATTGGATTTACTTGATTTATTAATGCCAGCAGTTATCCAATTCTTCTTATGAATTTTAACATTAAGCCTTTTATTTGGAAAAGCTTTATTAAAATGAAACAAGTAACTCATAGAATATCTCTATTTTACTCATTTTGTTTGTATAAAGTGATGGCCAATCCACAGTTGCTAACGCATTACAAAATTTATTTAAATGTTGTTTGTGGAAACGCCTAACATTCTTGATATACGTTTCTGGGCTTGCGTATTCATTTCCTGTATGCAAAGTAGCACTACATTGTGGTCTGAGAAGTCGATATAAATGTTATCAGCATAAAACGTTTATATTGGGAAGATGAGATCAAAACTAAAAATTTTTTTAAATTCCTTGAATATTTAGGCGTAAAACTCCAAGACATTTACTATCCTTAAAATTATTTAAATTTGGAAGTACTATCACATTGCTCGTTGGTTTAGTTGTGCTAACAAAAAAATCCTGCGTTTCCGAATTATTTTGGATAATACCACCATCGCACTTTTTATTAGCATCACTAATTTTGTCACAATTTTTTAATGCAATAATATTAGATTTCTTGACATGATTATTTTGAGAAATTATAGTTCTTGCAACATTTTTCTTTCCAGTTGTACTAAGATGCAGACCACATCGAGTATACATTGCTCGTTTATGATTAAAATTAATATCAATTAAGGCAACAGAACTATTTAAGCATCTATTAATTACATAATGTAATTTTTTATTTAACCTATAAATATTGTTATTTAAAGATGCCATATCGTATCTATACGGTATTGTGCAAAAAAGAAGGTTTACGTTTCGACAGTGGTCAATAATATTGAATAAACAATTAGCAGTGGGATATAGATATGTATAATGCACGTCATTTGAACCTAAAAGTAATATCACAATAGTTATTTGTTTCATTAGTACAAAAAATGGCAGTTTTCGGTACGAGGAAGGAAGTTGCTGAACGACGCGAAGCGGAGTCCGAATAAACTTTTTCTCCATCCACTTTTACCTTTACATTCAGTGATTTATTTGCAGTTTCTTGTTCCTTATCGAAACGAAATTATTTTTTAGGTTAATTTGTAACCAGTAAGTTTCTATCGTTACCACGTTTCTATTAAATAATCTAAGACAACAGGAACACAAAGTAAATTTAATTTAATGTTGAACAAGGTTAAGAAACAAAAAACGAACAAATAAAAACTAATAAAATGTATGAAAATGAAAATTAATTGCTGCTTAATTGAAACTAATGTTTACAGCGCAATTTGTGCAGTTGTTAAATTGGACCGGATGTTTAAGAAGTGTAACAACTAAATAGGATTCTGAACTACTGGTAGAAGGTTGTGGTTCCGGAGTAAGATCCTGTTGATTGTGTGCGTCAGTGGCTGGATTCAGCATCTGATTTGATGTTTTAATCATATATGTTACAGATTCAGCAATGTAACCCTCTGCTGCACTTGTGGATTGCCACCCTCCATGCTGTTTCAATGCACTTATATCTGTACCTGCATTCATCAATAGTGTAGCAGATGTTCGTCTTAGGCAATGACCAATATACATCTTTTTATCTTGCAAACCTATGTAAGAGGCTACTTCCTGAGCGGTTGATGCCAGCTTGTGTATGCCAACAACTTCTCTGACACTTCCCATTTTGATATTTAATAAAGAATCGCTCATTATCATGTGTCATCATTGTCATATCTGACAGTTTCATTTTTCCACGCTAAAAATCAGACCAACCTAAAATATTTCAATTTTCGAACCAAAAGGAGTACTTTTAATTTTACCTTAGTCGTTAAGTATTTGTAATCTGGAGCTTCATTTAAAACTGTTTGAACTTCTTCTTATGTAAATGCTTTTGATTTTTTAGGCTGATAACCATGAGACTTACTTCTTAGGTGTGGCACCAGATTGGAATATTTTCGTATATCTATATCATGCTCTACATTTAATGTCGATTTCATCATTGAATCTAGAGAGTTGATGGCTTTATGGTCATAGCTAAATCGGCAAGATAAGGAGTGATTACATTCTGCGAAAAAGAGTTGGATTGCTTACTATTTCGCCACGTCATAAAGCGCATATATCATAAACCTCCCGTGATTGAAACATTTCTATTTTATAGAAAATGACTATTATTTAGTGAAATAAAAACACTATGTAGAGTTTAATTTAATATTTATTGGATATTACCTCGATAAATTTTAAATTTTACGGATGGTGAAATAATGTAAAGATAGATGGCGCCACCGGTGATGGCAAATTTCTAAATTCTGTTCAGATAATATAATCACTCAAAACATTTCAATAATCTTACCCTACATTTGCTTAAAACGAAAATAAAATACGAAATTATATTGAATATCAATACTTACTTATGGCTGAAAACATTTTTTGTGATGAACATGCGAGAATTATGAATTATGAGAATTGCTTTGTGTACAGTTGCCATGGGAGCATCTTGGAATCCCGAAATCAGGCACTTTTCCTACGAAATACTGTTACAATATAGCGTCTTATTTAGATGGTTGGAGAAAAAAATCATTTTTTGTGTGAGTTTTTATTAACGAATCTATATTTTTTGCAACTTAGGCTTCATAATTGATTCTATTATGAAGTGTTCGCAAGGGGGACTATCAATCAACATATTAGCAAGGTCAGACAAAAGTAAGATCTTATTGGTCTTGGGTATACAAGGTTCATTAGAAAATTTTCGACTTCCCATTATCGTAGCATAATGTAATTTAGTTCAGACAAGAACAGACCATTTTCAATTCAACTAATATATTTTTAAAATGGGGACACTTCCGGTTATGCCGGAAGTAGCTACCCACTTCGTTATTTTAAATGGAACCCCTTAATGTTTTGGCCATTCTGGAATTCTCGTTAAATTTTAAGGTCAGTTTATGCAAAGCGTCTTATATCTAAAACTTACCGTTTCCGAGTTATTTCGAAAAATATGAAATCTTTTCAGAGTACCAAATCGGTATGGTGCGGTAACCGCTGCGAATTCCGGAATTGGTTTTCTGGGGCTGCAAGAGGACCTAACAAACTACGTTTTGATGAATTTTAATTACAGAAAAGTGCTCCACAAATCCCGAAATAAGCCTCCGAAATTATATGATTTTGATCCTCAATAACTTGGTTATTTCTGTATCAATTATTATTAAGGTTGTCAGGACCTATACCGGCCGGGTTTCAAGATAATTAATGTTAACCTAAAACTACCTTTTAATTTTAGACTTCACACAGTTATCCATGGAAAGCAATTTATGTGTCATAGCAACAAAGATGACAAATAATAAATAGTACCTATTGTATGTTTTTTTTATCTTTTGACACCTTTAGCAATTTGTTAATATTAATTTATTTTTAAAAAGCTGTAAGTACAAAGTTGAAGAATGCTGATATTTCTAATTTGTTTTATATTCATGGAGAATGCTGCAAAATTGTCAAGAGAACTTGACGCGTATTTGATGAACGACATCCCATTTGCAGCCGATGAACGAGACAAAATTCAAAGGAATTGAGTTCCAGCGTTTTGTGTTTCGTGAAAGTTACAGCTACCCAAAATGTTCCAAAACCGGTGAGCAGTGACGAGGAAAATGTAATAAATACACTGGCAATACCACACATCACCACAAAGTTCAACATCATCTACAGAAATGGTTTTGGAAATATCTGCTTCATCTGTTACACGAATTTTGAAAAAGGACCATACGCACCCTACTCGTTCCAAAACGTACAATGTGATGAGGTCCGCTGAATAGTTTTGCGAAGTTCATGTTATTAAAAATTCAAGAAGACCATCAATTTCCTTTTTAGCATATTTTAACATATGAAGCAATATTTTCTAGAGAGGGGATAATAAACTTCTGGGCAGAAGAAAATCCGCACGCTATAAGATAAGCGCATTTTCAAGATATACTTAGTTTTAATGTTTTTGCAGTACTTTTGAACAATCAGGTGCGATAATTTATTTATAAAGAAAACTTAAATAGCGCGAAATACGAGGAACTGTGAATCTATTCATCGATGTGGATGGGCGCCAAACTTTTTGGTAGCAATTATATGGTGGACAGAATATAATTATCGTGAAGTTTATCTCGAATTGACAGGATTTTTTGATGATCGATGGATTGTACCTAATGGACCTTGGAGGTGGCCTCCACGATTAAAACTTTTGCATTTTTACTAATGGGGGTATGTCAAAACTAAGGTCTATTCTTCCGCAGTAAATGGCCGTGAGGAATTGCTCCACAGGATACCGCCAGAGTTTATGTATTATAATTTTATATCCGAATTTAAATGTTTGTGATAGTTTTTGTTTATTAAACTAAGTTCTTAAATCAACAATTATTTATATTAATATTAACCCAGAATAATTGAATCGATTTATTCGGGGTTTTCAAGAAAATCTTAATTATCTTGAAAACTGTGCAAAACAGGCCCTGGCAACCTTAATAATATTTGATACAGTATTGAATTCTAGACTGAAAAATTATTTATGTTACGAGGTGTCCTATTTGAAATAACGAAGTTATTGAGGTTCAAATTTATACAACTTAGGAGGCTTATTTCGGGGTTTGTGGAAGACTTTTTTTTTAATTAAGACTCGTTAAAACGTGGTTTGTTAGGTCCTCTTGAACCCCCGGACAACCGATTCCGAAATTATCTGCGGTTATAACGATTTTCGTGGGACTTTGTACTCACAAAATTTTCATATTTTTCGCAATAACTCGGAAACGTTAAGTTTTAGATATAAAATGCTTTACATAAACTGACATTTAAATTTGACGAGAATTCAAAAAAGAGCAAAAAAATTAGGAGGTTCCATTGAAAATAACGAAGTTGGTAAGTACTTCCGGTATAACCGGAAGTGTCGCCACTTTGAAAACACTTTACTTGGATTCAAAATGGTCGATTCTTGCCTGAAACCAAATTTAATTACGCTACGATATTGGTATATAATGAATTGGTTGCATGGCTTACCCTGTATAGGGTTGAGGCACCACATTCGCGTCTGTTGGTTGCAAAAAAACGCAAGGAGGTGGAAAGCAATTTTTTTACAGGGATATGTAGGGTGTCAATTTGAATAATTTAAAATTATTATAAAATGTACAGGGTGCTTCAGAAGTAAGAACCATATTCAAGTTTAGCTATTTCTTATGGAACACTCTGTATATTGTGTCAGTCTTGGATTATACGGCATAAAAATGTAGTATGTAGTATGTCTGAATGCTTTAGCTATTGAGATAATTTAAAAATATACAACATGCAGAGTATTATAAACATCCTGTGCATTACTGTCCGAAATTAAATCTTGATGTTTAGTCTTAAAACAAAGGAAAGAAATATGTACATGTTTTATTAAATGCATGCATAGCCGTCAAAAATTACTGGTGTATTCTTAAGGTTTATTTTTGAGCAAAACTTCGTTATTTTAAACGAAACACCCTGTATTTTTTTAACTAAATCGACGCAGATTTAGATGCTCTTTCAAACTGTATTACGATTTCCTATACCTACCTGGCTTAAATTTCGAATATAACCGTTTTTTTAAAGTCTTATCCTAATTTTTTTAATTTTTAATTATTTAGTATATTTAACAATTTTAAATTAAAAACGCGACAGAACTGTATCTGCAGTAGGTGCTATAATAAGAGATGTTCAAAGCGTCTGCCATTGGTTTCAATGCACAATCGTACACGTTCAAAGGAAAGCTTCACATTCTACAGTATATTTGAAGTGATACTTATACGGTCTTCCATGTCGTCTGGTGTTGTTACACACAAGGTTTTGAACATATCCCCATAAAAAGAAATCGGAACACGTAAGATCGGGAGATCTCGCTGACCAGCTTATATGACTGGCGGGCCCTATTCATTTGTTGAGAAAAATCTCATCTAGGTTGTTTCTAACGTCTCTTTGAAGTTCAGTTGAAACCACTCCTCTGAATGACGTTTAGAGGGACATTTTCGAGCAGATCATTTAGATCGTGTAAAATAAATGGTTGGAACATGTGACTGTTTATATTTCCTCCAAAAAAGTAGGGACCTATAACACGGGTACTCAGAATTCCACCCCATACGTTGATAGACCACCTGTGTTGGTTGTCTAAGGTTCTAAAGAGATGTGGATTATAATCCCTATAATAGTGGTAATTATGTCTATTCACTAATCCATTGTAATGGAACGTAGACTCGTCTCAGAATAAAATGAAATCCAGAAAATTATCATCTTTAGTGGAGTTGATCGGCCTATTTCCACAGTTTTTGCTTTTTTAGCGCGACGTTTCAGAAACGGACTCTGCTTCCGTCATCAAGTTTAGTTCTAAGAAGGACTGTTTTCGAACTTGGTACCTTTCACTTACTAGTCTGACACCTTTACCGCTGAACCACTGAGTAATCCAATATATATTTTTTAGAACTTATATATATATATATATATTATATATATATATATATATATATATATATATATATATATTAAACTTTTCGTGGATGCGCAGAAGTTTATTGCGCATGTTGCGACGCAACTTCTTGCGCAAGTGTATTGCGCTTAAGTTCTTCGCGCATTACTGGAATCCATATGGGTTTCATTTCTACACTAGCTTGGTTTATTGGATTTTCTGTTATTGCGATGTATGTGGCTTCTTTGAGTTTCCGACGAGTTATGTTCGCCACTATCTGTATGTTATCCCATTATATGTCTTCGTTCCAGACATGTTCGGCGATTCTTGATCTTTCTGTTTCGCCCTTGCCGACGTTGTTCTTATGTTCCCGTGTTCTCACTTTGAGTGGTCTACTGCTTTCACCTATGTATGCTCTGCCGCATTCGCATGGTAGGTTGTATACAAAATTCTTGGTTACAAAACACTTATGATACAGAATTATCATCTTCTCTCACTTGATCTAAAATCCACAAACAAAACGTAGTTCGTGAAACGTAGTCTTTTCGTAGAGTTTCTGATGCAATTTACTGTGATAACGATGAACATTGTATTTTCTAATTATAATACCTATACTACGTCGATTTATGCTTGCCTCTCGGTATATTTTACGCTGACTTATATATGGAGTTTCTGTAAGAAGCCAATCACGTTAAATTCACTTTCTTTTCCAAGGATTGGTTTCTGCCTTACAGGTTTTTATAAACCACATTACCCATGCTGCAAAATAGTGCAAGGTGTTTTTCAAGGGAACGTTTATCAGGATGACCCCTATTGGGACATTGTACAGCACACACCCTTGACGTCAACAAACAAATTTACCCACAACATTCGATTACCAATAGTATGTCCATTCGTGTCGCCAGCGGATACTTCCTCATTTCTTGATAAATCAAAACTACTAAACTATTATTGTATACTTAAATGAGAATAGACTACTTACTATTTCTCATTGAAAACTCTATTCAACGATGTAGCTATGGCACTTGTAAAATTTGTTTGACATTTAACATCAGATAAGCCAAATAGGTATAGGAAACCGTAATACAGTTTGAAAGAGCATCTAAGTCTTCCTCGATTTAGTTAAAGAATACAGTAATTTTTGATACTGCTGAATATATTTAATGGTAACATGTACGTAAGTTTATTCTTTTGGCCTAATTTGGTTTAATTTCAAGCAGTAATTTTTCTGCATATTCATTATCTTTAAATTATCTCAAAAACTAAAGCATTTAGGCATCTTTTTATGCCTAAATTGTTTTTTATGTCCTATAATACAAAACTGACAAAATATACAAAGTGTTCTATACGAAAAAACCAAACTTTGGTATGGTTCTTACTTCTGAAACACCCTGTGCACTCTAAAATAATTTCAAATTATATAAATTGACACCCTACATGTCCCAGTAAACTATTTCTTTTCTACCTCCTTGCGTTTTTCCATAATCAGCCAACGCAGATGAGGAACCCCACCTTATATACATATACATTTTTTCCTTCGTGTTCCACTCTCAACAAATTTGACACATCAATAAAACTAGTAAATGGAACGAGGTATGATGTGGTACTTCATTTAAAAGGGATTTTACTCTTCTACTCAGTACCTATAAAAACGTTGTACCGGCTATCCCACTAAAGCCGCCCGTATCTTAATAAACGATGGCTGTTAAATTCAGATTATTTTTTCAAGAAGCGGATACGGCATCTTTTCTCCTGTGCGTAAGTGATTATTATTTCATCATTTGGGTCTTCAGTACTTATCCGTAAAGTCGAATCTAACGTATCGTTATCCATTCACCATTGTACTAAACGATCTTTCTACTGTAGCCGTAGCGACAGTGATCGTGAGAACTAAAGTACTTACTTCCTTTAAGAACCTATGTCCAATGTTACGCTCCAAAATGTGCTCTGCGAGTTCTTTAAGCAAGTCAGCAGCACTTACGCGTTTGATATAAAACAAGAACGATTGCATATCACACTTCATAATTTACATTGTGGTGCTTTCCAAGAACATTGTAAATGTCTTCCATATCTTGGTTAGAAATATTCTGCGAAGCATCAAATGAGTCAAAAGTGGCACAAGCATTAATTAATTTTACGGCTTTATCGTTGGAACGTTTTACCATTCCTAAAATTATTTCATCTGCAATCTCCTTCAGATCCTTTAAAATTTTTAGTTTCCTCTTTGTCTGGGATTACTGGCCTCATACTTTTTAACCGGTTTATTAGTTCTTGTTTTCCATAATTTTCCACACTATCACTGAGAGCCTTCAATTGAAGGATTGTAGATTTTACAATAGCAGGAAGATCGGCTAGAGATGAACAGGGTGATTGTAAAGTCATACTTAAGTTTGATAGAGCAGAAATGGTCTAGTCCAGATAGCATACCGAAATTATAAAACTTTCATTTTGAAGTTCTAATAAAAGTCCTCCTGCAAGAGACGCAAGATGTGGCAACGTTCGCAATCCATCACTACTGAATTATAAGATAGTTTCATAGCGTAACCTTGTAATGGCTTAACCAACGGATATCAATCGCTTCAAGAGGTCAATTTAATAAACCTATTAAATCAGTTATTTACAAGAAAGAAAAATTAATTAAATAATTCAGCTTGCCTTTAGTTTAACAAAACAGAATACAAACCCCTTTTTGATTCAATTACTTAAATACAATTGGAAAAGCTTGTTCAGTTCATTTAATTTACCTCGAATAAAAAAAGAATATTAGTAATTAAGCAATTTAAATTAGAAAAAGCAATTGCTACGAACAACCTTATCCATAAAACGATAGTGTATATCATATATTTGAGCTACCGAATAACATTTAGACTAGCACGAAATGTCCCGCCAAACTTGACATGCTTCAATATTACGCTACACAAAAAAGTTACATCTGGTATAAACATAAAAGTTGCAGCAAAGCTACTGTGCACGACCACATAGACAATAGTACAAAGTTAATTATACCCAAAATGGAGGTTGTACATGAACTCCCTACTGGGCGCGGTACAATTTTAACATAAAATAATCAAAATTTAGATTGTTGAGTGTGTGTAAAATATTGAAGAATGGTTTAATTAACATGTAGCAGTTCTACATGCGAAAAATTGTATTAAAACTAGCTGAAGTCGGGTATCAAGCTGACACCGAACTTACACTGTAGGTAACATGTTTAACAAATATTCGTTGACAGAATTAATATAAAACTTGCTGAAGGCAATTTAGGTACGAGTTGTAATCGTGGGTAAAATATTTGTCAAATACTTGTTAACAGAAATAAGGTAAATGTAGTTAATTTTGTTGTAGGTGATCGTAATCTGCTGAAGGCAATTTATATATGTGGTAAAGGGAAAGAGGTGACCTGTGTTTACGAAGGTTTATGCGTTATTCAAGGTAGTCAGGATTTCACCAGCTTCAATACAGGTGTAACCTCAACGATCACGCAACCCCAAGTACGTTAGACACAGTGGACTGCAGTGTATCAACAGTACAATTCAAACAATAAGCTAAGAGATACAGAACGGGTAATCTTGTCACATCAATAAAGACAAAACCAAACGTAGACATGAACTTTCATGTAATCGTAGCGGTTAAGTCATATGGGAACTTAAGTTTTATGGAAACTTAAGATATATGGAATCTTAAGAGCTAAATACTATATTGTGAAAATTTTCCCAAAAAATGATGATTAACATCTACGAAATAGAAACAGGAAAATTTTCTAGAAATATCAACCCTTCCACCGCAATGGCGGTTTTGAAAAGAAAGCCAACGCCTCAAGAAACAATTTTACAACTTGAAAAATATCTATCATTGTTACCACAATAACATTTTATGTATTGTTAACAGAATTAACCGTTATTTATACAGTGTATTTATTAAGAAATAGTAAAATAACAGATCCCTTTTCAGAGTTAAGTATACCAATCACCAGAACTAAGTACATCTCAGAGATAGCGCTATTGGTATTAATTGACATTAATTTTTATTTAATAAATGCTAAATAACTACAGAAAGCTTTAATACGTTAAACTAGCGGAACTAAAAACGAGTTAACTTTTAAAATACAAAGGTGGATAAGAGAAAGAAATAATTTTCGTATAACGTAGAAACGTACACGTCATAAAAAAAATCATATGTGAAGTAGAAATTAGCTACAGTATAGGAATAATTTTGTATAACATTTAAATCCATCATACTAATTAATAAATGCCGTAATTTTAAATCATTACAGTAAAGAAATAGATACGAGTAAGCTTAAAGCACATTACTAAATGTTTAAGTCACAGATACTTATTTAAGGTAGCTTTTATAAACAGTAACCAGATAAAATGATACAATCGATCCTATATCGATTTTTGCACGTTACAACATTTAAAGTGCCGTACCCCTACACAATAAACTAAAGTACTATGAAGAAATTGGAGCTATAAGCCTAAGCATTTCCTGTCATTGTCATTGACGGTGATTTTACAATATACCCCAGTTATCCATGTATTGATAAATTAGTAAAATTTGGAGAAAACGAGCTTGTCCCAGCTGCATGGATACGTTATGGAAGATTGTCTCTTCCAAAATTCTCAATTATTTTTTTATTATATATGGTGTAGTTAAAAAATAATCTTATAACAGTTCATATCTACTTCTCAATTTTTGAGCTATAGAGTTACTCATTATTGAAAATGAATATCTGGAATTAGTACCAATGCGGCCAACATCGCAACAGCGGCCATTATCAACACCGGATGCATCAACTGAAGGAAGAAGCGAATTAAACGCCGGAGAAGAACCTCATTATGTGATAATGCAATGACTACTGACATACAGTGCAAAAAACTAAAATTAAAGTGTCCTCCGAAAATTGTTGATTTTCACTTGTAATCTGCTTAGTGCTTGGATTATTTTCGGAAATTTTTTCGAGTCACAAAAGTTTTGAAAATTATCCCGAGTCGAAGATGAGGGACAATTTTCTCAAAACATTTGTGAACGAGAAGAAATTTACGGTAATTAATTTAAGCACGAGGGGGATCCAGTAAGAAAATACTACAAGATTATCCGTTGCTACTGACGACAGTAGATTTCCGACTTATCGTCAAGTTAACGCCTTTTTGTGGTAAAAAACTTTTGAAAAGTCCTACCAAAATGTATTATCTTACTTTACTTAGTACGAAGTTTAAGTAACAAATTGTACTATTGTTTTTTATCGTTATATAACTTTCTTACTCTAGTTAAGTCTGTCAGTAAAAGCGTGCAAGGAAGTTAAATTTTATTAAATGTAACCTTCATTCTTTTACTCACAGAAACAATTCATTAATTTTAAGATTTACTACAGCTTTGTGAGACAACCTATCTACTCAAGAGATACTCATTTTAACTTCAATCCTTGAGGACAAGGACATATTTCCTAGCCGTAAGCAATGTCACCAAGATAAATTCAATTAAAAATTTCAATTCATTATTACTTTATCTTTTAATAGTTCCATTTAATTTTATTGCACGAATAATTTCCTTTAATGATTAATCATATATACATGCGCTTCCTTTTGTTGTCCTACAAACATAATCACTTAAGGCATGTTCTAAATTACAATAATGTAGGGCAGATAACCACAAACGGAATTTTTGCAAGATAACCTATATCCACACGTGCCAAGAGGGTTCCTAGTTAAAGGGAGAGGCCGGGCGTTACTTACGTCAATTATCAATTATTATAAATATGAGTAGAAAGAGTATTAGTGATTATTATTGTATGATTATTGTTGTTATTGTTAGAGATTATCAGTATTACAGTTGTAGATGTGATAGAAGATCTGTTGTTCAAGCTGTTCAAGTCTATGTAAGTATTCTATTTTATTATTATACAGGGTAAGTCAGTTTTTTGTAGACAAACTTTAACAGGAGATAGAACACATGTTTCTAAAAAGAAAAGTTCCTATAAACATATGTCGTAGAAGGCTTCGTTTCCGAGATACAGGGTGTTGAATATAATTTTTTTTTCTCAAATTTTCATTATAACTCATAAACGAATGCTTAGATTTTTTTCATGTTGGGGGGATAATGTCTATTAATTAAGGGGCATAAAACAAGCGATAAGAATGTTCACAAACTTGCACAGTGGCGGAGTGGAGGGGGTGCTCAACCACTTTCATAAACAGAACTTCTACGCCAATGACTATTTTAAAAAAAACTGTTATTTTCATTATCTACATACAGTTGAACAAAAATCATGTACCTTCTTCTGTTTCGAAATTCCTGTGCGTTTCCGAGTTATTTTGATTTTTAGTGTTTGATGTGGTACTAAGTCAAGTAATGTGCTTTATGTGAATAATTGAATATAAAGTTTTTAATAAAAAAGATATAATAAAACATTTAGAGCTATTTTAGTACCTAACGATCGTTTCTTTAAAATTTCAAATACATTTTCATTTATAAATAGGTAGGTTATCGGTTTTTTTTAGTATCCATTGTTATTATCCTCGTATAAAAGAAATGCATAATTATTACTGTTATGCAGTCAATACTTCCTGTATAATTATGTATGTATCAATTTCGCCATAAACATGTATGTGGTTTTTAAGTGAGATTCTAATAAGTTATAGACCGCTGCTCACTTGCTCTCCTTAAAGAGCCGCCACTGTATTAAGCCATACTCAAATACAAGACTTTTGTAAATTGAAATCTGTTTAGTACACTAACTTTAACAATCCTTATTTATTATTGTAACAATACTTAATTAATAATTGTGAAATTAATAAGAATTCTTAGCAATAACGATTTATAAATAAATAACAATAACACTAGTATAATAAAATTAGACACTTTGTTCAAAATGTAAACCGTTCTTTTCAATACACATTTCACAGCGACGTACAATAGAACGTTTTAAGTTAACTAAATGATGCACCCTTATTTTATTGCAACAAAATATGATACTCCTTGGAAAACAAGTAAGTATTAAATTTTATATTTTGAAACGACAGTTTGACTTTTTACAAACACTTGCTTCATCTTGAATAATTTCACTGTTATTAATTATTGTTTTTAAGTTCAAAAAGTTATTTCTTTTGATTTGCCAGCTTTCAATTAGTTTAACATGCCGTTCACATCTACAAATAGCGAACAAGCCGACATTCATTTTATTTATGGGTTCTCAAATGGGAATTCAAGGTACGCAGCTAGGGAGTATCGGAGAAGATTTCCAAATAGACGACAACCTCATCATTCCGTTTTTGTGAGTATCCATCGTCGATTTGTTAACCAGGGTTTGAAAAATGTACATGGGGGCCGACAGAACAACCGTGGACGAGATACAATTGGAGAGGGTATATTGCGTGAATTTAATAGGAACCCCGCGACAAGTACTCGATGTACTGCTGTTGCTCTTGGTATTTCCCAAAGTAAAGTTTCCCGGGTTTTAAAGCGGGATCACAGACGCCCATATCACTTTCAACCTGTTCATGGTTTAAGTGCAGGTGACGCCGAACGAAGACTTAATTATTGTAGGTGGGTTCTTAACTCCATTCAAAATAATAGAGATTTCTTATCCAACATACTGTGGACTGATGAATCCTGTTTTACTCGTCGTAGTATCGTAAATTTTCACAATCTGCATATATGGGCACATGAAAACCCACATGCCATTCGACCAAGAAGTTTTCAAAATGAATTTAGTACAAATGTCTGGATTTGAATTTACGGCAACCACATGTTTGGACCTTATTTCTTGCCACAACGTGTAAATTCAGAAAATTTCCTACAATTTTTAGAAGAAGAACATGTTAATATGTGGGAAGACATTCCTTTGAATTTAAGAGGACATTCTTGGTTTCAGCTTGATGGATGTCCGGCTCATTATGGCAGAAATGTAAGAAATTGGCTAAACAATAACTACCCGGGAAGGTGGATAGGTCGTAAGTCCAGTGGCGTAGCCTCCTAGATCCCCGATTTAACGCCACTTGACTTTTTTGTATGGGGATTCATGAAGGAAAAAGTGTATACCACTCCGGTTAATACACTTGAAGAACTTCACAATGGCATCAGAGATGCTTGCAATGAAATAAGGGTGCATCATTTAATTAACTTAAGACGCTCTATTGTACGTCGCTGTGAAATGTGTATTGAAAAGAACGGTTTACATTTTGAACAAAGTGTCTAATTTTATTACATTTACTAGTGTTATTGTTATTTATTTATAAATCCTTATTGCTAATAATTCTTATTAATTTCACAATTATTAATTAAGTATTGTTACAATAATAAATAAGGATTGTTAAAATTAGTGTACTAAACAGATTTCAATTTGCAAAAGTCTTGTATTTGAGTGTGGCTTGATACAGTGGCGGCTCTTTAATGAGAGCAAGTGAGCAGCGGTCTATAACTTATTAGAATCTCACTTAAAACTACATACATGTTTATGGCGAAATTGATACATACATAATTATACAGAAAGTATTGACCGCATAACAATAATAATTATGCATTTCTTTATACGAGGATAATAACAATGGATACTAAAAAACCGATAACCTACCTATTTATAAATGAAAATGTATTTGAAATTTTAAAGAAACGATCGTTAGGTACTAAAATGGCTCTAAATGTTTTATTATATCTTTTTTATTAAAAACTTTATATTCAATTATTCACGTAAAGCACATTACTTGACTTAGTACCACATCAAACACTAAAAATCAAAATAACTCGGAAACGCACAGGAATTTCGAAACAGAAGAAGGTACATGATTTTTGTTCAACTGTATGTAGATAATGAAAATAACAGTTTTTAAAAAAAATAGTCATTGGCGTAGAAGTTCTGTTTATGAAAGGGGTTGAGCACCCCCTCCACTCCGCCACTGTGCAAGTTTGTGAACATTCTTATCGCTTGTTTTATGCCTGTATCTCGGAAACGAAGCCTTCTACGACATATGTTTATAGGAACTTTTCTTTTTAGAAACATGTGTTATAACTCCTGTTAAAGTTTGTCTACAAAAAACTGACTCACCCTGTATATTATCTTTGCTTATTTTGTACTTGTTTATTGCCATGTACTGACTCAAACAAACCCACCACTCTTTCGTACCTTTCCTTTTTAAAGATCTGGGTTGAAAGTCACATACCTTTCGCTATGCCCAACATCTGAGCTACCCTATTTCAGATGCCCGAGATGTGACAATATCTCTCATTAACTTAACACACCGGTTGGAAATGGCGTACCTACTAGCGTTATTTATATTAGTGCTTTCATCTGCCACAATGGAGAACCTGTTATCCCTCACTGTCCTCGCAAAATGTTTATCTAGAATACGCCCTACACAAGATAAAGGTTTGCTAGCAGTGGCCTTGCTAATATACTGAGACCTCCTACTTTATGAATTAACCCACGCATTTAGATCATTGTTTCTCTCCATGAGCAGAGTTTTGCTTACTGGTTCATACTTCGTTGCGTGAGCTAATTAATCTTTTTCAGAAAATATGGACCCTTTAATAGCAATGCCAACACTTTTCTGTTTCGTTGAATTTCTTCTCTATCATCAACTAATAATTGGATGGGTAACGGATTTACTTTTGTTGCATTTTACATAAACAATATGGACTTGTATTTTAAGCGAGTGTCAGAGAATTTTGTTTCATATTTAAATTATTTTCGCTAAATTGTTGGTATATTTTGCAAAAAATAATCATTCTTATTCCTTTACCATTCTTCGTTGTAGCACCTTTACTGCATTTGCATTAGATGCTTCGCTATGCCTAAAGTCATTTTGCGTTTGTCGTCTATTCTCAGACTTACTGGGACCAAGCCCCTTATTCCAAATCGAAACTGATAGGTTGTTATCTAATGTAGAAAAATAGCAGTACGTACGTTTCTAGGGCATCAGTAGTATATAATTAAGCCTCCCTTACTCGCGTCTCCTTTATATGTTGTGGGGTGTCCCATACACCCCAATTTTAAAATTGCTATAAAATTAGCTTTTATACAATCGATGTTAAGATTAAGAAAATTGCTTGTTTTTTTAAACTGTTTTATTATTTGTTTTACTAATAGAATTCCTGAACAGACTAAGATTTGCCTAATGTGCTCAGGAACACTGGGAGAGGGGTAGGGATATTGTTAGGCTGCCGAGAATGAATGGCTTAAATTTGCTTAAATCAAAGTTTGGAGGCAAACAGGGACTGGGTAGTACATTCCACAATTTGGTCGCCGTGTGGAAAACTGTAGATTGCGCCCGTGTAGTGTGACAATATGGAATTTTAAGTGCGTAATCATGGTGTGAATGGGAAAATACGAGGCTGAGGGCTTAATAGAACGGGATTATTTTATGGGCTATTATAAGTGAATATTTACTTTCTAAATTACAAAATAATAGACAGGATGGTAATAACCGTTAGTAGGGAATGCTACATCGTACGGGGCACGATTTGGCCAGTAACCGATCGGCTCGCTATGGTATTTCTCAAGAGAACAATACAATTGCCTCGGATCGACCCGGCTACAAGGGACGGTCAACGTCGCAACAGAGAGGCCCCGACTGTGCAAGGAATGAATGGCGAGTCGGTACGTGGAATGTTAGAGGTATGCATGGTAAAGAATTTGAAATTGCGAATGTAACGTACGAAAGACACCTTGATATTCCATGTGTATCGGAGACCAAGCGCAAAGGAAAGGATGCAGTGGAGCTGGAGGATGGCAACCTAGCGCTATGTTTAGGAGTTGAGACTGAAGTGCATGACGCAAAAGGAGTTGGGGTGATCGTAAGTGAAAGAGCGAATAGATGTGTTAATCAGTACGAATTGGTATCTCCCCGCGTAATATAGGTTAGAATGAAAGTTGAGTTTTTCCAAGAATTTTTCTTGTTGCATGCTATGCACCGGTGAATGGAGAAAGAGACCAGGAGTGTGAGAACTTCTGGAATGAAGTAGAGAACGTGTAAGCCGAAGAAAAGAGTGATGATAGTGGGGGATATGAACGGATGGGTGAGTGTACAGAGAGAACATACTGAACGCGTTCTAGGAAAGTTGTAAGACCAAAGAGTCAATGAGAATGGTGAACGCCACGTGAATATCTGCGTGGAAAGAAGCCTGTTTGTATCTAATACGTGGTTTTAAATGTGCATATGTATACATGGCAAAGAGGTAAATCTAGAAGTATGACAGAATTGATAGTGTATGATGAACCACTTAGAAACCTGGTGAAAGACAAAAGTAATGCGCGGATCGGAGTGCGGATCGGACCACCTTTGGGTTGTATCGAGAGTGTGTTTAGGTCAAAAGTTAGCCTGGAGAAGGAAAGCAACCGTAGCACGAACGTCCAGAATTAGGGTAGACAGATAATGGTGCGAGAATGAAATACGCAGATGCTTTGAGTAAAGAGTTGAATGTGATTGAAACAGTGTGGAATGAACAAATAAAAGTCACTGACGTTGAAAGTGCATGGATAAGCTTAAAAAACTGTGTTGTCAATTGTGCCGTGCGGATATGTGGAAGAGCGACCATAGTTAGACAGAAAAAATTTGCCTGGCGGAATGAATCGGTAAAAAAGGCAGTATGTTAGAACAAGATGCGTACATGGCAATGATTGCTGCAAAAAATGAGACTGAGAACAAGCGACTGTATGCGTACAGATTAAGAAACAAAGAAGCGAAGGGCAGTGAGAATAAGTAAAGAGGAAGTGATGGTTGTGGAAAGAGAGAAAAAATGTAGAATGATTTTGAGGGAAACAAAAAACTCTTCTGAAAATAGGTCAAAAATAGAAAACGTGGCCCAAAATAGAACGCTGCAGGAGTGATGAATATGAGTAACGAAATAGTATGGGAAGATTGTGAAGTGAGGAAATGCTCGGAAGAATATTTCGGAAAGCTGTACAGTAGTGAGGAAAGTACGACTGAAGGGTTAAGTAAGGAGAATGTAGAAGAAATGGTGAATGAAGCTGAGAAGGATATTGGGATAAATGAGGTAGAGAAAACGGTAAGAATGATGAAAGGCAAGGGAGCAGGCGTAGATGAAATCACTGGTGAAATGCTAAAGTATGGAGGTGCAAAGCTTATACGAAGATTGTGTGAATTATTCAATGTATACCTCATGTGGGGAAGAGCGCGATCAGTGTACCGCTGTATAAGGGTTCGGGGAACAAGAGTGACTGCAAGAACTACAGAGGAATCGGTTTGCTCAGCGTGCCTGGTAAAGTATTTCGAAGAATACTGATTGATAGAGTGCGAGAAACTACACAAACTAAGATTTGGGATGTGCATGGATCCTTCATGCCAGGGAGAGGATGTGTCGATCAGATGGTTGATCTCCAGCAGGTGATCGAAAAGTGTTTAAGTGTAAAAGGGAAGCTGTACTGTGCGTTTATAGATCTGGAGACAGCATAGGGCAGGGTGTGGGAAATATTAAATTAATATAGCGCAAATAAAGGTTTAATAAACGGAGTAAGGGCAGTATACAACGGTAGCCGGGCTTGTGTTAGGGTGAGAAGGGAGTGATTGAATACGTGAATACTTCTATGTTGAGCAAGAAGCGCGACAAGGCTGTGTGATGTTACCGTGGTTGTTCAATGTATACATGGATAAATGTGTTAGGCAAGCATGTACCGATACAAATGGTGTAATGATTGGTGACGTAAATGTACGGCTTCTGGTGTATGCAGATGAGACTTATTAAGTGACAGTGCGGATGAGCTACAAACTCCGATGAGGAAGTTTGTGAGAGCATGGACGTAAAGGTAAACGTGAACAAAACTAAGATTGGGGTGTTCAATCTGGAAGGTGGAAAGGAGAGTAGAGTATTTACTCTGCAAGATGAAATTGTGGAGCAAGTGGACGAGCTGGTATATCTGGATAGAATGTTTACTGCAGATGGTACAAGGGAGGGCGAGATTGGGGGATGGGCCAATGCTGGAAGGAAAGTGATTGGAAGTATGTGGACGATAATGAGAATTGAAAGCATGAGCCTAGCTGTGAAACGAGCAATCTACAATGGCGTGTTGGTTCCGTCACTAGTGTGTGGATATGAGGCATGGGTATTTGAAAAAAAGCACGAAAGAAAAAGAGATTCCTGAGAAGCGCAAGGGACATGATAAAGAATGAATGAATAATGACGGATTGTGGCGAGGAAACGGCGATGATGGATAGATATAAAATTAGAACATTACGTTGGTTTGGTCACATTGAGAGAATGAACAACGCAAGATTAACGAAGCAAATATATGTGGGTGAGGTTAGAGGTGAGGCCGGGCCTGGTAAGCCGCGTAAAACTTGTCTGAATGTAGTAAAATGTATGATAAAAGAAAGAAAGTTAAGAAGTTTTTAAATTAAAAGGACATGTCCGAGACAATATATGAATCTTGCGGAAGTTAGGGAGGTACGCAGGCATGAGAAAGATTGAGAATGAAAGATAAATAAGAGGCAGGGATTGTTTTGCCTGCCCTGCAAGGGAATGGCGTGAAGGTTCAGTTAAGTTAAGTTTAATGATGGTAACAATTGATTGGGAATCGGTCATATTTAGTAAGTTTGTATAACAGACTGAGGTAATAACATATTTTTTATTCCATTAAAACTGAACTGAGCTGAAACGCGCTATATACATGTATCTAACTGTCCAGCTTTTTCTGCCTGTGTGAATAGAAACAAAATTATTACCAAGAAATATGTTTCATCTTAAAATTGGAGAAAAATTAATGTGAAGAATGCAATAATTTTTTTTACCTGGAATAAAGTAAGAAACTATGCTCAGTAATTAGCCGACAGACACTCGTATTTAGTAATAACACCGAAAGTTAAAGGAATAAAAAATTAAAATTTTCTCATAATCCTGTAAACAATTATCATATTCGATAATAAATGGCTTTAACAAAAAGTATCGTTAAAAATGCATGTTAAGTAACGCACTGATGAATATGCAAATTAAATTACTTAATTAACGCAGCTGCTTTGAAATGTAAAATTGTATTTGCACAAAAAAAAAATAGAGCTTCTGCATCATATAAATTGTACACGTTCGGTCCAAACCTTTAAAAATGCAATGTTATAATGCACAAAGCAAAAGTCTAAATATGGATGCCTATAATTAGGTAACATAATTTTATAGTCATAGACACAGTTAGACTTATTCAGTTTATTGTCTCATGCCGATTGTTTTTTCTTTTAGGGACAAACTGAGACAAATATTCATGAGAAGAAACTATATCTTTCACTACCTTATTCGTGTACTTGTATGGACGCCTATTAAGCTTTTATTCACCTTGAAGTGAATTAATTATTTTTAAAATTGAATCAGTGATATTAGCTTTGAGCTTCTATTATAGGAAGAACGTTAATGTTGGGTGTTATAAACTTGAGCACCAATTAATTTATTGAAGTGTTTACTTACAGGACACAACAGGAAATTTACAAAATTATATTGGATGCAGGAAAAAAACCTTGTGTCTCACTGAAAACGCAATGAAAGTATTTGTTGAATTCTGTAACTGTTTACGTACTATAAGGAACAAAACAGTGTAAACATAGGAGGAGCACTAACAATTGAAACGTTAAGGTAGTCCCTCACTAGGTTAGTATCCAAATAAGTGGTAAAATAGCAACCGGAAAAATATGCTTTACTAATTGTGATTTATAATCCGAAATTCTAGAAATTCTTCAGAATAAAATTTATGGGTTCTGATTCTTAGGAATCTTGGTAAATTTAAATAAAGTAGCAAATTATGTGAATTAATACTTTTTAAATAATACCGTTAGTGGATCCTAATACATTTTTTCTGTTCAGCATTATTCTACTTTTTTCTGACCGTATTGATGTTTATTGTTTATATTTTGCAATGAAGTAGTAATTAAAACGATTTATTAGGTAACGTTGAATTAAAATGTGTTTATTTATAAATTCCTCAATTAATGGTTAAACTGATAAACTACGAGAACTTTTCAAACTAATGAAAGTTGTAACAACCCCAAACAATTTCCATACTAAAAAAATTTGATGTGACCAGCCATAACTTTCTTTGCTCATGTTGTGGAATATATGAAACATGTATTGTATTGTGAAAAAGTAATGTATACATTATCTACATCGTACTTAGCTAAATTTAGTTATTTATTAAAAAATTTTATCTTTATATAATACAATATACATAATTATTGGTTTGACATTTACTTCAATACAAAATATACAATACTAATTTCATCTATTTTAATCAATTACCAACGTTTCGTCTTCGTTTGTCAAATATGAAAATCAAGGCTTTGTCAAACGTTAATTTTTTTACCATTTTGACTTCATTACTTATTTAAGATGTTTAAATTAGTTTTTAACGTCTGTTTCATTTCACATCAAAAACTTTATAAAAGAAACGTATCTAAAATTGAATAATCTTTAAAAATGTGCTTATAGCATCTGTTAAAAGTTTTTCCAATTTTGACAAAAGTTACTTTAGGGTCCTTTTTGATTTTTTTACACTAAAAAAATTGCATTAAGGAAAGTTGCTCAATAAATAATCATCTATATTAGTCTTTTCTCTATTTTCTATAATTAGCAATTTTTGAGATATTCCCAAATGTACCTTGACGCCCATTTCAAAGATTTGTACATATATTCAAACTAAAATTCCATAGAGTCGACATATTGTACCCTTAAGATAGTGTTTCGTTAAAATTGGTTACGTACAGTAGCACATACGTACGGACACACGGACACACGTACACACGGACACACAGACACACGGACTCATGGACACACGGACACGCAGACACGTGGACACGCGGACACGTGGGCACGCGGACACGCGGACATGCGAACACACGGACACAAATAGACGAAGTTTGGCCAAAGTTGTCATCGAAGGAAAGTTAAAGAAGGGAGAGGTGATAGCGAGACAGAACGATTAGATAATGTTACTCAAGTGGAGGTATCAACGAGACGTTCACATTTTATCAACCTGTCATGGTAGTAACCTGATAGTATCTAGTAAAAAAAGAAATGGAGAGGATAAAGTAAAGCCTGCTACGGTTATTGACTGTAACAGAGGAAAATAAGGTGTTGACATTTCTGATCAACTCTCGAGTTACTGTACCGTCCTCCGACGTGGTGTAAAGAACTAGCGATTGAAGTTATCTGTGGAAGTCTTGTAGTCCATACTTTCATTTTATATAATGAACAACGACTCAAAAAGCACCAGAAAATGTTTTACTTATTCGGAAAACGCTTGCAAAGAGCTTATTATAATATCAAGGACAGCCATCAAGTGCTGTACCAGAACGAGTGGTATCAGGCAATGAAAACCACAAATTGGAGGAACTGAAAAGGTGCGATGATGAAAAATTGTATAGTAAACATTGCCATGGTTTCTGTAAGAAGTTAAGGAATAATGTAGATGCTAAAGAATCGTGCAAAAGAGCCAAAAAAGTTAATACATATTGTCAAAAATGCAATCAAGCGTTTTGCGTTACGTGTTACGGGGAAAATGATTAATATTTATGTTTTAATTTAAGACCAGAATTTGTTTTTTTATGTTTTACTTTATTTTTCCCCAATAAATAAATATTTTGTTAATTTTTTACCCAATTTTGACAAGTGTTTTTTTAAAATGCAGCTTATACTTTACTCTAGAGCCCATCGTAAAGAAAATGTTATAGCACTTCGTCGAAATCCAACATTAAATGTAATAAAAACATGTATTCACGAACCACGCATGAGTCGTGGAGAAAATTGACACGACCCACATATGGTTCGTTGGAGTGTGAACATGTTAAAGGGTTTTTTAGGGTTTCCTCTCTCAAACTTATCCCTCTTACCTTCTTTTCATTTGTTTGTTCTTCTTCTCCTATCTATGTGATTCCTCACATGGGGGGATTTGTAACAAAATTTCTCAAGTTTTAGTTAATTATTTGATTTGGATTAAATTTTACATTTTTAACCTTAATGTTGTACAAATTAATATGCATTCGAGTACTTTTGGTTACCTATACTCTTTTACATGCTAAATTCTAACTTTACAAAGCTATTTTTAAAATTTCTAATCTCTTCCTTTTGTTTCATATACATTTGGCTAGTTGATACATAACACTCTTTTATTTTCATAAAAGTTTGCATTTGGGTAACATTGCATGTTTGGTTGCTGAAGCATACCTTTCAATAATTTTCTGAATTGATTTCACTCTTCGCATGAAGCATATTAAAAAGGAATTGTTTCATAAAGGAAAATAGTTTATACTCGACAGTGCTGAGTACTAATTGTATTGTTCGCCTATTGCGGTTTGAAGTGCATCAATCATATAGTTATCACGAAAAGCTCGCCTTCCACCTTTATAGGTTTCTGTGCCCTTTCCTAATTATAATTTTCAGCTTCTTGTGGGCGTTTCTGTCATGGTTTTTGTCGTTATCGTTCCATATTTTACAACTAAAAGAAGTTTTATGAGTAGACCATATGTCCTAGGTGTGTGCAACTTACATAGAAAATTCATCTTTGGTTCCTTTCGTAGAAGAATAAGTTAAGTCGTATATGAACAAAATCGACAAACGGACATAGACGATTTTAATCATATTTTTCACACCCACATTATGTATATAATCTCGATTAGTCAATTGTTTTTTTTTTTTATTTTAGTAATAAAAACCCTTCCATTTGATACCGGACTCTCAAATTCACCAGGCGTCAAACTGCGCCTCAGTAAACATACACATTTTTGTAAACCAACAATTTCTGATCCCAATTTCCCAGACACCTTACAACTAATAGCCATAGTAAAACATGGCGTAAGACGTACCGTTCTGACAAAACCGATACTTACGTCAACTACCAAACCAACGCTTCTAACGCGTGTACCCTATTTTTAATCTACTCAAACTCATCCATATCCCACACTGTTTTCCTTTTTTCATCACCAAATCTATTCCCAGATATTGCATACATAATATTCATATCAACATCAAATCCAAAAGCACCTATTCCGATCCTTACTACACCCCCAACCTGTCGTTTCACAAACGTATCTACAATATACTACTGAATCCAAACTTAGATTTACTATGAAATATAGACAGGGAATTACAAAACATACACATCTTATAACATATGCAACAAATACAGGAACTCCAACAAAGACAATAGACATTAGCATAAAACCATTTGCTCCTCACATCTAGAACAAGATCAAAGAATAAATAGGAATGTATTGATGATCCTTTAAATACAGAGACCCAACACTTAAAACAGAATTCAACAGACTCAACGCCGCTATCAGGCCAGAAATCAACTATGGTGAAGCAGAAAACTGGATTAGATTACGTATGTTAGCCACTGACAATTTTTATGTATCATATAGCATCATTAAAGATGGTATTTAAACTAACGATGGTAATGGAAATGGTTTGAATATTAAAAAATTGTAGTTTTCTTGGTTTATTTTTACTAATTATAAATCTATATTGAAACTATGTAGTATCCAACTACTGTTATATGTTATATTGAGATTTTAAGACAGATTTACATAGGGCAGGGCTAGATAAGTTATTGGATTAATTGTAAAGGGCGTAAATACGTACAGTATCATTTTAGTGTTGCAATACATATATCAGATTTTTTTGTTTTTAAGGTCGTTGAACTCAGGCAAGTTCAATCTTAAAGGATATGGCTTATTAAGCATTGTGTCAAAGTTGCGAATGTTCAATCTAAAGTTAGAGATAGAGGTCAACGGATAAAAGTGTTTGCAATTTGATTCCAGCTCAACATAAAGTACCCTGAAATAACTACATTTTTGGACAAGCTTACTGTCTAAACTAATTTGAATGTTATTCAGCTTTTAGTAACGTACATGATTAGTTACTTACGACTGCTGTATTTGAAGTTTATATTTTAGTTACGTTTAAATGCGTTTCCGTTAAAGTGGGTGATCACTCAAATTGATATACTATTGCGTCAACCTTATTTTGGATGAATCATTTGATCAATATTACGAAGTGATTAACTCAATTAATGTTTATCAATTATCTTCACTCTTATGCGTATTATTTTCTAGTAAATAAATTAATTGTCTGAGCAAGTTGAAGTACAAAGTGTTTCAAAAAAAGAATTTCATTTAACGTATTTGCTACAACATTGAAGCACATATAGTCGGCTCTTGAATAAAATTTTGAAAAATTGAATTTATAGTCAGTTATTAAGGTAGGTTCTTCGAAGAGTTAATTAATGTTTGGTTGGTCATTAACCCTGACCCATTTTAAAGTTAGTATGCTTATTTGCCAGCATTGAGAATATTATTTGTTTAAGGTTTAAGAAAAAGTGCAAGAGATTGCATTTCATAACATTAAATATTGATGGAAACTTTAAGTAGCATTGTTAATATTTTTAAACTTTTATGCTATAAAATTTATTTAACGATTCGTTGTGCATTATTTTGGATTTAAGTAAATTTAATGCGTTAATTTTAACAAATCTTAAAGTACTTTTTCAAATTTAAACTGAATGTTACAAATTTTGTGTTTGAAATTGTAGTTCGTAGTTTACCGATTGCATTGTGGCGTTTATTATCGATTTTGGGAATTATTTCAGGATGTGAATTTTGACGAAATACTTCGGATATTTTACACCTTAGTAAAACCCACAGCCTTCATTGGCAAGTTTAGTCTACAACCCGCTTGTTTTGGTAAACGTACACGATACCTAGTGTGGATTGAGCATGTAACATAGTTTGAATTTTTTTTTAATGTTTAATGGTCTGACCGTATTGTCAGTTACTGCTACATGTCAAATATTTAGTCAAACCAGACTTGATACTTGGATATTACGTACGATCACGATTAATTTGAAATGAATCATCAATAAGCCCCTCTGAATTTAAAATCTAATCGCTAACATTTTATTCTGTCAGTATAGGCTTAAATAAACTTATACTTTTCCAGGCAGCTTTTACTTTACTTCTATAGTTCGAAATAACATATTTTTGATAGTTTTCCTATACTGATAACTCAAATATTTTCTTCTTTCTTGCATTTCATCAGATTTCAAAAAACAATATACAGGGTGTCTCCAAATCGCTGGAAGATGGCTTAGACTCCTGGGATAGAAATAAGAATATTTAATTCAATTAATCGAAATTCAAAATCGCCTCGTGCAGTCGGTACTAGAAGTAAAAGTTTTTTTAATCTCTTCCATTCCAGACAATTTCCGTCACAAAATCCGACAATCAGTAGCATATCACAAAATATTTGGGTTTCTTCAATGGTGTATTTTTCTATTTATATGTTATGTAGATCTATACGTTTCGATAACAGTTACAGTTATTATCCTCAGTAAATGGTAATATCTATAAGAATTGTTTGAGATTGTAACGTGTCTAACCTACCATATCACATAAAAAGAAATATTATCTTAATATAATATTATGCTAGAAAAAATAGCGCGGCTGATAAATTAATCGTAGAGCATTTTGTTGGTGAGTTGTGGGTAGTTTAAGAGTGTTGATAATATAGAATATAATTAGGTTAGCGAGAGAGAGAACGTGAAAAGGTTGTATTAAAAATAATAAGGAGAGTGAGCAAGAATTTGAGCGCCACAAACTTTGAAAAACAGTTAATAATGGTTTATTCCGAAAGGCCCTGTAAAGCTTGAACCAGGGAGAAGAAGCAGAAATATTAAACAAATCTTACAAGGTATAGAATTACTTTATATTCGAAAATTTCTCTTGTAAAAATGATGATGCCATCGATTAAATCATAAAAAGGGATTCCATAAGAATGCTTCATTTTCACGAAAATTTTTACCCACAACCACACTTAAGAACGTTTTTTTATGAAAATTTTGTTAGTTATCAGATCGCATTGTTACCAAATTGTTGTTATAATTTTTTTATTCTAGAGATAAAGATGTACTTTCGTCTACTGGCAATTCGTCGGACGCAACAGATACCATTAAGTAGGCGGTTTTGAAACCGACAGGGAAACCGGCGAAATCCCTTAGGTCGCACTACTATGTTAATTTAAACTTATAAAAGTAATTTTTAATACAGCAACTACAGAAACTTACGAAATCAGTACTATTGAAGCAGATCTGGACTAAACCATTAAATAGAAATCTCCAAACTTTTAATACAAGGGTAATTTTTAATACAGCAACTATATAAAATTATAAAATCGACACTATTGAATCGGATATCGATTTTTGCACGTTACAAGATGTTAAAACAAATTTATGAAATATGAAAAGGTGAAGACGGAAACACAAGCTTGCCACTAATGTAATAGTTTGATAAACGTATAAAGCCAATTATGGAATATAATTTTAGTAAAGAATAGCTTAATAAATGAAATATTATTAAACTGCCTTAAAGATTACAAATCGGAACACTCTAATGGTCGAAGGCTAACAGTGAAAAATGTCATAATAAAAGAGCCAATTTAACAAAATTTAATCAAACTATAATGTAAGTGTAAAGTTGTGAAAACTTTAATTTGAAATTGATAACATCATTCACAGAAATATGACATACCATTAGAGATCTAGTCAAATCTAACAAAAAAATAGTTTTTGGTTAATAATTTTAATTGTTATTTTACTGTAAAACGACAATATAGTACGTTTAATATGATTTTTAATTTTAATTTTAAAGAACTTATTAAACTATCTATTCCTGAATAAATAAAAAAGAAATTAATTCAAAAGCTCTTCCACCAAAATTATATGGTTTACCAAAAATTCCTAAACCTAATCTTCCTTTAAGTCCTTAATTAAATCTTTAGTGGATTGAGCTAAACCAATTTGTGATCCTGAATTTTTGAAAAAAGAATGTAAATGTTTGTCAAAATTACTACAAAGTAATGGCGTTTCACTTAAAGATACTAATAATGTTATTGCACCTACTAGACATAACCATAAAGAAAAATTAATGCTTAATGTTGGTAGTGCTTTTCTTCCTTGTATAACTAATGTTACAGACAGAATAAAAAAATGTATAATTAGTCATGGCATTAGGACTGTTTTTAAACCTATAAGAAAAATTAAAGAACATTTTAGGTCACCTAAAGATGTTTCAAACCCATTATCATCTTCCGGAGTGTATAAGTTATCTTGTTGTTGTGGAAAAGTATTCATTGGAACCATAAAACCTAGCTTTGATACAAGACGTAAAGATCATATAAGATTTTGTAGATTAGGAAAATCAGAGAAATCTGCGGTAGCTGAGCATGCTTTAAATGGTTTAAATCTGCGGTAGCTGAGCATGCTTTAAATGGTTTAAATCACGACATTCAATTTAATAATATAAACATATTATCATTTAACATATGCAGTTAAAATTAAAGTTAGAAATCCTATTAAATGTACTACATTGTATTTCTTTGTTAGATTTAACTAGATCTTTATTGGTATGTCCAGTTTCAATTTGTCAAAACTTTTATCAATTTCAAATTAAAGTTTTGTTTTAACTCCACCGTTGCCTGTCCCAAGTCAAGATGAGAAAGGAGGAGGGGGAGGATTAACAACCTCGTTAAGAAACCTGGGTCCATCTGGCCCGGATGATAGCACCCAGTAAGGGCCCCTCTCTAGGGTTACATGGTGAAAACCGGCCAACGGTCTTAAGTACTACTATAAGCGCGGAAGAGCCACTAAGTAGGGGAGGCTGTACCTCCACAGTTTTGGGCAACGACCACCCTAAGGGAAGAAAACCCTGAAATCAAATAACCTGGTCCTCCAGGTTGGGGGTTGGGGCGATACGCCAGCAACCTGTTCCTTGGAAAATTTCTTCGTTTTGAAGAAAACCCGCTAAAAATCCCATAATCCCCGGAAACAGGACGGACACAACAAACAACGAACCAAGCAAAGCAAACGGATATGTGATACAGGAATATGGAATGTAAAAATCATGCGAGGAAAGACAGAAAACGTTGTAAATGAGCTGAATCGAATGAAAATAAAAATAGCTGCCATCTCCGAAACAAAAAAGAAAGGAAGTGGTATTGAACTAATGGACAACTACATGCATATCTACAGTGGTGTTAAAAAGCAACAGCGGGCAAAAAGTGGAATTTCTCTTATGATATCAAAAGTCCTTAAGAAGTGTATAACAAATTGGGAACCCATAGATGAAAGGACAATAAATCTTAATCTGAACTACTTAGGACACCGTCTTGCTGTAATTGGAGTGTATGCTCCTAATGATGACGAATATGTGGCAATAAAAGACCGATATGAGGAAGCTCGAAATGGAACCTTGTTAGAAATACGAAGCTCGAAATGGAACCTTGTTAGAAATACGAAATTCGAGAGAAATTATTCTCACTGGAGACTTGAATGCAAGAACCGGCAGACGAGAAAAGCACCATATTGTAGGGGGCCATGGAGAACAAACCGTAAGTAACAATGGCCAAAGACTGTAAATATGTGTGAACAACACAATTTATGAATAATGAATGGCTACTATAAACATAAAGATATACACCCATGTACGTGGAGAGAAACAGCACGTAACAGGAAGTCAATAATCGATTGTTTAATAGTTAAACCACAAACAGCGATAAAAACACTGGATGTTAGGGCATAAGCAAAAGTATATTCCCGAATAGTAACAGTCATAGAACAACAAACACAAAATGAGGCTACAGCTAATATAGAATTCAAGAGGCACCGGATAGAAAACCTAATTGATAAAAGTACTAGATGGTTACATCAGAAGAGATTAGATCAGAAACTGGATGAGAAAAAAGAAAATCTCCAACTGAAATGTATGAACATATAAAAGAATCTGTACACCAAGCTGCTACAGAAGCATTAGGAAAAGATGTAAAACTAAACAAGAAACAAAAGTTCTGGTGGAATGATGAATTTAACAATCTAAGAAATGAATGATAACGGCTATACCAGAAAAGGATACGAAGTAAACGGACGACTGACCGTGTTCAATACAAAAAGGCGAGGGCAAAACTTAAAAAAAGGCGATCGAAGAAAAAAACAAATAATAGGACAGAAGATGTTTGGAATTGGAACAATGTATAGGTGGAAAAAGGTCAACAGAATCATAGAGGTTTATTAAAAATCTACAACACGAATAACAGGATAAACCGCCAAATTATAACAGAACGAAAATGTAAGACTACTTTGGAAACATGTTAACAAAAAAAGACAAGAATTTAAACAGTCCGCAGAAACAAGTAGATGGCGAAAGAATAGAAATAGACAATAACACCGTCATATCAGCTACTCGCCGACTAAGAAACAGAAGAGAAACAGGACCTGAGGACCCTCCAAATTAGTGAGATGGATAAACTCCAATGATTAAATGTAATGAGTACCAGAGTAAAAGATAGCTGATAATCATATACATGAAAAGGATTTGCAACTGGATAAATGGACATTTATGGCAGGACTGACTAGACAGTTTTAGATTTTTATTTTAATATGATAAATGTTAAAATCGGATAAAGATACTTTGCATTTTAATAATTCAAGAAATTACCAAGCATTATAAGGACTTAGAATTGAATTGTTTAGACTGGTGGGTTAAGTGAATAGTTAAAATGTTGCTGATTTATTTTTTCGATTTAAGGTACTGTATTAATATTGAAAATTTGATTACAAATATTAGTACACATCAAGCACAAATTTTATTCCTTTTAATATTTTGCAAAATTAAATTTTTTCCTTTGTTTTATTTATGAAACACTGTATTAATATCGAAGACTTGATTATTTGTTCGTTATAAATCAAACAAATTGTTATTCCTTTGGCATTTTGTAAAACCAAAAAAAAGTTTTAACGTTTTCGTCTTAACGTAATGTACGTAAAATTGCTGGTGAAACCAATCAAATCTGGGTGAAATTTGGCACTGTCCATTATATTGAATTCCTTCATTTTTCTTATAACATTTTGATCTCTTTAAAGGAATTTCACTAACAATATTTTACATATTAGTTACAAGTGCGTCCTAAACATGAACATTTTAATTGGAGAAAACTAATTCTATACAAGACCAAAACCCATATACTGTTTGAAATAAAAATATTTGTAGCTCTTTAAATCAATGAGACATACTGTATATTCAGGGTGTCACGAAATACCAAGAGTATAAGAAGATTACTTACTAAAATAAACCGATTTACTAAACGCCTTAGTCCAAAAGTTGATAATAACGAAGCTACAGGTGTCAAGTTGAAAAATAAATCATTTTCTTTCATATCTTTCGACTGGTTTGAGCTAATTTTATAAAATTTCTTATGTGGGGTTTCTTGGGAAAAATTCAAATTTATCACGATTTCGGTGTATTTCCAGAGCTAACGACACATTGACATTTAAAGCTACAACTTTTTGTGCTACACTGTAGGCCCTTTTATTAGAATAATAGTTTTCTACCTTTTCTGCTTAAAGGTATACTTCTTGATATGCTAAGAGCACCGGTTTCGAGAAAACGCATCTAAAGCTCATGATGCATGCAAATTATCCAAAAGTATCAAAATAACTTATTTCACTATCCTATTTTTTTTCAAAATAACAATTAGTTTTAATTAATTTCAATTAATTTGGAATCTTTTTTCTCTCGTGAAAAATTTGGATAACATGAACGGTTTAGCCAGGAAAAAATATTTTCTAATGCATTGCACATTCACGCAAGCGCATTTACTGAGGTAAAAAAACTTTAGTCGCATTTGCTTTTTAGTTACCATATCCACAGTTTAATTTACTTATCAAACGATGGTTTTTTTCTGTCGCTTTTCCGATGATAAAGATCAATAATTATGGCTCACAGTTTCACTAATTCTGAAATGGTGGATATGCTTTTAGTCTATGGACTTTAGTTGCACGGCGAAGAAGTTAATATAGGAAAATTCTTTCCGTAGAACTCCAAATCGGCACAGTTTTGCTAATATCGAAAGACGTCTCCCAAAATGGCAAGTTTCAACCAAGTCGTAAATTTTGGACGCAGACGAACCATAAGGGGTGAAATATAAGAAGAGTTTTGGACGCTGTTGAAATAATCAAAAAGACCAACACGACGTGTAGATTTCAATAATTTGAAATCATCAGTTCAAGAATTTCAAGAACAATTAATCATATTCGAAAAGTTCAAGACATATTGCCCATGGATCTTGACCAACGTTTTCTGTATAATATTCATAGAAGAACTGAAATTCCAAATTTTAGTAAAAAAATTTTGTTCACGGACGAAGCTACATTTACTAGATGCGGTATTTTCAATGCCCATAATGAACATGTTTATGCTCTTGAAAACCCTCATGAAACGAGAGTATCTCATTATCAGCATCAAGTAAATATCTGGGCTGGAATTGTGGACACTTTTATTATTGGTCCCTTTGTACTGCCAAATCGGCTGAATAGAGATAGGTACTTGAACTTTTTAATACAAAATTTACCTATTTTATTGGAACATTTGCCCTTACTCCTTCGTCGTAACCTTTGGTTTATGCATGATGGCGCACCTCCTCATTTTACTTTAAATGGAAGACATTTAAATGAGGTATGTCCACAGCTTTGGATTGGAAGAGGGGGTGATGCACCTGTGAAGTGGTCGGCTCGATCACCGGGCTTGACACCCTGCGTTCTTTTTGTGGGGCACTTTGAAATCAAAAGTTTATGTATCCTCAGTTAATACCCAAGAAGAATTGTTGGCAAGAATAATTCATGAAGTCAATTTATTGAAGAATAGTCCTGAAGTATTGTCCAGAGTACAATGTAATTTTTTAAAAAGAATTAACTTGTGTATGCCGGAAAATGGTGCAAATTTTGAATATTTGTTGAATTAGCAAATTAAATACCTTCCAGAAAAGTCCATCAGTTGCTCTAAAACCAAATTTATATAACATAATTTTATTTTTTTAATTTTTATTGCGCTTTTGGTTGATAATAATGCAATTTAATTGTTAAACTTTGTTCTTCGTATTGTTAATTATTGTATTTGTTTTTTCTTCAATAAATATTGTTCTTGAAAAACTTCATTCTTCTTTATTTTTTTCAAGAAATCGGCTTCATGAATTATTCTTATTATTATTATGAATTGTTATTATACTTTGGATAGTTTGCATGCATCATGAGCTTTAGATGCGTTTTTCTCGGAAACCGGTGCTCTTAGCGATATCAAGAAGGTATACCTTTTTTTAAGCAGAAACGGTAGAAAAAACTATTATTCCATACTAAAAGGGCCTACAGTGTAGTACAAAAAAGTTGTAGCGGTTTCAACATGTCCTAATGGTCACTTGTAGCGCCCTCTAGGAAATACACTGCAATCGATGATAAATTAGAATTTCTCATCCCAAGAAACCCCCGTATAAGAAATTTTATAAAATTAGCTCAAAGCAGTCGAAAGATATGAAAGAAAATGTGATTTATTTTTTCAACTTTGACATCTTGTAGCTTCGTTATTATCAACTTTTGGACTAAGGCAAGTTTAGTTAAATCGGCTTATTTTTACTTAAGTAGTCTTCCTGATACTTTTACTATCCAATATAGGGACACCCTGTATAAAGTTTACACTTACGTCATAATTTGGTTAAATTTTGTTAAATTTGCACTTTGATTATTACATTTCTCACTATTAGCCTTCGACCGTTACAAGTTGTTCTGATTTGTCATTTTCAAGGCAGTTTAATAAAATTTAATTCATTAAGGACCTAGTTGTTCGTTACTAAAATTATACTCCACAGTTGGCTTTATACGTTTATCAAACTGTTATATTAAGAACAAGCTTATGTTTGCGTTTTCATCTTTTTCATATTTCATAAATTTGTAACACCGCAAGCAATTCTTATAGATATTACCATTTACTGAGTACAATAACTGCAATTATTATCGAAACATATAGTTTTCTATAAAATATAAATAAAAAAATACAAGATTTAGGAAACCCAAAATCTATTTTAATTAGGCTAAATTTTATTGCTATTCCAGAAGTCTGTAATTAACCTATGTCCCAAAGTTTAGTATAGTGTAAATGTAATAGTATATCTTTCACGTTTAAATGTTGCGTCATTATTAATTCAATTTACTTTTTACACGTGCGACATTCCAGCAATATCATAAATCAAATCATTAACGACTTTGCCATATTACTTCTATTATAAACCAGCACCAAATACCAAATTATCCCTAAATAGCCGTGAACTAATTCATTGTATCATAATATAAAAATGTAGGTTAATGAATATTCTTACGCAAAATCAGTAATTTATTACATTACAGAATTTGCAAGTTGGCGAATTAAAAAAATAATTACTAATTTAAATTTATAGAAATTTAAAATTAAAATACTTTAAACATTTAATCCACCAAAGTCACCAAATTATGGAGCACAATTTAAAATTTGCATAATTTGATAAGAAATTAACCAAGTTTTCAATTAGAAGCTACGGTAATATTTGAAAGCCGATGCAGTATATCATTTTAAATGTTACAAATATTATTTGGACTTGGCTTATGCATAAGTTAAGATAAGCCTTTAAGGATGAATAATTGAAAATTAATTCTATTTACTTACTTAATGTAACAGCGTTTTGTAGATAAAAATCTTGTACTCACCTGTAAAATAAGAGGGAAGAATTAACAAATATATAATGGTAATTATAAAACGGAATAGGTTACAGTTACGTTTTAAGTTTGTTTATTATACAATTATTTACATATAGTCAAATTTAACTTAAATTGACATTGATTCCATTCACAGATTACAATTTCTGTTTCTTAAGCAAGTGACGAACACGAGTCACAGTCCAACACAAACTTAATAGATATAATGAAGAAAAGTTAATAATTTATTAATTGACTTTAACAACATGACCGAGATCTTTCATAAAACCTACCAGTAGGATAAATATGTTCTTCGGGATCAAAAAAGTGTATCTTTCTATTTTAATTGTACATGTTTTACTATCATTTGGGTCATAATACTCACACTTATACACAACTATACTTGTATATTAGCCATTTATGTTTCTATACAGATTTTTAACGGTAACAACAAAATAATTTATAAGTCAAGTTTAACTAATTTGCATACTGATTTATTTTTCCGCACTATAAGTGTTTTGTAACTGTGGTCTTATATTAGTTGAGGTGATCGACCTATTTCCACAGTTTTTGCTTTTACAGCGCGACGTTTTGGAAGCAGGCTCTGCATGCGCCATCAAACTTAGTCCTGAGAAGAACTGATTTCGCGCTTGAGTCAAATTCATTTACTATTATTGTTTCCCAAACACCTTACTACTCTCAGATTCAAACCTGGTACCTTTCATTTATTGCGCATGATTTATTTTTGTAATAAAATATTGCCTATTGAAACAATCTCGTGGTATGTGAGACTGTTTTGTTCAACTCAGGCGGCTAAAGTTGACGCAGTCTAAGATCCGAATTAGAAACGACCTACACCCATCTGTCTAATGGATGAAAGTATTTTATATCAAATTTAGTATGTTAAAAAATATATCGCGAGTGGGTTGACCAAAAAATTCCTGGCCAAAGTATGATTAATTAAAAATTCAAAATTGACTTTTTTTTAAACATTGCACGCATGAGTTTAACGAATAAATTTAATACCAACCGAAAGTATGGAGTCTATAGAATATAGTTATTTTCACGCATTTGCTTAATAAATAAATCTTATATCAAAATAAGGGCTATTTCATTGCGAACACGATGATATAGGGTTGCCTACAAAAAATTTAGCTTGAATGACGGTTGTCGAGTTTTGAGAAGTGAAATTTTGACGCGAATGGAAATGTGCGATAAAAAGGTCCAAGCAAAGCATCCCGTGCGATAGAAGATGAACGCAGCATTGTAGCGAAAACTTTTAAAACTCAAACCGAAATGGTTGAGCCCATAAATATTAACGTAGATGGTTTTTATTATTTGCACCTAATCAGATGCTCCATGTCACAAACATATGAAAAACTTGCAGAGTCAATACACATAAAGATTTGTTCAACAAATGCTACAGAAATCCATTTAATATTCGACCGCTATTTGTCACCCTCAATCAAAGATTCCGAACGTCAAAGTCGAAAAGAGTTCGATATTCCATATAAAATTTCAGGACCTCAACAAATTAGGCCTAAATATTTTTTCCAAAACCTTAAAAATTAATTATGGTTTTAAAGAGACTCTGGTACAGTTTTTGGCTGATTATTGGGAGAACAAAAATTTGGTCCCAATAATCCAAAACAAAAAAGTATTTTTAGCCGTTGAACAACGAACTTCAGTGCTACGCATATCAAGCTCACGACAGTTACATAAGAAAAGCTGAAGAAGTTGATTATATATGTTATCACGAAGAGGCGGATACGAGGATTATTTTTCACACTCATAAAGAAGCACCAGGCTAAAGAATTTGAGTAAAAGCTTCTGGTACTGATATTTTGGTCATTTTTCTGGGAAATATGCAGAAAATTTCACAATCTGAAATTTGGCTAGCTAATTCAATGACAAAGAAAGCAACATAACCAAAACCTTGATTGCATTAACTGCCCCGACAATGAAGGAAAAATTAAACCACTTAAAATATTTTCCAAAAATGAAAAGTACCAAAGAATTTTTGCATCGTTAACTAATGAAGCTGATATTTTCATTGACGAAGAAATAGATACTGTTCAAGAGTTTACTGCAAAACTGTATGGCGTGAATCGCTGCAGGATATCGAATTTTTTTGAAAAAATATGCTGCGAAAGAAGACAGCCAACAGTTTTTAAAAAAAATTACAAGTTTTCACGCGAACACTATACCACCATGCTGGATATTGCTACAACAAACAGTTTTTGTCACATCCATGTGGCTTACTCAATGTATAAAACTCCAGCTTGAAATGGCGGTGGGCATTTAGATGATTATTTAAAACCAACGGGATTTATTGGGGGACCAAACGCCTTTGACAATACAAGACATTATCGAAATGACGGAAAATGATGAATCTACCGAATTCGAGGATTAAAATTTACTTCGTATGAATCAGATACGGAATAATATTTATTAATTTAAAACCTTTTTCATTAAGATATTTTTGTATTTATGTCATATTCTGTGTTTAAGAAATTTTTGGACATAATGCAAGATCCTTGGTGTATGTCTCTTGTTATTTTTTAATTTTATTTTTTTGACTGCTCACTTTCTTTATTTTTATTTACTATGTATATATATATATATATATATATATATATATATATATATATATATATATATATATATGTGTGTGTATATACAGGGTGTCCCAATAGTGCGTATTGCTCCTTAGCCATTAAACTTAGAAGATAAGTTTAAATACGAAAGTCTATTGTCTATTTTTATAAGCTGCATAATCTAAAAATAGTTTGTTTTCTACAGGGTGTAATATAAAAGCTGTACAATATAGAACTTTTGATTTTTAAATAGAACACCTTACATATTGTTTTATTTTTCGATTCTCCTTATAGCCTTACATCTTTTTTATAAGGATTACTTACAAGCTAAATCTTACAGTTTTTGAGATATTTGCAAAGTTAACTAAAAACTGACATTTTTATGTAGTAATTCAAGTAGGTGTATCTCAGTTATTTTTAAAGATAATAAAATAATCTCTGGTATATAATTTATTTATACATGAGCTTACTTTAATCTATTGTCAAAATTGGATTTCAATATACACGGTGATCACAAACATTAATTCAATAACATAAATTTGAAAATGCTATATCTTCATTTTTTTAAATGGCACACCCTATATTTTTTTAATGCCTTGTCTTCGTCTACTAGTCGGCTTTCATTTCTGTTAAATATGTTCTGTACCTATCTTTAATAGTTTCGGAGATATTTAGTTGGTTCAATTTTTTTCGTTGATAACACTGAAGTAGAATAACATTAGTCGGTCAAAGCAAGCTATGAATTACATAAGAAACTAAAAAAACCTATTAACTGAAATACAAACACTTAATATTATAATAAATGTTCAATGTGACCACCATTTTGTTGCTGGCAAACATGAAGTCTTTAAATAAACGATAAATTTACTTTTCGTAACGTGGAAACATTTATATTTTGAATCACGTCTCTAATTCTTGCCTTCATATCATCTACAGTCGAAAGAGTTTGATAGACTTTTTCTTTAATCCAACCCCAAAAAAAAAGTCCAGCTTTGTTAAGTCAGGCGATCTTGCAGGCCAGGAGATCCGCCCTCCCCTTCCAATCCATTTGTTTTGAAACTGGATATTTGAATAATTTCTAACGTTTTTGCTAAAATGCGTAGGACGCCATCTAATTGCAGCCACATTTCTGTAACGGTTTGTAAAGGCAAATCTTCAACAAAAGTTTCAAATTCGTTGCGCAAGAAGTTTAAAAATGAATCTCTATTGACCGTGTTTTCAAAAAAATATGGTCCTATATTTTTTTCCCCAATAATTCCGGCCCAAACATTAAGTGACCAGCGGTGTTGATGATCAACAGGAATTATAAATCTGGGATTCTCAGTATCGTAATATTGGAAATTATGTCTATTAACGTATCCATTTTTGTGGAAAGTAGCTTCATCAGTAAATAAGATCGTGCTAAAATAGTTGGGGTTTTCTAAATTTTTATTTATGGCCCAATTGCAAAAGTTTAATCTATTAACGAAGTCATCCTCGTCTAATTCTTGTGCAAGTTGGAGATGGTATGGATGATATTTATATTTTTTTATAATTCTATTAACTGATGTTTTTGAAACTCCAACTTCGAATTCCAATTGTCGGCAAGAAACGTGAGTATTTTCAATCACGCATTGAAGAACTAAATTTTCATTACCTAAAAGACAAGTTTTATCGCTTTCACTAAGGACGTAAATCATATTAACAAGTTCTTTTTTCGAAAAATTAATTTTGTAATTTAGGAAGTAAGTATACAATACTACACAAATATTAGCATTGTTTGACAAGTTTGATTTCTTCATTTGTTTTCGTTCATCTTTTATTTTACGCTCTTTTGATTAAATTGTTTAATTTTACGATGAATCGTTTAAAAACATCTCAAATATCTCTTAAAAATGGTGGTTTCATACAATATTTGTTATAATTACAATTTATGTATTTCAGTTAATATTTTTTAGTTTCCTATGTATCCACAGCTTGCTTTGACCGACTAACTTTACTCTTCTTCAGTGACATCAACGAAAAAAATTGAACAAACTTAAATATCACCGAAACTATTAGAGATAGGTATAAAACATATTTAATAGAAATGAAAGCCGATTAATAGACGAAGACAAGGCATTAAAAAAATATAGGGTGTGCCATTTAAAAAAATGAAGATATAGCATTTTCAAATGTATGTTATTTAATTAATTTTTGTGATCACTCTGTATATTGAAATCCAATTTTGACAATAGATTAAAGTAAGGTCATATATGAATAAATTCTATACCAAAGATTATTTTTTTATCTTTAAAAATAACTGAGATACGCCTACTTGAATTACTATATAAAAATGTCAGTTTTTAGTTAACTTTGCAAATATCTCAAAAACTGTAAGATTTAGCTTGTAAGTAATTCTTATAAAAAAGATGTGAAATTATAAGGAGAATCGAAATATAAAATAATATATAGGGTGCTCTATTTAAAAATCAAAAGTTATATATTGTACCGCTTTTATGTTACACCCTGTAGAAACCAAACTACTTTTAGATTATGCAGCTTATAAAAATAGACAACTTTCGTATTTAAACTTATCTTCTAAGTTTAATGGCTAAGGAGCTAACGACCGAATACGCACTATTGGGACACTATATATACAGGGTGGTCCACTTATGCTGGATTGCTCCATAACTCCCTTACTATTACAAATATGAAAAAATGTCTTAATAAAAGTTGGCCACAGTCATAAGCTGCACATTTTAAAATTATTTTCAGAAATGGCGGACTTCCGGTTATACCGGAAACTCATGCCAACTTCGTTATTTTAAATAGAACAACCTATATATTATTACATTTTTGAATTCCTCGTTGAATTTAAGGTCACTTTAATAACCATACTATGGGTCTACGTCGCATTGCTTCTGAGTTATCTGACATTTTGTAGAAAAAATGACGTTTGCAGTGCCTCCGAAAACTTCCAATATCTCGAAGACGGATACCGGTAGAGAGATGTGGCTTTCGTTTTTTACTTCCAAAAAGGGTACCGCATCATTCTCATTCATTGCCAAAAATCTTGCTTTTAGAATTCAATAATTTATATCGCTCCGAAAATAACTTCTTTCAAACATGGATAACTTGATTTTTTGAAATAAAACCACCCATATTTTCTTACATCAGCGGGTAGGAAATTAAATTTCCTTTCCATTGATGTAACATTATCGATATTTTGGAGTGATCGTTTTCGAGATATACACATTTTTGTCTAGTTTCAGTTTTTATTACGCATTCCCGCGGTGCTTTGGAAAACGTTTGTCAATTGTTTTAAACAACTAATAAGAAACGTCAGTTTCTCGAGCTTCTGTTGTGCTTTGCTGTTTTGTGTATCAGTTTAAGTGTTTCTACAAGACATTTCCATTAAAATGTTGTTGTCCGACGCAGAGTTGATCGACATGACTTTAATTCTTGGAGAATGCCAAAGAAATGCGTTATTGGCGTTAAGGATTTATGCGGTACGGTATCCTGAACGAAGACTTCCCCGAGAAACAGCCTATCGAAAGTTGTTACAACGTTTCACAAACACCGGGTACGTGCAGTATCAAACGAGGGAACGTGTCAACAGGATAACCTGTATTTATTATTCATTCCTTTTGTATATCTTCTGTAATCGTTAAGTAATTGTCCTTATGTATTTATAGTGTATTTCTTGTGCATTTCTTCTCTATTTCTTGTGTAAGCCTTAAGTAATTATTTTGTATTACTTATGCAATCCTTATGTATTTATTGTTCATTCCTTATGTATTTCTTGTGTATTTCTTTTGAGTTTTGTGTTCTTAATTATTGAGTATTTATTTTTAAAAAAAATCAAGTTATCCATGTTTGAAAAAAGTTATTTTCGGAGCAATAGAAATGATTGAATTCTAAAAGCAAGACTTCTTATCAGTTGCTTAAAACAATTGACAAACGCTTTCCAAAGCACCGCAGCAATGCGCAATAAAAACTGAAATTAGATAAAAATGTGAATATCTCGAAAACTATCACTCCAAAATATCGATAATGTTACATCAATGCAAAGTAAATTTCATTTCCTATCCGCTGATGTAAGAAAATATGGGTGGTTCCATTTAAAAAAATCAAGTTATCCATGTTTGAAAAAAATTATCTTCGGAGCGGTAGAAATTATTGAATTTTAAAAGCAAGATTTTTGGCAATGAATGAGAATGATGCGGTACCCTTTTTGGAAATAAAAAACGAAAGCCACATCTCTCTACCGGTATCCGTCTTCGAGATATTAAAAGTTTTCGGAGGCACTGCAAACGTCATTTTTCTACAAAATGTCAAATAACTCAGAAGCTATGCGACGTAGACCCATAGTATGGTTATTAAAGTGACCTTTAAATTCAACGAGGAATTCAAAAATGTAATAATATATAGGTTGTTCTATTTAAAATAACGAAGTTGGCATGCGTTTCCGGTGTAACCCGAAGTCCGCCATTTCTGAAAATAATTTTAAAATGTGTAGCTTATGACTGTGGACAACTTTTGTATAAGATATTTTTTCGTATTTGTAATAGTAAGGGACTTATGGAGCAATCCCGCTTAAGTGGGTCACCCTGTATGTATATATATATATATATATATATATATATATATATATATATAATTTATTACATATTTACCATTTTTTTCTCAAGTCTACTGCCAGTTGCCCCAAAATATTGCTCAGTATTTATTAGTGTACACTATCCTTCCCAATAAGCATGAACAAATAGTATGCGCACTCTCTTTCATCCGTTGGACGCGCCGCGCGCAGCTACAATGTTGCGTCCTCTTCTATCGCACGGAATACGTTCCTCGAACCTCTTTGTCGCACATTTCCATTCGCATAAAAATTTCACTTTTCAAAACTCGACAACCGTCAGTCAAACCAGATTTTTTGCGGACAACTCTATATCATCGTGTTTGCAATCAAATAATGCTGATTTTGGTATAAGATTGATTTATTAAACAAATGGGTGAAAATAACTAGTATCGACTTACCTGTTTATACCTGCCAACCTAGTAGTTACACCAGGAAAAAAATAGACAACCCAACGTTTGTATATTCTATAGGCTCCCTACTTTCGGTTGGTATTAAATTTATTCGTTAAACTCATGGGTGTAATAGTTGAATGAAATGTCATTTTTGAATTTTTAATTAATCATAGTTTGGCCAGGAATTTTTTAGTCAACCCACATGCGATATATTTTTTAACATACTAAATTTGATATAAACTACTTTTCATCCAATAAACAGATGGGTGAAGGTCGTTTTTAATCGTATCCTGCATAGAGATCAATGGCGCCAAAATTAGAATTTTTTCAATATATTTCTGAATATCTCCTAACCGGAAACAGGTACGATTTCCAAATTTGGCAGGCGCACTAGATGGGCGATGCCCATTATTTTGCACACTCGGGGTACCGGGTGATATTTTTGTGAGTTATACAGTATGCAATGGAATGATATTTCTAAACCGACGTCTAGCAAAATTGTAGGGTCATTTAGGAATATAGTTAAGAACAGCAAATACTTAATTAACAAAGAAGAATAGTATGTAACAAATTAATAATTAGGTATTACAGCAGCTGTTCGAAATGCCTTCCCTCTGCTTCTATGCACTTACGACACCGACGAATTAAAAAATTAATCGCAGCCCCAGTTTGGACACGATTATTATTTAGTTCACGATATCTTTTCTTCTTCTTCTTCTTCTTAGACATAGCGCCTGTTTATTCTTCGATTGAGTTGCCTATCTGTACTCGTTGTTTAAGTTATTGCTCCATCTTTTTCTTGGTCTTCCGACTCTGCGTTTTCCTATTGACGTCTTGTCTTTAGCTATTATGACTATTTTTCTCTCATCCATTCTGTTTAATGTCCATTCATTGATGTTCTGCATGTTGCAGGTCCTTATATTTTCACTCCTTTCCCTGTCTAATAGTGTTTTTCCAACAATAAGGTGCTATATTTTCATCTCGCTTGTTTCCAACATTCTTTTTATTTGTGAGGTCAGGTCTGGTTTCTGCGGTGTATGTCATTATTGGCCATACGGTGGTTTTATAGATTCTGGATTTCGCTTCGACTCTGATATATTTGTTTTTCCATATTGTGCTGTTGAGGCATACTGCTAGCCTTGTTGCTTTGTTTACTTGCTGTCTTACTTCTATCTCGATGTCACCATAGCCGGAGATCTCTACGCCCAAATACCTGAATTTGGACTCTTGTTGAATGATTTTTTCCATCGACAGCTAGTTTACATCTTAAAGGCGTTTTAGATGTTGTCATGCATTTTGTCTTTGATGCAGATATGTTTCCATTTTGTAAGAATTAGTTGTTATATTTAATTGGTGCAGCAGCCTTTGCAGATTATCTTCAGTTTCCGCTATTAGTACTGCGTCATCAGCATAGCACAGTATAGTGATATTGCGGTTTCCCATTGTGTATCCCTTCATATTTCGCACCTTCCTTATGATTTTGTCCATAACGATATTGAAAAGCAGTGGATTTAGTGAGTCTGTTTCGCGAATACCATTTTCTACTAGAATTGGTTGCGTTAGTTCTCCACCAACTTTAGCTTGTATTTTGTTTGCTGCAGAGATGTTTTCTATTACTTTAATTATATTATACGGTATGTTTCGCTCGTACAATAGGTATGTCTTTCAGTTGGAGTCGATCGAAAGCCTTTATCAGATCCACAAATTACATGTAGACTGGCCCGTTTTATTCGAAGTACTTCTCTGTTATTTATCTTATAACGAAGACGGCATCTGTATAGGATCTTCCTGCTACCAATCCCTGCTGTTTGTCTTGTGGGGTTATTATACTATTTATTTTGTTGGTGATAAATTTAGTTGTTAGCTTCAGTGTTGTACTTAGAAGATTTATGCTCCTGTAGTTATCTGATATTTTTTTGTCTCCTTTCTTAAACATAAGAATCATGATGCTAGTCCGTCACTCGCCTGATATTCTCTGGAGATCGAAAATCTTATTGATCAGGCTGGTTAGTTGTCTAGTGGGGTGTTGTCCTCCATATTTCAATAACTCGTTGGTTATACATCGTGTTGACCAGGGCTTTTTATGTTTCTTAACTACTGGAGAGCTTGTTGTACATCTACTTCTTCTATTACTACATTCTCATTAACTGTTATTTCGGGCGTAATTTGTTACATTATACTGTATTGCTTGTTTATAGCTCCTTAAGATATTTGGTCCAAGTTTCCTTTCTTATACGTTTAGTCCCCATGAGCTTATTAACTTGTTTTCTCTGCGTTCTGACTAGTCTCCATATTTGTTGCTGAAGTCCGTAGAAGGCTTTTTCCATTTTTGAGTTGATTTCCCAATATTCTTCCTTTGTGTGTCTTACCAATGCTGTCGTTTCATTTCGTACTGTTTTACATTGTTCATGCGACTCTATCGTTCTTATAGGCTCGGTACTTTAAGTATGCTTTTTTCATCTATTTTGTATTTTTCCAATTAGTTCCTCGCGGGTATTTACTGGTGTATTTCTATACTATGCTTTGAGGTGACCCCAAATAAAATAGTGCAATGGATTCAAACCGGGCTACCGCGGTGACCAATCAACTGGCCCTTCACCGAGAATCCAATTTAAGTTATTGTTTGCGACACGTCCGATCCACCGATGAAGACAATATTTATCCAACTACTGCCGTATTTACCGCCCATAATGTGCTACAGCGTCATCCAACTGGATCTTGGTGCAAATTTAGAGGAACATCTTCAAGCAAGCCTTAAAGAAAATTTTCGAGAAAATTACGAAATAAATTTTCATTCAAGCGAAGGGGTAAATAATGCGTTCCACAGATATCTAATATAATACTATCTAATACAGCGCTTGTAAAATTGCTTTGTCAGTCCACAAAATATTATGTAGAAACTCTAGATTTATTTCTGCTGATTGTAAGACACCAAGAAAAGCTTAGGCGCTTTTTCAGCGTCTCCCAGGTGCAATATTATACAGGTTGCAGACGAAAATATTGCTGACGACCATATTTAAGTTTCCTAAACACTCACGGTTGAGACATTTAGAACTGCTGAACAACTGCCGCGTTAGAATTGCCGTCGCAGAACCTATAAACATAATGGGTATCGGCATATTCTACATTTGAAGTTCTTGGCATTATTGTCTCTAATTGTTAAACGACACTAATACTGACATTGACACTGATACGTCTATTTGCAGAAATTTCATCGATGTTTGTTGTACAAGACAATATATGTAAAAGAATTTTGACCAAAAATAAGTTCAAAAATCGAAAAATGTATCGGTAAAGAATTGGGGAAGTACGGTATAACATCGAATCTAATTAGTGGCGTAAAACAAAATTAAGAAAAAATATTTAAGAAACTCGAATTTTGGTGACAATTATCTCTGGTAAGAAACCTTTTTAGGACAATAGTTCATAGGACACATTCTCATTATTTTTACGTCTTTTGTCAATTCCTGAAGTTATCAAGATTAAACCTGAATCACCCTATGTATATATCCTATCTCACAAAGTATGAATTTGTAATTGTCAATTCTCAAACCATAGATGGTTTGAAACAAACTTTGGTAAAAGTTATAATATCGTCCAAATGACCTAACCGGTTTGAATGAAACTTTATAGGTATATTTACATTATTTACCCAAAGTATGCCATGAAAGAAGCTCAGTCAAAGTAGGTATGAGTCCTTACAATGACGATGATGGTAGCTGAAAGCTAAGAGAGAATAGAGGGCGCCAGATAGAATTATTTAAAACCAGCTCTGAGCAATAAGAGAGCATTAGTCACTTTCCTAGCTAAGTAACAAATATCAGTAAGGATCTGGACAGTGTATTAAAGAAACATTACGAAAAAAAGGTAGTATATTATTTCTTTTGCCGATAAATAAATGAACTATGCTGTACAAAACCGAATAAATCAACACCAAAACTAAAACTAAATTAATGTTTGTTGAAATTAGAATGTAGAAACAGTAAAAATAATAAAATAAATTAAATTTAATTAATTCATGGCTAAATTAATGTTCTTTTAATTGAGAATGTAGTAACAAAGAGCCCAGTTTAAGTAATAAAATAAGTTAAATTGAATGAATTAATTTGATGTATAAACGTGGATCATTCAAAGCTATGTTATATATTAAATTGAGTAATACTAGCACTCCATCAAGCAAATATGGATTTAGTTTATAATACTAGGTGAATTCCCATATCATGGTATAAGCTACCACTATGGCACATAAAAATAAACGTGTACAAATAATGTTTCAAGCAAGGCAGTCAATATTACATTGCTCTAACAGATAGGCAAATGCTTTTAGTAAATAAATGATTACTAATTTATTATAAATACTTTGTCATGAACGAATAAGTTCAAATTAATAATAATTTTTAAAAGATTACTAAGTATATAATTTCCCCACTTTGAAGCAACAAGGTTGAATGCATTCACCCATACAAGTGTTACTATGTATAAGACATAAACAGATGAAGTTAAAGCTGGCACTGTAAAAATTGACCGAAAGTACATATAAAGAGGATTGACTTTACAAGTAAATACTTAAAAGTTATGTATAACACTTAAATTCTTACAAAATAAATTAGGGTATATCAATACAATCATATAGGTTTAGTTTGTTCACATATACACAAACAAAGCATCAAATCACTAGTAATACGAAATCATAGAGATCATCGGTAACTTAACCTTCAATCTTGACTGTAGATGGTACTGGTTGTTCAAAAGATGTTAGAATGCATAGTCATCCTACCACTTCCATTTAGTGTCAAATCGTAGCAAAGTAGCAGATAGATTTTAGAAATTTCTACAATCGTGGCATGAAAATCATAACCAAAGATAGTTTACAGTTACTCGTTACTAGGTTAATAGGTTACTCGGTTACTAGGCAGAGATCTTAACTTAAATGAGGTAATAATTACAGAATATTAATACTAATTTCAAGCAATGTAGAATTTAAACAAAGTTTGATAACGGCTGATGTCTGTGTTTCGAAAAGCGAAAGTGGTTTACGACCCCCTGAAATACATAAAGGAGAATTAGCGAAAGTTAATGGTTACACTCTTACCCTGACGAGATAGCAATCACCAAGACACTAGGAAAAATTCGTCCTTAAGTAAATGCATTCGTTAATAGGTTATGTTCATAGATCATCTAGTTAATAGGTTTTTTCTATTAAAGTTACTAATTATTTTAAAACAGATGTGTTGATGGCTGAAAATTGAAAAACGTTCTCAAAACAGAAATGAAGATCATAAAGCTTATCTGACATTTTATTTCATTACAAATCCGCTTAAAACGTATGAAACAATTGTTTATAAATAATCACTTCATATCTAGAAGAATAATTGCAAAGCCGACGCACGTCGATGGTTTAAGTAAACACACAAATTAAATTTTCTTTAGGAAAACAAAATGTCCACCTTCCCATCAAAACTCAAAAAGAAAGTTACAGTTGAGCTTTAACTTGGGTGTAAACAGTTGTAAACCAGTGACCTCAAATCGTTGAAATAAGTATTAAGTACGAGTGACCGTCAACATATTTAATGTAGCAAATATATTTAAGCAAATACTAAATGACGAAATTAGCGAAACAGTGACAAGCAGATGATTTTAAAAGCTAATTAAATTTAACTAATCGTGCAGCGTAGGTAACGAAAGTAACAACATCGTTTTTTAATTAATCATGGTACTAGATTTTTAGGTAAACACAGTTTTCGATATAAATCAATACATATCTTGATTGGTTTTATCCACTAAGTTTTATACCAAACTGCAGACTAGTTAAGTTAGCACAGTGATTGGAAGTAATAAACCTGTAATAGGTTTACACTGTTATTGTTACGTTAATGCTCCATAGCTTGCAAGACCATAATTTACCAAACAAAATAAAATCATTTGTGAAGCGCGGGCTTTCTGAACTGAATAAACGCACTAACGGCAAGTGCGGTACAATTTTTCTAAACTAGAACATCTTTTTGCACAAAAATGACTTTGTATGATTCTACATAACCAACTTTAAGAACACCAACGATAGTAAAGGTATATGTGGATTTTTGTACGTTAGAATCTTTTAGAACGAAGCGGACTCCTTTTTAGATAAATTGTTGTACTGGTTGTCATCGAGTGGTAGAGGTAAAGCCGCGTAATAGTAGGAATATCATTTCTTTGTATAAGTTTTCATTATCTTAATTTTTATACATTTAAGTCCTTGAAATTTAATACTTATATGGGCTGCGTGCGTGAATAATTGTATAAAGATAACTTTGGTGGTGAACTAAGATAATAAACTAAGTGGATGGATTGTAGTCATCCATGTTTTTTGGGAACAGTTCTGGAAATAATAAGGCCATATCCAGATCCAAACGTTGTGTAAAGTAGGTTTACTATTTCACTTTGTGAAGATACTCCCTTAGATGCATCAAACCGTCCAGGTACTTAAGTTGAAGTTCACAGACTAAAACTTAATTATGAAAACCTAGGATCTCATTAAGCGCAAACAGTAAGTTTGCAGAGTAGGGTTAGGGAGTAAAGTTTTATTTGTTTTCCATTGAGATAAACCAGTTGAAGAGTTGCAATTTCATACCTCATTATAAGGGCACGTGATCCAGAGGGTGAATTCAACGAAGTTAACTTATTTTCCACTATCTATGCGGTGCTCAGATGCTGTATTCCACATTTTGCTCAATTTCAAGACAGCATGGCGCGTATATTTATTTATCCGTGTAAGGACTATCACTGTGAAGTCTAATGTTATAAGCTCTGCAAAAATTTATACTTGGACCTAGGACCATCCTGTTGAGCATATACAGTTTATTTTGAATTTTAATCTCACCACTCTGACATTGTAGAAATGAATTAAACACGAAAATTGACAAAAGCATAGATACATATTTAACTCAAGCTCAGCAAAAGCATTTAAACTAGACAGAAATCATGTGAAAGGATATAAAGTCAAAAGCACAAAATTGGGACCCTTCGGAACAAATCAGATGAATACTATCTACAGATAAAGTATCGCATTGTAATTAGTAATAAATAAGATTCTTTCCATTTTAGCCGTTTATGATTCCATAACCACGTATAACTTGTATCCACTACAATATGATGAGAAGGTTTCTTTTCTTTTCATTTCTCCCGATGGCAATAACGTGTGTCGTATGATATTTTCAAAACTGTTGAGTGGTGTAAACGTAGCCAATTATGAGTTGAGGTTAGACAGTTGTAAGCATTGGCAAGGCATTGTAGATGTGCCCCGGTTCAGCAGTTAGTGCTATCAGTTACGGTGTAATAAGAATGTTGCAATTTATAAAGCGTTGGCGCAACAGAGCACTAACCTTGTGCATTGTTTACAGCGTAAGTGGTTTCACTAATGATATAAGAGGTTTTATAAAGTAAAATGATATACCACCTTCAAACTGCGTTTCCTTTTAAATGCTCAAAAAAACTGTTTTTTTTACGTCAAAGTCGGGAGTGATACAGCGTATTATTCATTAGGGAAGTAACGATTATACAATTTTTCTCACGTTTATTATAATCAAAACGGGAAACTCGTTGTCATGACACATATTTTATTCTCTACTATTTACAGTGTGTCCACTTGTATATGGCATACATATTTACTTAGAACATAGGAATATTGGAAACGGTATGAGATATGATGTTAGCTCAAGGGACAAAATATGCTTTCTTTCATGCTTACGAATATTTTCTCTCATCTTCTTCAAAACTAGACTTTTTTATCAATGAAATATAGATTTTTGATTACAGTTAGCTTACTGGTTTTCCTTATACATTCAAACAATAATAATTTTTTGTTTGATAATTTTGGTCCTGAACAAGTTAAGTTTAGCCTAATATGCTAAAGCCCTTAGGAACGCTTAGGAGGATCCATATAATATTTATCTTCCCGTTCCATCACCTGAGCATCCAACGTTTATAGATCGTGGAATATGTAGATTGCAGATAATAAGGTTAGATGGTATACCAGAATTGGGCAATCATTTACTTAATGAAACCGTTTTCTAACAAAACCAGACTTTTCGGCAAGAAGATGCTAACATGAAGAGGGTAATATTCAAACGGTCAGATTTTGTCAATTCGTGTTCGTCTGCGTTGTTAACACTTTTGAGCGCTTTAGAGTTACAATTTATGTTCTTTGCATAAAAAATAGTACTTACATTTCCAGCATGGTAAACGGGTTTGTACAGGCAATAGTTCATTGGCGAACCGTTAGGCGAGCCTATAACGTCCTATAATATTTTACTTGTTATTCACTCGTCTAGTCAGGACGTTAAAGTGACAATGGCAGCCTCAATTAACAGTGACTTAGAACGTATCCTTTAATGGGGAAGGAATAACCTACACACGTTCAACGCCGACAAAACCCAGTGTTGGCTAGTGTCTGCCAAGAAAGCCCAATCATTTCCTGCTGTAAATACGAATGGCCGAGATCAAGTTTTCAAACTCTATTTCTAGGTTAGGGATATCCGTATCATCGAACCTTTCATGGGTTTTGCCAATCAGTAAAACAGCTGCCCGCAAACTGGGCTATACATACGGATCTAAACAATACTTCACATCGCTACAACTCCTTTTACTGTATAAGGCTCAAATTCGACCTCATCTGGAATACAATTCCCACCTCTGGGTCAGTGCTCATTAATACACCTCTCATATGGTCAACCGCATCCAAAACAGAGCTATAAGGCTTATCAATGACCCGTCTCTCATATATGACCTAGAGTCTCTTGAGCACAGAAGAATAGGTACGGTTCTTTCCTTGTTGTATCGCCATTACCACGGCAAGTGTACCTCCGAAATACACTACTTCATACCTTCCCGGCCATCTTCGCTAGGAACACCCAGTTTGCCCATTTACGCCATAATTACGCACTCAAAGTTCTATCTTGTCACAATAATTGGGCGCAATCTACATTTTTCCACACGACGACCAAATTGTGGAATGCACTACCCAGTCCCTGTTTTCCATCAAACTTGGATTTAAGCAAACTTAAGTTAGCCATTCATGAACACTTCTCGACAGCCGAAAAATATCCCTGAACCCTCTCAGTGTTCCTGAGTGCTTTAGCACGTTAGGCAAAGCTTAGCATGTTCAGGAATACTATTAGTAAAAAAAATTCGTAAATTACATTAAAGTGTAAATTTATTATATAAATCTAATTATAAGGATATTTCTAAATATTTCGTTGGCACACGTCGTGTGTGTGTGTGTGTGTGTGTTGTGTGTGTGTGATGTGTGTGTGTGTGTGTGTGTGTGTGTGTGTGTGTGTGTGTGTGTGTGTGTGTGTGTGTGTGCTGACGAAATATTTAGAACACACACACCACGCACCACACACACGCACACGCACACGCACACCACACGCACACACACGCACACACACCACAACACCCACACGCTCACGCACACCACACACACCACCACACACCACACGCACACGCACACGCACAGCACACCACACGCACACCACACACACACACACACACACACACACACACACACACACACACACACACACACACACACACACACACACACACACACACACACACACACACACACATCCCCTACCACACACCTCTCTCTCTCCTCTCTCTCTCTCACTACATGCACATGGCGCGTTTATATTTAGGTTGATTCATGAATGTTTACTAATTTGGTGCAAATAAAATTATTTTCTCTTGAACTGGTCATGCCGAATAGCACTTATGACATCGTTTTTAAGTCATAACAATTTTTTACTCAAATTAGTTGCTTTGTGCATTTTCACCCTTGACATTGATAAAAATCACAGTAATTTTGTTAGAAAAGACCTTACTATTCTACGATAAATACGAGTATATTGCACTGTCGCAAATTCAGAATATTATGTAAAATTATTCCAAACATACTAAAAGTTCCTGAATTTTTGTTCAAGGTAAACATTATTGCAGTTCATTAAGAAAAAGTTAGACACATTAACTACGTTTACGTTTTAGATGCTTTAAAAAATATTCATGAGGGAACCGTCTTATAAAATAATTTGAATAATTAGATGGTATTTGCTACATTCCACACTTAGGTATGTTTACATGCGGTCGAACCCAATTAATAGTAAACAGATGTCCATTTCAAGTGTTAAGATTTGAGCCATTTTAAGATACAACCCAAAAGTATAAATAGTACGCAGATTATTTTGAATGTATATTTCTGAAGTAATTCATCGTAAATTAGAGGAATTCTTAATGTAGGTATGAAAACAATTACAAGTTCTATAAAACAAAACAGAGATAAACAGTTCTATAAAAATGAAAACCTTACGATTATCATTCATAACTTCATCGTGTATTTTTATTTGTTTTATACAGTTTTCAGCAATAATTACAGTTGTCGTCCTCATTAAATGTTAGTTGCCAAACAAATTTATGAAATATGAAAACGCATTTTATTTTATTTTAGTAAAGAATAACTAGATTAGATATTAGATTAAATGTTATTAAACTCCCTTGAAAACGACAGATCAGAACACCATCTAACGGACGAAGGCTAATAATGAATCGTGTAACAATCAAAAAACAAAGTTTAATCCAGTTATAATATCAATGCAATGTGGTGTAAAAGATTTAATTTGAAAGTGGCGAAAGTATTCACAGCTAAAATTTGACATAAAAATTAAAGATCTAGTAAAATAATAACGAATCGCATAAAGAAACTACTAAAAGACTGCAGTTGTTATGATACATTGAAAACAGAATGAATACATTTATATTTTAATTTTAACCATACATGTTAAGTCTTTGCGATCTATGGCCATATATTTAATTGGTAGATAATTGACTTCAGGGTTTAGGATTAACACAGCAAAATATCTAGACTTACTAAAGGTTAAAATTAGGATACACCATTCTGCCTTTCTTTATGTTCAAGATGCCAAAATGTATTTAATAGGAAATTTCCTTCTGGGCTGTTGAAGTCGTTTGAATGTTTATATACCTCAAAATATTCTCGACGAACATAATAATGAGTTTAACTTGATTCAATCTACAACCCTAATATATTTTGCATCTATTACGAAATCTAGGTTGCAATGTATACCTTCCGCAAGAACGAGACAATTTATACTCCCCGAAAGCTAGCAGTAGATATAAAGCATTTTATGCGATTTTGATTTTTTTTTTAATCTTTCGCCCATTTTTTGACGTGTATAATGATTTAATAGTTTATGATGATACCTTTTGCTGTATGTAAACCTTAAAACACAGTAAGAAACTAATACATCGAAGTAAAATACTTATTTTTTTAGGTTTTTTAATGGTTAATTAAAAGCAGGCTGACGGTTATGTTTTAATTTTTCAACTTTGACAAAATTGTTTCAACATCTAACAATTTGAATAGATTTTACTACTGATGAAGATAACTGTAAATGTTATCGAAACGTTTAGATTGTATAATTTAAAATACACCATTAAAAAACCCCTAAAAGGTAAGTATTTTATGTATGTGTAATGTGTAATAATGGTGAAAGTTTACATTTTCATAATACATCGAAAAATGGTAAACTTCCATTAGCTTTCTTTTTTATGGTGAACTGGATGCTTGGATGATTACCGTTTATAAAATCTAAAAATTATTTTAATGTTTGTCCTCCACGTCTCCAAATAACAAAAGTAACATTAACGTATCTATACTAAACTGAAGACTTCTTAGTTGCATTTTGTACAGCCAATATTGCAAAAATTTTCCATGTAAAAATTACCTACTACTGGACTAAGAGGGTTTCCCAAACCTACACCCTCATATCTATATTAATAAAAGGCTTTGTGCTCACTCACTCAGTCACAGACTGACTCACTCATCAATCAACACCCGGGTCAAACCGTTAGGCCTTCAAATTTGGCAACATGCACCCTTTACAACGTAGGCGCACACACATTTGGAGATCTGAAAATCGGGGAATCAATTCTCACTATTAATCTAACGGATTTATGTTTCACCGTTTTTTTGAAACTTTACCTCAGGAGAATGAAATCTGGTTCCAACGGGGATAAATTCTTTGAAGCAACTGAATATATCTTAACAGCCGTTAGGCCCAGAAATATGAAAATTGACATTTAGATGTTCCTTAACAAATAAAGAAACACGTATAGAAACGAAAGGGATGAACCAGGAATTAAATTAAGTTTTCTGAACCAAGTATACCACAGTGGAAGATAGTTGACAAAAACAAGGGAAAGCAAATATGAACTTAATTATCCCTCAAGGGTAGTTTTAGGGGTTGAAAGTTCAAAATATCATGTTGGGCATCAAACTAAGTAGCGCTTTACAACCAAAATGAAGTGCATCATGGAATTTACGAATTCAGTTGAGGAAAGTCCTAAGAGGGAAGAAATGGGGTCAGATGAGGATTGTTGGGTTCATAAATGAGCAAAATGCTGAAGACTATATAATGTTTTGGCCAGGCTGAACACCATGCCATTACGCCAGAGAAGCTTAGAACTGGCTTAACGATCATAACATACCATTCGTACCACGAAGCAATAATCTCCCTAATCCATCTCGGGCCCGCCCAATAGAAGAATCTTGGGCACTTTTGAGTGGAACAGTGTATGATGCGAGATGGTAAGCCGAAAATGAAGAACAGTTAAGACGGAGGATTTACAGAAAAATTCGAGAGATAGATGTTACAGCCGCCTAAGACCTTATGCGAGATGTAGGTAGAATAACGGACCACTTCATTTAATTTAATTTTGTTAATTATAAGACAGTTAACTATGTTTGATAGGTATAAGTTTAAATAAAATATATTTGTTTATAAAGCTGAGTATAATATTTTGTGCCAAAACTTTTCATACATACGTTATGTTAACATTTCGTCCGGCCAATTTTTGAATAATCGAGTTTAAAATTTAAAAAATACCGTAGACTTAAATTATTTGTATCCATGGAAAAATTAATGTTTGACATTATGATATTGTTAATAACTGTCACAGCATTAGTAATTAAATTGAACGTTTAATCTTTAATCAAAGTTAGAACTTTAAAAACTTAAAATGAGTTATTCGGAAGAAGTGAAATATGAAATAATTAACTTGTATTACTCGAATGACAATAACGTTTCGAGAGTTAGAAATGAATATCAACGAATTTATCCCAGAAGGAAACTCCCATCAGTAAACATCGTAAAAAATATTGTTAAACATTTTGGAGATAGGGAGAGTGTTAAGCGAAAAAAATAGAACTGTGTCAAGAAATGCTGACGACTTAATATTTTACTTTATTTTGAAGGTATTCTTAACATGTCTTTGTTTGAATATTAGAACTGCTCTAATTTTTTTAGAAAATCCCGAGGTATCTATCAGGGGTGCAGTAAATTATTTCAACACATCATTGAACAACATTTATAGAACTTTACGTTTTTACAAATACCATCGCTATAAATTTCTTCCCGTCTAGGTTTGGCCCAAATAAAATCCGCACAAAGTTCAAGCTGTCAGAATACAGGGACGTAGGTCGATATCTGGTGTGGTATGCTACGGAATAAAATTATTGGACCCATTTTTTATGTTGGAAGTTTGTACGGCTAAAGATATTTAAATTTTCTTCAAAATGAAATAGAACATTGTTTAGAAGATATTCTCGTTATTGGATATGCAAACTTTATACAGGGTGTCCTTAAATTGCATATCCAAAAGGATAATCAAGATTACTTACGTGAAAATAAGCCGATTTAACTAAACTTGCATTAGTCCAAAAGTTGATAATAACGAAGCTACAGGGTGTCAAAGTTGAAAAAATAAATAACATTTTCTTTCAGATCTTTCGACTGGTTTGAGCTAATTTTAAAAATTTCTTATATGGGGGTTTCTTGAGATGAGAAATTCAAATTTATCATCGATTTGGGTGTATTTCCTAGAGGGCGCTCCAAGCCACCATTAGGACATGTTTAAACCGCTACAACATTTTATGCTACACTGTAGTCCCTTTTAGTGTGGAATAATAGTTTTCCCTACCTTTTATGCTTAAAAAAGGTACACGTTCTTGATATCGCTAAGAGCACCGGTTTCTGAGAAGAACGCCTCATAAAATTTTACCTGATATATATATATATATATATATATATATATATATATATATATATATATATATATATATATATATATATCAACGTGTCCCAGATAATATTTCCAGCATGGGGATCTCGCTTATTATAAAAGATACAGATTTGGTTAAATTAGATGAATTACTCCTAAGGATTAGTGAAATTATAGGACACTCTCAATTTCCAAATTTCCATGTATTTTAAGACTTATGGCAAGAAAAGAAAAATGTCAAATTTCTTTTCTTGTAATATCTTTTTGTTATATTAGACATATAAATTTTATTTGCACTTTCTTAAGATATTTTTATGCAGAATTTAAATATCAATTTGGATTTTATTTGCACTTTCTATTTTTAGTTTCAACCCCTAAATTAAATTTTTCTTATGGAACGACAAGTCGGCTTTGAAATAATTGATCGTGTTTTTTATCCTCTTTACAATGATATAGCACATGTACTATCTATTTTTAAAAACAACAAAGAAAATTTAAAAAATGTATTTTATTAAAGACTCTAACAATAAGTAGGCCGTGAAACATGAAAACGACAAATAATAGATAACAACAAGAGTTAAGCAGGTAATAGTATTGGAGATAATTATCTAATTATAAAAGATGTTCAAACAATTGACCATTCCGTTCTAAACATAATTATGCCCTGCGCAGTGTCGACGTAATTGCTCTGCGTAGTTTTTGGCGTTTAATGTTACCAAATGCTGCAAGAACAGCTTCACGAAGATCTTCGGCATTCTCAAATGTTTGCACGTACACTCGATTTTTTACGTAGCCCCAAAGGAAAAAAGTCCAAGAGCGTTAAGTCTGGGAGACCTGGGTGGCCATAAAATCGGCCCTCGATTACCAATCCATGAATTTGGAAACCGATTATTAAGATATTCGCTGATGATGTTTGAATTGTGGGGTGGGGCGCCATCTTGTTGGAAGCAGATATTAATATTCTCAATCAGTGGTAAATCATCAAGTTTATTTTATAAATCAGTTTGTAATAAATTCAAATACCTTTGACTATTTAATGTTAAAAAATATGGGCCCAATAAGTTTAGCGCCTAAAATGCCACACCAGGCGTTAAAACCAAATCTCACTTGATGCCGACTTTCCTTAACAACGTGAGGAAAATTATCGTTAGTCTCACATTGATTGGAAAAATTGTAATCTTCTCCCCTGATCTCCATCTCTAAGTCCCTGGAGAATGGTGTACTTATACGGATGATACCTGTGACGTTTTAAAATTCTTTGTGATGTAGTTTTCGAAATACCAGTGTTATGTTCAATTTCTCTAACAGATGTTGAAGGATTTTCAATAACTGATTGTGATACATTTAGTTCTGCATCTTCATTCCGTAATTTCGGATTTCTAGTAGGTTTTGAAAATGAACCATATTCTTTTAAATTAATTACCAAATTTCTGTACGTACGAGCACTGGGCTGCCTTCTTTCTGGATACAGCCTCAAGTACATCCGTTCAGCTTCTAAACTGTTTTTATGAGACAAGATGTAACAACTCAACATATCAAACTCTTCAGTATTAGTAAATAAAGCCATGTTTTACACAAAAATATTCTGGAACGAATAATTTTTAAGTGACATTAAATTCGATTGTGTTTTTATGTTTCACGGCCTGCTTATTGTTAGAGTCTTTAATAAAATACATTTTTTTTCTTTGTTGTTTTTAAAAATAGATAGTACATGTGCTATATCATTGTAAAGAGGATAAAAAAATCAATTATTTCAAAGCCGACTTGTCGTTCCATAAGAAAAATTTAATTTAGGGGTTGAAACTAAAAAATAGAAAGTGCAAATAAAATCCAAATTGATATTTAAATTCTGCATAAAAATATCTTAAGAAAGTGCAAATAAAATTTATATGTCTAATATAACAAAAGATATTACAAGAAAAAAAATTTGACATTTTCTTTTCTTGCCATAAGTCTTAAAATACATGGAAATTTGGAAATTGGAGAGTGTCCTATAATTTCACTAATCCTTAGGAGTAATTAATCTAATTTAACCAAATCTGATGTTATTCTGGGACACGTTTATATATATATATATATATATATATATATATATATATATATATATATATATATATATATATATATATAACTTGTGATAGGCACAAGATTTCTTAGGAGGCCAGCTAATAGCCCCGATTTAAGTCCTTTGGACGTATTTTTGGAAATTATATTAGAAAGATTAGAAAACGAAATATTTAAATCAAACAGAGATCATCCTGAATTCATTTTTAATGCAATTAATAGCAAATTAAGAGCTAATATCCATAAATGCATATTCAACCATGGAGGCTACGTAGAGAAGCGATAAATTTTAGTTAATATTCGTAGTGTATTTCTTGTTATGTTGCTATTTTTTTTTTATTGATTAATATTTGTTAAAATAATAGTTTTTACTTTTTAATCCAACTGTTCTCTCAAATATTGAGCATATTAAAATAGCCATTCATTTGGTTATCTATCTGCTATAGATGTGTCACGGCCCTAATATTTAAACTTAAATTGGCTGGACGAAATGTTAACATATTATATATTTTTTAAATCAGCTTAAAAACATCTATTTAATTATTAAATAAAATACAGGGTGTTTCGTTTTAAAAAATGTAAGTTGTATTCATTTTTCCATCAGTTCATGAGATATTTGCGAGTTTGATGGTCGTAAAAGATATTATAATTAGAATCCTACAACTTTTGTATTTAAAGTTTTTTTCCATCTCAAATAATAAACCCTGTCTGTGAGTGTCAAAATATAATAGAACACCCTGTACTTTGCTAGAGTACCGCTCTAACCAACTGAGCTATCTAGATTTTGTCTTTATGTATGTAAAACTGCTGTAAATTCTAAATATCTCGATAGCTCAGTTGCTTAGAACGGTACTCTAGCAAAATACATATCATAGGTTCAAATCCTACTCAAGGTAAACTTTTTATTTATGTATTTAATAACATTAATAATAATCCTCGCGGTACTGCAGGCTCACATTCTATTATATTAAGTAATTTGACTGTAATCTCATTATACTTAGAATTTACATCAGTTCTACATACAGGAAGATGAAATGATGCGTAAGGTATGTGTAAATATATACACAAATAATTTAATATGTTTACAAACAAAAACACAAATCCAAAAACTTGCATTACGGTTAATGATAGCCAGTAACTGGAACATTAAAATATGTTTCTAGTTACCTAATTTTTTCAATATTTGATTGTAAAATTAAAATAATTTGTGTATAAAAATGTTATCTATTGCTTTGAACCACGTGTGACGTCACGAAGATTCGGGACGCTTTGGTGGAATTTAAATAGTGTGGAACCAATAATAAGCTTTTCTCAAGCGTCGATTGTATTTTCTTCCTGTACACGTACTTTTTTTTCTCCCCATCAGCCTATTTATAATTCTGGTAATATCTCACTAATATTTTCGGTTAACAACATTAAACTGTTTAACTGCAGTAAGTGGGCACTGAATTATAACTTCTTGTACCTCTTAAAATAGGAAGAAAAGATTATGTATATTCATGCAGATGACAAGCTAACTTATCAACCCGTTCTTCTGTAAATTACAAATACAAATTAACATAAAAATAAACACGTAGTTCAAAATTATTCAACATAATGTTATTTAATAATAATTCTAAACCTTTTACATTGAAATTTAAATCATTCATTTATCAAAAGCAGGTTTAGGCCAATTATAATATTTGTCCAGCCTAGTTCCGCTACACAAAGCATGTTTTTTATAATGTCATCTTGAACTCACATTGCATTGTGTGTACGAACGTTTAATATTCATAATTTGTTTTCTATCAAAAGAAAGTGGAGAAGACGTAAAAAAAGTACTTTACTAGATAAAAATCAATATCCGTTAGAATTCCTTCTTACATTAGATGGAAGAACCTACTTGAAATATATTTTATAATAGAATTACTCTATAAAAACTATTTTTATGAATAACTACTTTAACTAATCTAATTATAAGTTATTTTGATTGCTTTTACTCAACTGCTTCAATTATGATGATTAATTTTAAGTGGACTGAGAGGTTATTTCCGATCTTTCAAATGCCTTTTTAAGCAAGTTTTTTTACTACTAATAGGTTTAGCATTATAATTAAAGATGCTTTGTAATTAAAGTTTTATGCTTAAAAATATAACCAAGCGTTACATTTAGCACGAAATCCAGTAAACATATACTATTTTATTACAAGTTTTTGTTATGTAAGTAAGATTATAAGTAAATATGTAATTAAAAATTATCAATTTTATTAAACACACAAACAAAAAGTTTACCTCGAGTAGGATTTGAACCTACGATATATACTTTGCTAGAGTAGTGCTCTAAATAACTGAGTGGATCAAAAGTCTAGAAACACACGATCATCTTGTAAATTACAAGCCCGATTTGTACAAACTTTGGGTTAAGCCTATTTCGGGATACGGAGATTCCGGATTTGACATTTGCAATGTTGCCAGATTTGCCGTTTCTCTGATATTATTAGTCACTTTACTTTTTTAAACACATCACCCTGTATATGCAGTTATTTTTGGAATCTCCTCTTCAATACGAGTTCATACCATTTATTGTATATTAATAGATTTATAATGTAGTCTAGAAGGTCATTTATAAACACATAAAACAGAAGTTTCGGCAGATTGAACCTAATTGTGTCAATAAATTTTTAATACAGACTATTTTCAAACTTCATTAAATACGTAACAATTGAAAATGACAAATTTTTAACATAATGATTACCTAATCATTAGTGTTCAAAATGTGTCTTCCATTTGTAAATTGATTTAGTACTATCGATTGAGTATTGAATCCAATGGAACAATGTTAGAGATTTCTCCATGATTGTACAGAAATTAATCGAGATTCATCGGTAATTTGTTCCCTAGTTCTATGCAAGACTTGTGTTTAGTTTTAAAGTAAACTGAAATTTTTACAAGTATTCTAATAATAATAATCTCTTAGGATTGAAATCAGGTGAACGTAGCCATTTAATACCTCATTTACAAAATAATGAGTCTGGAGCTCCATCTCTGGTAAAACCATACTGTTTATTTAAATTGGATTTCAATATCAAGTAAATATCTCAGTTAGGTACAATTTCATTTACTGAGCATTTCGTACTTATCTGACGTTAAATTTCCTTCGAGAAAGAACTGCCCAATTAACTGAGACCCGTTATACCTGACCAACATTTAATCTTTGGTCTTTGGTAATTTTCACATATGGTTTAATGCCACACAGTACCTTAGAATTTATTGTTCGATTTACGCTCACAGTGTAAAGGTTGTCTTCGGAAAAATCCATATGATGTATAACGACAATTTCAATTTTAGTAATGTTTTATCCATCGATTTATCCTCAGTAAACTCTAAATCTACAGTCGATTAGCCATCTTCACTTAATTCTTGTTTGAATAAATGAATTTTGTATGGTTAGAAATTTATTCTTTGTAAATTTACACGTAGGACTGAAGAATGACCTATATCATAATTGTGCAACTCTGTGTGGGTATGTGAATCTTCAACGAAACTCTGCATTATATCTAAAGTTTTTTTGTCATTTATAACTGTTTTTGGTCTACCTGATCGGTATCTATTTTTTACTCCTCCAGAGTCCTCAAAGCGCTTTACAGTTTTCTGTACCGTCGCCTTATGGATAGGAAAACGGGGTTGGGAATGTATCGTTGAGCAAGTTGGCTACTTCACTATAAGATCTTTTTCTGTCGCCGTACCCTCTCATCATTAGAATATTAATTCGTTCTTTTTCATTAACAACTATTTTAGAGAAACAATTTACTTTGCAGAACTTTTCAAAACACATCAAACTACTGTCAGTTTTATTTAATAATGTAAATGGTTAACAAATGTCAAAGTCACAGCATTATATATTTAAACATTTAAATTCAAATCTACATTTTTGCACTGTTTTATGTATTTAAGACCTTCTAGACTACATAAAATCGTGTGTTAATATGGTTGAAGTCGTAGTGAAGAGGAGATTCCAATAATGATTGCATATACAGGGTGATGTATTAAAAAAAACAAAGTGACTAATAATATCAGAGAAACAGCCAATTTAGCAACATTACAAATGTCAAATCTGGAATATCCGTGTTCCAAAATAGGCTTATCCTAAATTTTGTACAATTCGGACTAGCAATTCACGAGATAATTGGGCGTATCCAGACTTTTGGACCACTCTGTATATGATACATACACAAAAACAAAATTTACATCGATTGTGGCTTGTATCTCGATAGCTCAGTTGGTTAGAGCACTATTCTAGCAAAGTAGATTTTATTTATGTATTTAATTTAATTAATAATTTTTAATTATATACTATTTTAATTTGATGCCTTACAGTTTATTTAAATTATTTGAACTTATCTAAGATTTATAAGAATTAACTCTGAGCGTACTCATCCGAGTACAAGTATAGTTGGTGCTCTAATATTTACTCTAATTTGAATTTTGGGCGTCTATGGTTGCATTGCTACTTAATAGGTTGCAGTGCATGAGTTTCGGAGAATTCTACCATTATTAACTTAGTTTTACAGCTCCACATGTGTTCTTAAATGTGGTGCAGTTTACCTCACCTGACACATAGTTATATTTTATTATCTATGCTAGTTACTGTGTGATATTTTCATAAATATTTGTGTTGGTTAGTTCCACGAAAACCTATTTAGAAGTGAGTGAGTATTGTCGATATTGTATTTATCAAAGTAGTATGGATTTGAGGGTTGTTAATGCTGGCGTACTCGTATGTGTACCATAGGTGAATGTGGTTGCTTTTAGAGGTAGTGCAAATTTCTGAAATATCTGGATTATTCCTTTACATATTCTAAATGGAAATCCGAACAACTTGTTCTTACGACAGACATCGTTTCGAAGGATTACAGGAAGCAAGATTCTGAGGATCTCTGTCTAAATATTATACCACCTGATCTTGACATCATGACTGATGATGAACAAATCAATGACGATAATCTTTAGAAGTAATGAATTGCCTCCTGATGTTTCCGGTCTTATTGAAATCGAATAGCCGAGTGGTTCAGAAGATAACGAACCCTTAAGTGTTATCAGGGAGCGAAGTAGGCGCGATTTATTTGAACCTGCGGAATCGACCGAATGAACTTAACCCGAAAACGCCGCAAATCACCTTTTCAGATTACAGCCTCTAATAATAATTGCTCGTCTACTACTATGAACTCATCCACACCAGCAGCAGTCATTGATTATGAGGATTTTGAAGAACCACGATGGTCGAAAAGTTCAACCTACTGATGTACCTTTAAGTGCAAATGATTCCATTTATGTCAAAACTATTCAAATGTATCAATTTTACATTTCGCGTCTTTCCTATAATTAATAATTTTTCATTTATACTTGAATAGATGGCGGATGACTTGAATGGATTGGGCCTTCGTTAAATATTTGAGAAGCTATTCGATGATAATGTTATAAATTTTATTGTTAACCAATCAATGATTTATGCAGCCCAAAAGAATAACCACGCTTTTAGCGTTTCTGCAAACGAAATTCGTACCTTTATTCGAATTCTGTTGTTGTTTCTCCGGAACGAATATATTGGTCTTGCGATGACAACTTGGGCATCCCTGTCGTAAAAAAGAGTATGTCTAGAGATCGCTTTCTTGGCAGATAACAGTGCGATAGGTACTTCAACAGACCTAACAGGGTCCTAAGTAGCTCAATAGGCTACTGTTATGTTTTTAACGTATCGTGGAAAGGAAAATGATGAACGGAAGATTCCACTGGGTGCAAACGTTGTTTTAAAATTATTAACCCGCATTCCACAGCCCACCAATCATGTGGTGTTTTTTGATAATTATTTCTCTACAAACACAATACTCGTAACACTAAAAAAGAAGAGATTTAGAGCTATGGGTACAATAGGAGAAAACAAAACAGGGCAGAGCCCACTTCCACCGAATAATGAGTTTTCTAAAAAGAAACTGGTAACTATGATAGGTGATTAGGTACCCGCAATTGCAAACTTTTCGTGAAGTGGAAAGATAATAATGTTTGCAGTATGATTGGTAACTATGATGTATAGAACGAAATGGAAAAATAAAATGGTGGTCCAGGAAAGATAAAAAAGGTTGATATAGAACAACCTCTTCTGTATAGTACTTATAATGCCGGTATGGGAGGAGTTGATTTTCTCGATCAGTCTATTTCATATTACAGAATTGCAGTCAGAGGCAATAAAAGGTGGTTGATCCTATTCACATACATGATTGACATGGTAGTAGTCAATTCATGGAAACTGCATCGCTTATATTCTGATAACCAAGTGCATTTGTTGTGGTTTCGCAGAAACATAGTCAGATCATATGTGCGTGATAGTACAAGCCAACCGGAAAAAAGAGGACCCTCCAGCTCCTCGCCAGAAGGTCTTCAATATGAAGAAGATTCCGAATCAGCTTTGTTGTTCTTGGTGTAGAGCTAGAGTGCGCTACCAGTGCATAAAATGTGAAAAAATGCTGTGTATTGAAAGAGATTGCTTTGAAAAATGTAATTAAAATGTATTGTCGACTGACCTGATGTAATCATTTGAGTACAACCTCTTAAATGTAAACAAGATTTAGGCATTAATGGGTAAAATTAAATTAATGTCAAAAAGATTAACATTAACTATAGTTAACTTTACATTGCTGCAAAGAATTACACATTTGAACCAAAAAATGGAAGCAAAAAATTTAAATTTATCCAAAAGTCGCATCACAGACACGCACACGAACTCACGCACACACGTAGGCATGCATGCACACATACAGACGTTGTCATGTTTCAAAAACCCAATCTTTTGAACACAGGGGAACTCGCAATGAATATCTCCATTCTCAGTTCAATTTCCATCTAGTTGGAAAAGTTAAAGATTTGGGTCAGTCGACCCGAAAAATTTTCCCGTCTTCCATTATTTTAGTGGACTCGATAAAAACGAGTATTTGAAAAGTAAACCAAAATATTTTTATAAATTTATAGGATTTAAATTATAATTTTTTTTACATTGGAGTTTTTTAAAACAAAAATATTTTTATTGAATTAAAAAAGAGTTTGTATTAAAATACTTATCTTTTTTGGGATTTTTTAATGGTGTACTTTAAATTATACAATCTAAACCTTTCGATAACACTTACAGTTATCTTCGTCATAGTATTGTTTGTTAAAAATTGTTAAAGATCTAGTAAATTTTGTCAAATTGAAAATTCAAACATAACATAAGCCTGTTAATATATAATAGATGTTATTTTAAATTTGACAAAATTGTTATATCTTTACAATTTTAAACAAACTACTACGAGATAATGATGTTATCAAGTTAATTGTATAATTTAAAGTACTAAAAATAAAATAAATTTTATTATGAGTGTTAATGGTGAAAGTTTACATTTTCAAGAGTTTGTATTGTTTCATATTCGAATCCGTATTGTACGGATAAGATTAGTTCACTACAGTCACTGCGCTACTACCGGTTAGACATGGACGAGATTAAATTGACAACTGAAGGGAAAATAATTAAATTTTGTCTTAATTTATGCATATCCCAAATTTAAAATATTAATGCAATTTGTTAAACCAAATTAATGTGTATCCCAAATTAACAAATTAAACACTTCCGTGATGGGTAACGCGTTTTACGCGTTTTACGTTAGATCATCCAAAAATTTACCCTTATTTCATTAATGTTATACTTACTACTTCGTAACCCCTGCGCTGATAACAAATTACACTGCGGTCATTTACGTCTTACGTACTTGTGACTAATGCTACCATACAAACACAAATACACACGCACACGCACACGCACACGCAGACGCACACGAACACGTACACGCACACGAACACGCACACGCACACGCACACGCACACGCACACGCACACGCACCGCACACGCACACCCACACGCACACTCACCCGCACAAGCACGCGCACGCACACGCACACGCACATGCACACGCCACGCAGCACGCACACGCACACGCGCACGCACACGCACACGCACACGCACACGCACACGCACACGGCACGCGCACACGCACACGCATACGCACACGCACGCGTACGCGCACGGCACGCACACGCACACGCACACGCACACGCACACGCACACGCACGCACACGACAACGCACACACGCACACGCACGCACACGCACACACACGCACAGCACACGCACACGCACACACGCACACGCACACAGCACCACGCACAGCACACAGCACACGCACACACACGCACACGCACACGCACAACACACGCACACGCACACGCACACGACACGCACACGCACAGCACACGCACACGCACGCACGCACACGCACACGCACACGCACACGACACGCACAGCACCAGCCCACACACCGCACACGCACACCGCACACACGCACACGCACACGCACACGCACACAGCACACACAGCACACACGCACACGCACACGCACACGACACACGCACGCACACCACACGCACACCACACGCACACACCACACGCACCCACACACCACACACACGCACACACACGACACGACACGACTACGACCACAGCACATCACACATGCACACTGCACAAGCACTACGACACATAACTCACAATGCAAATCACATACACGCACGTAACGCACACACAATCCACACGTACTGACAAGCACAGACACCACAGGACACATACGCACACGACTACGCACAGAAGACAGATGATTACACAACTTTGCACATGTTTATTATGATCACACAATGCGTTAACAACATACATGATTAAAGAATATTCGATAACTTACGCATTCACTTCATTATACATCACAGTATTTAGTAGTTACAGTATAACTGAAATAGCTTGAGTTGATGCTAGTTTGATTTATCTTGCATCACAATATGACTATCTAATGTTTTACTTATAAAGTACATTGATTAACAATATTTAAACATTTAATGTTGGTTTCATATATTGCAATATTTAATTACAGTATCGTAACTGCATTCAATATATTTTCCACATCGTACTTGGGACATTGGAAGCCTACAATGAGAAAAAGTGGTAGCCGTGAATATATTTCTTTCACATTGTGAACTACTGCAATCAAGATAGTACAGGTATTGATTTAACAACTTTTTTCAAACTTAATGTTGGTTGATTATGAGTGCAAAATGGTCGTTCATATCTATACGTGATTTAAAAAGAAATTTATTCGATTAACTTACCGATTCACTTCATTTTTAAGTACATCAACAGTATTTGAGGTTTGGTTACGATAAATCATGTAAATTGCTTGATTTACATTTTGATTTATCTTGCACTCAAATATTGATTATTTCTAATTTTTGTTGTTTTCACTGTGTATATATAAATAAATGACGTCTAATATGTTTTCTCTGTATACAATATATGTTAAAATGTATTTGTTTGGGTGCTTCTGTAAATATTTGTATAAACAATAATAATAAAATCAAACTTTTGCGCTCACTCTAAAGACAGCGGCATTTGTGTAAAATTCCGTCGGTGTTGATTTGTTTTTAATTTCATTTATAGTTATGTATATGCTGGGGATTTTAAGTACATGTGTTTAAATCGCCCATGAAAGTAGAATTTAAGTGTTAGTTAGAATTTTTTCATTATCGGAATAACGATTAATTTTATAAGAAAAAGTGTGGACATATTTTTAAATAGAATTTAATTTTACATAACTTTTTTTTATAAAGTTTCTTAATATAATGCAAGGTAAGTCTAAAAATTAATTAAATATGAATGAAAATGGTTAAACTGTATTATTAACATCTTATACAGGGTGAATCTTATCTAATCCGCCAAAATTAAAGGAGTACTAGAACTCATCATTCTAAGCAAAAAAGTTCAGATGTACATGGGTCCGAAAATGCTTCGTTTCCGAGATACAGGGTGTCAAAGTTGAAAAAAGAAATTGCGTTTTCTTCAATATCTTTCGACTGTTTCGAAATAATTTCATGAAATTTCGTATACGGGGTTTTTTTGGGATGACAAATTCAAATTTTTTGTCCATTTAGTTGTGGTTTCTAGAGAGCGCCAGCGGCAACCATTTCGACCCCTTTAAATCGTTGCAACGTTTTTGTGCTACACTGTATGCCATTTTGGACTAGACAAACCGATTCTCCTATCTTTCCTGTTAAAAAAGGTATATATTAGTGAAGTCGCTAGGAGCAACCCTTTCCGAGAAAAACGCATTTAAAACTCACAATGTTTGTTTATTTAAAACTAACTTTTGTAAGGAGCACTAAAATAGCCAACATTAAAAAAAGAAAAAGAAAAGAAATTAATATTAACAATAAGCATGTTCTTTTGATAACAACTGTTCATAATGCCCAAAAAAACCCGTATACGAAATTTCATGAAATTATTTCGAAACAGTCGAAAGATATTGAAGAAAACGCGATTTCTTTTTTCAACTTTGACACCCTGTATCTCGGAGACGAAACATTTCCGGACCCATGTACACATGAACTTTATTGCTTAGAATGATGAGTTCTAGTGCTCCTTTAATTTTGGCGGATTAGATAAGATTCACCCTGTAGAAGCGGGCGGCTTAGGAGTTTTTTTAAGTTAATAAGTATGTATTAATCTCTACCTGACATGAAGTATTAAATGTCATTCTGACATAGATTATTGTTTTTGTTTTTACCATGTTGCCTGTTTTCGTTATGAACGTATAAAAAGACGTACAGTTACCCTAAAAAATTATAATTAAACTTATTTCATTTCTTTTAATTTTTTAAGTTAGCATCTCTATATGTATATGTCAAACAGGCGTTTAAAACTTCATGTAACAAGACGTTAATAGTAACGTCTTGTTACATGAAGTTTTAAACGCCTGTTTGACATAGACTATTGTTTTTGTTTTTACAATGTTGCTTATTTCGTAATTAACTTAGTATAAAAGAGTTTGCATAATTATCCTTAAAAAAATGTTATTAAAATTATGTCATTACTTTTAATTTCCATTTTGTAGGTTGGAAGGTCGTGTTCCACGCTAGATATTTTTTTACAATAATGTTCACATATCGTAAAACAGCCTTCATTTAGGTAGTTTCTGGGTATGAATTTAGCACCTTTAATTTTAATAAAATTTAATTCGAGTATTACTTTGGTCTATTGTAAAAAAATCGAATCCTAAGCTAACTTCCGACACCTCAACTCCGATCACATATTTCTGGTTATACAGTGCGAACGTTTGGGTTAGAACGCTTCAAATAAGAAAATGTCTGATAATCCGCGGTGAAAATCCTCGGACACGTCAACTGCATTTTTTGAATGCTCATCTTTTCTAATACTTTTTAAAAAAAATTACCCCCACCCCTTTTCGCAATGACGTTATCGATATTTTTTTTAAATGGCAACCTATATTTTTTCATGAAATCTTATTCTTCTTATAATTTTCTTTCCGACAATGTGTAGTTTGTAATATTCCCCGACACGCTCCAAAATGTTAGACAGGAATTCATTCATCGACTTGCCTACTGTCAAGAAGTAAATGGGAGCCAATTTGAACAATTAATTTAATATCTTATACTGTTTTTCTAACTGTTAATTAAAACCCAAAAATTCGGCATTTATCTTATTTTATTTATTTTAGGATGAAGTCATTGCGCAAAGGGGTGTGGGTAATTTTAGAAACCAGTGTATGTTTCTTTTGAACAAGGTGAAACCGTTTAGTATATACAGGGAGAGTTTTTTTTATCATTTTAAGCATTAGCAACTCGGAAACTACAAGATATAGAGATTCGGTTAAATAGGGAAGGAGTTGCAGTTTTATGAACCTAAATTAACGATACTTTCAGTTGTTGGAAAAAGTTCATGGCTTACTAGATATTTCAAAAAACTGTATTATTATCGATTTGAGAAAAAATGGAGCGGAAACAATGGTAGTGTTTTTTATGTACTGGCGTCGCCGATTTTGTTCTATCTCTTGTTATTCCAAAGTTTTTTTTTCATTTCAAACTTTGATGAGCGAAAACAAGTTTACTGAATTTTCTTTTAAATGTTGTAGAATCGTTATTATTAGGAATACAACAAAATGACACGATTAAAAATTGTAGACATTTTAATGCGTAACATGTTGTACATATTAATTTCCTGCTCGCTTGAGTTAGAACAAACTTAGATTTTTTTAAGTAGTAGTAATAGTTGGCTTTGGCATTTTTAAAAAGAACAAATTTTTCTCTTAATAGTATAGAGAACTATTGTATTATTGACAATGTATCATGGAAAAAAATTTTTATCCGGTTAAGTTAATTACTCAGTTTATTATAACATTTCACCTAAAAATTAGGGCCTCAAATAGAACGAGAACGCGAAGAAACTAGCAATTATTAAGTTTAAATTGCATGTAAAAAAATTAATGTATCTCAGCAAATGTTGAAAATGTCCATCATTATTATTTACACACAAGCGGCATATTTTGACAATGGAATTTACAGCTTTCCGTATTTTCCTACATCTAAATTGCGAAAGGCATGTATCACAGCATCACGTAGTTCTTCTTTTGTCGCATACGTTCGCCAAATCTTTTAGAGTACCAAAAAGAAAAAAAGTTAAAAGTGAAAGATCTAGCGATCTTGGTGCTCAAGGGACCCGCCCGTTCCTATCTATCTAACAAAACAGTTGGTTTAGATACTTTTTCACTTGCAGTTGGTTGCGCGGTGGAGCACCGTCGTGTTGAAACCAGCGTAAATTACGTCTTGTTTCCAAATCTATGATATCCAACATATCTTGATATTCATTTTGACTCAAGATAACGCTGGCCGTTCGTCGTAAATGAAAGGTCCAAGAATTCGCGTTCCAATAATTCCGCACCAAACATTGAATCCAAATTTTCTTTGAGGCCGTCTTTCACGAAGTATCCTGGGATTTTACTGCATCCACAAATGTTTTGTTACGCCTATTGAATATACCGCAGTTAGTAAATTTCTGTTGAATCATATTAATGTACCAGTTACTAAACGCAATTATTGCAGGTTGGTCTCCTGGATGCAGTGTCTGCGTTACTGATAGGTGATATGCGTGAAATTTGTGTTTCTTCAAAACTCTCATGACTGTGGTTTACGACACACCAACTTCAGCTGAAGTTTGTTGGGTTGAAGTAGAAGGATTCTAATTAACGTAGGCCAGTACATTTATTTGGGAGCGTTACTGATGTTTTCATCCCTCTTTTCAACAACTGAAAGTGTCGCTAACTAAGGTTCATAAAACTGCAACTCTTTCCCCATTTAACCGAATCTCTATCTCTTGTAGTGTTCGAGATGCCAATGCTCTGTATTATTAGTAGTTGTCAATTCACAATAGACTTTCAAATTGTACACGTTAAATAGATTCAAAACTAGTAAAACGTAAAAATACATACACCTACAAAAGCGCAATAATACTGTACCCCGCTGAGTTTAGAAGTGTATCTTTCCTTTCGTGTCTATATAAATTCATCATATTTTAATTACCATTTAGGACTCCAAGGATATATCTCGATGGTAAAACTTTTTTATATGACTGTTATGTTAGTGTTATCTACAGCGTGGCAACGTACTGTTTTGTTTTAATTTAGTAGTTACATCGCTGTAAAGGATGTACTATGCCATTTCGCAATTAGACGGGTGTTATTAATACCTATATGAGACAAGTATATTAGGCGGCTGCCGTCGATAACGCCATCTATATTGGAAGTTAATCATCACGATTAAAGTATTATGTAATACATATTATATGTATATATATATATATATATATATATATATATATATATATATATATATATACATATATACATATATACATATGTGTACTGCGTGGACGGAGGATTTCTCCTTGACTATTTTGGTGTGGCAATACACGATCATTGGACCTACATTCTAAAAATATTTAGGTATATACAGGGTGATTGACAAAAATATGCCACCCCAAACCTGTGTTTTTTTAAATGGAACATCCTGTACATTTTTGCATTTTTGGATTCACTGTTACATTTAGAATAAAAGTATACAAATGTGTATCTGTATCACTAACCGTTCTGCAGATATCGTCACTTTAGTACCAAAATAGAGTTAACTTTGGAACCACGATATGAGATTTGCAACCACGATTTTGTAAATCTGTTTATACCGCCGACTAATAATAATAGTCTATAAAAAAACAAACTTTTCGAAAACATGTAAAACTATACAGAAGGATTAACTACGCGAAATGTAATTTTTCTCAATTTTTTCAAATGCAACAATCTGTATGTTTTCACATTTCGATCCCTCGTGAAAAGTAGATACTAATTGATAATAGCTTTCATAGCCATAAGACGGACCCTTCTTGAGATATCACCCTGTACATACCTAAATATTTTTGGAATTAGGTTCAATGATCGTGTATTGCCACACCAAAATTGGTTTTGATGTCTAATATTAAGGAGCAATGCTCCGTCCACGCAGTAGACACCCTCCCTGTATATACAGGGTGTCCCGACGATTTTGTGGTGGAAGATTTACTCCGATACTGTTGATTTAATAAAAATATTATAACATATTATTGTAGTCAACAAAGAGGAGCATCTTGTAAACATATTTTTTGTATATACAGGGTGTCCCATTTTCGAGTACGACACTAAATATGTGTTTTTTTAATGGAGCACCCTATATATTTTTATATATTTGAATTCTATGTTAAATGCTGAGTAAAATGATATAAGGTACTATGAGTCTACGACTATCGGTTCAATAACTATTGACATTTCTATGTAAAAAAATTAGTCAATTAAGTAGGCTCATGTTCCGCCCTTTTGAAAGATATAGGAGTGAAATTTTGGAATTTGTTTTTCACACCCTGTATTTTATTACAGATTTGAATAGCGTTTTTTACGGACTTTCAATACATACTACTTTTTACTACCTATTCCTGTTTTTGAATTCTTTAGTGATCAAGTTGAAAATTCTAAACATTTTTTATTTTTGTTGAATTTGTCACAATGTAAAATAAATAAAGACAATATCATAATTCACAGAAAAACAAAAATGAGGCTAACTGCAATAAAACCGTGAAGATATAGGTTTATGACACAATTCAACATTTTGCACTATAAAAGAGCAACGCTTAATAATTATTTATTCGCAGAACTGCATAGCTATAAACTTTAAAATGGAATTAAAGAATACAATGAATAACAGTAGCTTGGTTTTCGATTGTCTTTTTCTGTTTCTTAACAACTTAACAAATGAAAGCCACTTATTATAAATAATTCGTGAAGAATTGTCAGATAATTATCTGATAGTGACTTCTTTATTTGCTTAGTGTGCGATGAATTTTTCAAAATAAGAGCTGATGAATATGATCTATATTTTGGGACAAGCTGAAAGGAACCGTTTGTTGACATCCAGGGTTTATAAACAAAAGTACCCTTTAGCTAGACATGCAAGACCTAAAGCGTTTCACCTTCTTCGAGAACGATTTGAAGAGACAGGAAATGTCATATACAAAAAAGAGATGTAGAAAATCGTACAGTTGCAAACAAAGAAATCGAGTCGACAGTTTTATTAAATTTAGAAGAAAAGCCTCACGTACGTGTTCGTCAGATTGTGGTACAAGTAGATCTGAGCAGGAGTTCAATACAAAGAATTAGAAGCTAACATAAATGTCACCATACCATTTGTGTTTGCATCAAAGTCTACGACCGTAAGATTTCGCAACTCGTGTCGCATTTTGCAATATTATTCCGGACAAAATTAACCAACAAGCCAATAGTCACTATTCCTCTATTGAAAATCCACACTAGGTACGGCAAGTAGATTATACCAGCATCAGTGGATTGTGAATGTGTAGGGTGGTATTATCAATACTGATGTAATAGGACTTCTCTTTTTCGATGGTTCCCTGACAGGTGAAAGATATCTGCAATTCCTTCAAGAAGATTTGTTATAGTTGCTTGAAAATGTGAATCTACATATATATATATATATATATATATATATATATATATATATATATATATATATATATATATATATCACCCTGTATAAATCAAACTAATTTTAAAATGTAGTCCTAGAAGGCTTAATATTCTGCCCAAACAGATTTTGAAAAATTCAGTCGTTTGGGTGCTAGAGACCGTTGGTGGTGCATGATATATATATATATATATATATATATATATATATATATATAATAATAATAATAATAATAAGTCAAAAACTTAGGAATAGGTAGTAAAAGTGAATATATATTGAAAGCCCGTAAAAATCCTATTCAAATCTGTAATAAAATACAGGCTGTGCCATTAAAAAAAATTAGAAAAATAACATTGAGCAAAATTTATCACCCTGTATATGCAAAGAAAAGAGCCTGCAATCTGAATGTAGAAGTTAAAACTAGGCAGGTTTGAAAAACAGATCCCAAAATTTCACTACGATATCTTTCAAGATGGCGTAACAGGAACCTACCTAATTGACTAATTGTTTTTACATAGAAATGTTAATAATTGTTGAACCGTTAGTCGTAGACCCATAGTACCTATGTCATTTTGCTCCGCATTTAACAGAGAATTCAAATATATAAAAATATATTGGGTATCCCATTAAAAAAAAACACAAGTTTAGTGTAGTGCCCGAAAATGGGACACCCTGTATACACAAAAATATTTTTACAAGATGCTCCTCGTTGTTGACTACAATAATCTGTTATAAGATTTTTTATAAAATCAACAGTGTAAAATGTAAAGTTTATTTAATCCATATTCAATCTAAATTTCTATGATTATGCTAATCAATGAATTTTTTAGTTAATTTTTATGCTTGTAGTACCTAAGAAATATTTTCTTAATACAATGCTTATTACACTGAAACTTGTTATTGTACAAAAAAAAACGCAAAGTCTGGCAACACCGCATGGCCTTGAGACATGACGGCACTGTAGACTAGCTATACTACTAATATTAAGACTAACGTATCAAAGACGAATTCGATCACTTTAATTAAGTACCCAAGAAGAGACGAACATATGGAAACCTATCTACATGTCTACTACTTGACTTAGAGAGGCGCAAATAGGGATTGGAGTAACGAATGACCAGACACGTACAAATCTTTAAGGAGAAATTGGACAATACTAACATGTGTTTGGTTTCTATAGAAGGTGTGTGAAATATGCTGATTGATTTAATATGATAAATAAAATAAACTTTACGTGTTGATAAAATAAAAAAAAGTAACATCTTATTGACTGCGTGACCAGGAAACGAACAAATTTTGTAAAAATTGAAATGAATAAGATATTAGGGAGGAAGATATTTTTAGGTATAACAGTATCCCAAAAGAAATTTTTAACAATTGCGCATGTATTTGTGCAATTAAGTTGATATTTTTGCACAAGATTAATAACATTCCAAAGTAGTGTTGCACCTGAAAAAGCATCATAGAGAAAATCTAGGAAGTAAAGTAATTAAATGTATGTGCTTTAGTTAATGTTAGTCTATTATTACTTATACATTTAACTTCATTAAGAGGGAAAAAAGAAAAATTCTTTTAGGGTTTAGTTATGTTGAGTAAAATTTGATTTGAAAGTGACAATTGGAAAAGCGTAAGTATAAAAGGCAATCACCTAAAAGCAATATATCATAAATGTTTATATTTAGTCTGAAAATAGATTAGTAAAGCTATCAATTTTTGAAAAGAAAAATGGTAACTAAGTGAATTTTCTATTATGAAATTGTTTGTGATCGGCTATCAGTGAATTCCCTAGAGCAATTGGTCGCGATCTGATGAGACGTGGCAAAATTTATTTTCAGTTTCAGTTAGTAACATTTCACCCTTACCGAAGCGTTATTTTCTAAACTCACTCTAACTTTGTGACAATATAATTTTCTTATATCTTGTTGTGTCACGAGATTCATTCCGAACTTTGTTACATTTATACAAAGCTGGGGGTAAGTTTGCACCTAATGAAAATTATTATCCAGTTATTTTTGGCATGGGAACAAGAAAAGCAATTTTATAAAAGTTTAGAAAAGAAAATCTGAAATAAGAAGAAATTTAACTTTACTTTTAACTGCTTTTTTCTTGACTTTAATACCACATTGTTTCCATTCATTTTAACATTTCCTTCACTCCCATGTTGTGCACTTTTATAAAGTAGTTTAATTTTAGACAAAATTTTAATTTTTACGTAAATCGAGAAAGGATATAAATCATAAAATCTAAATTCCGTACAAAGAAAATTTCCATTTTATTTTAGATTGAAAATAATGGTTCCTTAAATATAATAAATAGATTAAAAGGTTTTTGCGTGAGCTTTATGAAACTTCGAACCATATCCACGATGAGTAAAATTTTATAATTTATCTGTAACTGAAGTTTTGAAAGTTAAACGAAATATTGTATTACTAACTCTCTAGTTAACCTGGCGCACTTGCTTATAACTTTACAATTGTAATTTTTGGTTCCTTTACCGTGTGACGTACGCTTGATTCTTTATTTTTTATCTTTTTGAAAACTGAAATAGCTATTTTTGTATCAAGTACCTATAAAACCTATTTTAGGTACGTGTTACAAACAATATTTTTTTGTTTAAGCTCTCTAAAATTTTCCTAGAATGCCTAATTTATCAATTTTATTCGAATAAAAGTACTAGGTGCTTGATACGAAAATAGGTATTTATTTATATTGCCTGTTATTTTTTGACATTGTTAGTGTTAACAGAGACTAGTAATATGTATATTAGAGCAGATGGTTTAAAAACGGGCTAGGGTCTAAAACGGACTAGTCTTGCTTTGAGGCTGTAATGTGCTGCAGTCTTGCGGAAACAGCATGAACTACTTCCTCTACCTCGCCCAGCATGTTGGATGTTATATCGCGTCAGTAGCCAACTTGATGGTGCTGTGGTGTGTTCATCTTATGTTTTGTGGATTTCAAACTTTTGGAAGGTACGTATATATATATACAGGGTTTTCCACGGTAGGCGTTCGTTAGAAGTTCATGTGGTTAGAAACAATTTAGAAATCTGAATTTTTGGACCTAAGGGTTATTTAAGATTCTCTTTCATTCTAAAATATTTTCAAGGTCATGTTACTTTCGGTTATACCGGAAGTCGTCACTAACTTCCTTATTTTAAATGGAACACCCTGTATATTATTTTATTTTTGGATTCTTGACAAAATTTTAGGATAAGTCTTATAAGGGTTTCCTATACCTTTTTTCAACTGATTCTTAGATATCTTGATTTTTTCAAAAATTTTGAAAGATGTAACCCTATCTTCAACACTGCTTGTCTTACTTATTTTTGACTGATGGAAAGTGCTTCTGGAGTAGACAGAAGCATAAGAACTATACTTTTGAAATACTCATTGACAATTGATTTATTGCATACATGGTGTTCAAAATTTGATGAACTATTAAACAATTTTCAAAGTTGAAAACTTTGTTAATTCAAATGTGACCCTGTATATTATTGGATGAATAGATGCAGCATTTAGTTTGCATCGTTTGGCTGTAACATTACCTATACCTATTATCGACAATTTTCTTGTTAATTAATATTTTCTACTTTAATGTGATGTTTGACAGAAACTGAAATGTTTTTCAAAAATAAAATGAACTTAATTCAAACTACACAAATTCTATTTTATTAAAACAATGAAATAAAACAAGAAGATAACAAAATTGAGAGCATAATAACAAATGAAAAACATAAAACAATTATTTGAACATAACTAGAAGAAAAGTGATAAAAAAGATAAAATGAATCATTACAAATGTTCCACATGACCGCCAATTTGATTTAAGCATTTTATAACTCGTATAACTCCGTATTTTTTATAAAAGCCGATAAAATTCCAAAACTTCAATCTAGTGAGCCTTGATTTTGACACGCATTAAAACATTGTTGTTGATTTAATGTCAAACCAGTACAATTTAAGTGATTTTTTATTTTTTAAGTATTTTTTTAAGTATTGTTTATAATGGAATGTATTCAAGAATATTCTAACAATGATTTATTAAATTTGTTTTACACGCATGGTGAATGTGGACGAATTGTTAGGCGAACATGCAGGTTGTTTAACGAACGGTATCCACACCTACCATTAATGACACCTGGAAAATTTGCAAGAATTGAAGCTCGATTTATTGCAACTGGAAGTATAAGGGCAACTCGAACACATTTAAAGCCAGTAATAGATAATGAAGTTAACGAGGTGAACGTGTTATCTTATTTTCACGCTTATCCACGAACTTCAATTACAGCAGCTGCACTGGATTTGGATATTTCACAAACATCAATCCACAGAATATTAAAGAAGTATAAAATGCATCCTTTTTCGGTAATAACTGTGCAAGGATTACATCTTGGTGATCAGGCACGACGAGTTAACTTTTGTGAATTTATTCTTGTACAAATGACCGAATATCCGAGATTTCTTCACAACATTATTTGGACCGATAAATCAAAATTCAGTAGAGAAGGAATGTTCAATCGCCGAAATAATCACTCCTGGACACAAGATAATCCTCATGTAACAAGAGAACGTAATCACCAGTTCCAATTTAGTTTTAACTTTTTTTGTTTAGTTATGTATAATAGAGTGACATATCAAGTGTACGATGAAAATTTGAATGGGGCGAGATATCTTGAATTTCTCCGTGGATTTGTTATGGATTTTCTAAATACTCTTCCTGCATGTGACAGGGCAAACAGTTGGTATCAGCTGGATGGTGCTCCCGCACATTCCACTATAGCTGTACACCAACAGTTGACATTGATGTTTGAAGATCGGTGGAATGGCCCACAAGGACCTTGGAACTGGCCACCGAGATCACCCGATTTGACGCCCCTGGACTTTTACCTCTGGCGTCGTATAAAAGAATTAGTGTGCTCTAGGCCAGTTCAAACTAGAGAGGATTTGCTAAATCGTGTTCACAATGCATTCAATAGTATGTGTCCACACGAAATTCGGCGATCTATTTCACAAGGAGTATATGATAGAGTTATAAAATGCTTAAATCAAATTGGCGGTCATGTGGAACATTTGTAATGATTCATTTTATCTTTTTTATCACTTTTCTTCTAGTTATGTTCAAATAATTGTTTTATGTTTTTCATTTGTTATTATGCTCTCAATTTTGTTATCTTCTTGTTTTATTTCATTGTTTTAATAAAATAGAATTTGTGTAGTTTGAATTAAGTTCATTTTATTTTTGAAAATCACATTAAAGTAGAAAATATTAATTATCAAGAAAATTGTCGATAATAGGTATAGGTAATGTTATAGCCAAACGATGCATAACTAAATGCTGCATCTATTCATCCAATAATATACAGGGTGTCACATTTGAATTAACAAAGTTTTTCAACTTTGAAAATTGTTTAATAGTTCATCAAATTTTGAACACCATGTATGCAATAAATCAATTCTAAATGAGTATTTCAAAAGTATAATTCTTATGCTTCTGTCTACTCAAGAAGCGCTTTCCATCAGTCAAAAATAAGTAAGACACGCAGTGTTGAAAATAGGGTTTCATCTTTCAAAATTTTTGAAAAATCAAGATATCTAAGAAACAGTTGAAAAAAGGTATAGGAAACCCTTATAAGACATCCTAAAATTTTGTCAAGAATCCAAAAATAAAATAATATACAGGGTGTTCCATTTAAAATAAGGAAGTTAGTGGCGACTTCCGGTATAACCGGAAGTAACATGACCTTGAAAATATTTTAGAATGAAAGAGAATCTTAAATAACCTTTAAGTCCAAAAATTCAGATTTCTAAATTGTTTCTAACCACATAAACTTCTAACGAACGCCTACCGTGGAAAACCCTGTATATATATTTTAAATTATGAAGACGCTTAATTGTCAGATATAAGTTTAGTGCATTCGATTATACGTGAATAGGGCTGTCTTTTAGTGTATAAACAACATTTTAATGTTAGTATTTAGCCGGCAAATAACCTCAAACTTCACAGTCGAATGTGTCCAATATGGGCTACTTTTATGGGTGCAAATACGGGCTACTAGCCCATATTTAGACCGTTATGAATAAATGGAAATATGTTGTTTCAGATGCCAAGACCTAAACCAAAATACATTCCGATCGGAAAAAGAAAGCAATGGAAGGATGAGGACATGATTAAAGCTATTCAAGCTGTTAGGAGCAACAAAATGGGAACTCTAAAGGCTTCTAAAATGTATTCAGTTCCACGAACCACGTTGCAAACATTGATCTCAATCCCGAAGAAGCCGTTAGGACTAAATTAGGGAGAAAGCCGGTCCTAGGTTCTGAACTCGAAAAAATGCTTGTAGAATACATTTTAGAAATGGAAGAAAAATGTTATGGCTTAACTAGAAGTGACTTGCAACGTATGGCATATGCGTTATGTACACGAAATGGATTGCCACATCCATTCACCTCAGCAGCAGCAGGGAGAGCCTGGCTTGATTTATTTCTACAGCGCATAGTGACGTTCTTTCTACCCGTAGGCCTTGTGGAACCTCTTTTGCAAGAGCACTTGGATTCAATAAAGAAAACGTAGACAAATTCTTTCAAATGTTGGAAGCTGAGTACGAAAAGGTTCATTATACTCCTGATCGAATCTACAATGTAGATGAGACAGGAATAACAGTGGTGCAAAATAAAGTTGTTGATGTCATTTCACGCAAAGGGAAGAGGCAAATAGCTTCAATGACAGCAGCAGAAAGAGGAGGTTTGATTATTGTTATTTTTTCTATGAGTGCTGCCGGTAATTTCACACCACCCATGCTAATATTTCCTAGGAAAAATAGGAATCAGCTGCTCATGAAAGGATGCCTACCAGGAGCTGTACGATTTGCACATCCATCTGGTTGGGTTCAAAATAACCTATTTACCCAGTGGTGTACTCACTTCGTTGCACATGCAATACCATCGGAATGTTCTCCCATACTGCTCATTTTAGACGGGCATTATGGTCATACCCGTAATATAGATGTCATTGAAATGGCTCAACAGAATTATGTGACAATTTTGTCACTTCCGCCTCACTCAACTCATAAACTCCAACCCTTGGATAAGAGTTTCATGGGGCCATATAAGACCTACTATAATGAGGAAATTAGAATGTACACAAGAACAAATGGGCATCCTGTCACTGTGTACGAGGTTGCAGAACTTCTGAAAAAGGCTTATGTAAAAGTTCAAACTGGAGAAACAGCCATTAATGGTTTTCTAGCCACAGGAATCTACCCCCTCATTAAAATGATCTTCACAGGAGCAGACTACATAGCTGCACAAGCAAAAGCACCAAAAATGTGCAATGAAATTTCGTCTACGGAGCTTTCCCTGCCAACAAATGTCGCTGTTGCTGCTAATACATCAGAAATTTCAATTCCGGATGATGGTCCGTCAACTCCTCCTGCTGCTGGTCCACGAACTCCTGATGCTGGTAGGCCTACATCAACTGCTGGTCCATCAACTCTGGCTGCTGGTCCATCGACTTCGGCTGCTGGTCCATCAACTTCGGCTGCTGGTCCATCAACTTCAGCTACTAATGCATCAACGTGGGCTACTTATCAGTCAAATGCAGTTGCATCTTCATCTATATACCCTGTCCCGTCGCATGACATTTCTTCGATCCCTAATACAAGGAAGAAAAGAAGTAGACAGAGACAATCACCAGGTGCAAAAGTTATCACTGGATTACCTGCAGGCTGAACTGACTGGGTTTCTGAGAAAGAAGGAACAGGCTGGAAAACCACAAAATTCGAAGATAATTAACAAACAGCCATTGAAGCGGCCAAGAAAGAAGAAAGAAACCTCGAACTCAGACTCCGAACCTTTGGTAGAAGTCCGCTCTGGAGAGACTGATCTTGACATTCCCTCTGGAAGATCCAAACCTGCTGTTGTTTGTTTTGTGATGGACGATTTTCCGATGATTCCAAAGGGGAACTCTGGGTATAGTGCCTTGTTTGTTTTAAGTGGGCAAGTGTGCGGATGCAGAAAATGATGCATATATCTGCGATTTTTGTAAATAGACTCACAAAACCACATTTTTTTGGTGCAGAAGTGTGATTTCTACTTCATGTAGGAGTATTTGTCTTATTTGTATCCAATTTATAACAATTTCTTTCATTTTTCAACTTAAACATAAAATATCTGCCGCAGCCCATATTTGGACCTTGTTAATGAAAATCATAATTTTGATATCCTATACATCTAGCTCCTATTTCTTTAAATGTAGTCCTCAAAACTCAATGGAAGTGTTTACATATTGCACTAAATGTATAATCTTGTTGTTCCATAAAAAATGACACTTGTAGGTATGAACTATTTCAGAATAAGGGCTTTAATGAAAATGGTAGCCTATATTTGGACCATCTCCTCTACTGTACTGTTAGCATTTTTTTTTTGACAAATTCGAATGACAGAACTGATAAATAAAATAATTTTTCAAATATTGTGCACGGATTTATTTAGAATAATATAAAATAGCCGCCATGACGACTTTTAGGGACTAGGCCGAAAATAAGTCCGTAAAATATCCATTTTTGGAAGCGTATACAAAAAATTATTTTTCTTAACTATACTTCAATAATAATCACAAAACTGTACATTTTCTGCATTCCTTTGCAAAGAAACGTTTTCTAGAAATGAAGATTTGCATAGGCTAATTTTCACATAGAAATGTTGTACTATGGTTGTCAGTAGGTTCTATTAATGGGTAATACTATTTTTTGTTATAATTGTGATCCTGGACACGCTGAGCCTAGCTTAAGTACTCCGAAACACTTAGGAGGATGCATAGCGGGATTTTGAACTGCTTATTAACGGCTACTACTCAGTCACGTTAGACCTAAATAAATCGAAATTGTGGTATTTGGAGGACTAAGCTGAATTTTTGCACAGACCTTTATTTTGTCATTATAAAGATGGGTAGAAACCCTAGCAAAAAAATCATTGGAGCATTTTGAGATATCAGAGGTCAACGGTGACGATTTTGGTTTTTTTGAGAATTACTCGCTTACTATGCATTATATGCCATTAAAAGTTGTTTCTAATAAAATTCACTACAAGATTGATAACTCGTACGATTAGCCGTTTCTGATATATAGCGCAGAGATGGGGAAGAGCGCGCTCAATTTATACAATAACGCGGCGCAAGGCGGTAAATTCACTTTTACCGATTATAGTCATGATTTAAATAAACCAGGTGTAGAAATCCCAAAGATGCGCAGTAGTTCAACCAATCAGAAATTTATCCAAAATACAAAAACCAACATGGCAACAAGTCTAATTTATAACCTAATATAACCTGAGCTGTATTTTTCCAAGAGTTTGGACAAGTTTGCTGGTTGTAAGCAACACATTCTCTTCTTGCACGCTTTTAGTGGATGCGATACCACATCTGTGATGTTCCGCAAAGGCATACATCAAGCTTTTCAAATGTTTGAAAAAAAACCTGCATTACATCGCATGCATGAGATGTTGCAAGATAAAACGTGCACCCCAGACAAATTATTTGAAAGCGGAATATATTTTCTGCTGGCGGTGTACAATGCTCCAAAATTGCAAAAAAAGGTATCAATAATTTCAGGTAAGGATTAATAGTAACATTATCACGATTTGATATAATTATGTCTTAGATATACACATTTTATAAAATCGACAAGTCTCAATAGACCGGATCATACGGCGTCGCTGCCGCCTTCTAGTCAAGCAGATCGGCAGCACACCCATCGAGTCTACTACCAGGTAGGTAAACAATTGGCTAAAAAAAAAGATCTATAACCTAAACCCGGTTTACTCTCAGGTACAAGCTTGGCCCGGGGAAAAGTTAGAACTCGTTCAATCGGGCTGGCAATTGAAGAACGAGATCATGCCTCCAGCATTAGAGGAACTGTTAAACGCAATTTTTTATAATTGCTAGAAGGGGTGTGGTGCAAAATGTAGCTGCAGGAAGGTCGGGTTAACATCTACCATAATTTGTGGTCAATGCAAGGCCTTGCGTGCTAGCAGAGACCGACGGTGACGATGAAACACAAAGAGTCATTAGAAGAGAGCGAAAGAGACGTAGCGAGTGGGATCGAAGAAGAGGTCTAATAATTACCTACATTATTTTATAAACGTCCTTCAACAATAATCATACCGTAGTGAAATTAACGTGAGAAAGTGAATTAACCGCCTTGCGCCGAGATATTGTATAAATTGAGCGCGCGCTCCCCCATCTCTGCGCTATATATCAGAAACGGCTAATCGCACGAAAAAAATTTAAGTTATCAATCTTGTAGTGAATTTTATTAGCTACAACTTTTGTAATAACTTTTAATTGCGTACGATGCATAGTAAGAGAGTAATTCTCAAAAAACTCAAAATCGTAACCTTTAACCTGTGATATCTCAAAATTTTCTAGTGATTTTTTTTGGTAAGGTTTCTATCCAACTTTCTAATGACAAAATAAAGGTCTGTGCAAAAATTCAGCTCAGTTCTCTAAATTCCGCAGGAAAATCTTAAAGTGACTGGACTAGACCTTAAATTTTTCAATGTCATAAGTTAGAAAAAAATAGGAACTACTAAGATTGTTCCAGAGATCAGAAGCCGTGCTGAAGAAGGTTGATTGCGTCCATTTGGTACGACAAATTACCGCATATTGATGATGCGAACGAGCGAATCGAGTATCCCTAGCAAAGGTGGCCGGAGATGGTATAAAAAAAGGATTGAAACTATTCTTTTATGCTCAAGTAACTATGTGAAAAGTTAAGGACGGTTCTTCTTTAAATGTGGTCAACAATATCGAGAATATTTTGAGTAGCACCCAGGTATGAAAATTGTAGTTTGGATGATGTCTAATTTGGGCTTATATTTATATGTTGTCACATCTTGGGGGTTTAAATTTAGGTAGCTCAGATAATTAGCGTAGCAAGAGAGATGTGACTGTCAACCAAGATCTTTAAGGAAAAAAGGGACGGGAGAGTGGTGTGTTTGTTGGAGTCAGTGCACGGTAATAAAAATAAGCAAAAATAATACACAATAATAAAATAGAGTGCTTACATTGACTTGTACATCTTGAATATCAGATCATCTGACGGTAATAATTATGACACTGATAAGAATAAGAATCAGAATTAATTGCACCCTTTCTACTCATGTATATATGTTGAGATGATTAGAAATTACATGGTACATAGCTAAGTAAATCACATAGTAAGAAATTTCATTAATTAGTACAAAAGGTACATTTCGATATAAAAGATTAGGTAGGGACGGTTAATTAAAATTGAGATGGACCTAAATTATATAATTCATAATAATATGTTAATATAATGATAAACGACAACATATTACACATGAGTATAGGGTATGTTAGGTGTCGTAATGCAATAAATCAATTTCCTTATTAGTTAGTAGGTTTATTTAAGTATAATTTTCCCAAAAGACCTGAATTACGGGCTGTAGATTACAAACGTGATGTTAAAACTAGCATTAGGCAGATATCAATGTCACAACTACAGTGTACGCAGACAAGATTTGTGAAAACGTTCGTGTTAGTGCGAAAACGTAAATTAAGTGCTAAAACTAAAGATAAAACAGAATAAATACATTTGTTATTAACAATAAGACAAATAATCTAGCAGTTCTGGAGTTATTGTGAATAATTAACATTTACCGACTTAGATTAGTGATATTTAACAATTCTATACAAGTCTTATAAGAACTTATAAACTTCCAAAAGAGTGAAAATAAATTAATATAAGACATAAACAATAAGGATATACACTTTCACAAACATTTAAAGTGCCTAAGAATGCAAAATTTAACATTTAAAAATTACTGTATTAATTTAAGGTTATGTCATTTCCTCGCATAAAAATTATATAAAATTGTTATAGAATGAGACCATTTGGCCTAATTAAATTATAAGAGGTAAATATAATAAACTAGCCTCAATTTCGAGTCACAAATCACTATATTAGTGACTATTTTACCAAAATTAGTTTTTAAGGGTATATGGAAATTTCAGATAATTTTCCTTTCAAATTGGCCGTAGGCATTTTAAGGATGTGTATTTACATGTAGTAGCATCCCATATTCATGTGGAAATCACTTCCAGGCCTGAAAAGTGCATAAAATTAGTATAAAATCAAGAATTCAATGTAAAAATTAAGATGTTTAATAAGTGGAGCAAGTAGTTCGTGTAAGGACTTATTTTATTCGAAAATTTGTCTAGATTTCAAAAAATGTTGTTAGTTTTAAGATAGATTAAGGGGTTCAAGAGTTATAAGCTTTTGAAGTTAAATTTAAAATTAAGCAATTCGTTAACCAATCAGAATTAAGAAAATATTTGAAATAGTTGTTGATAACAACATTTGAATTTGGTTTCTAACCAGGGCATATAAATAGTGCTAGAGGATTAGGAGCTCTCTCTGCTCTGTGTTCTCTGTTCCAACACCTTGCCTAAACAATATGTTGCAAAAATTTTTGCTCGTAAATATTTTAAATAAAATAACGTCACTTCAATAAAATTTAAGTGCGGTTTTAGTATCGGCAGTTTAAAACAAGTGATATTCATTTGTCGTTAAATAAAGTTAAGGTTAGTTTACCTCTAAATAAATTCGGTTGTTATCGACAGCTGCGAGTGAAAATATTTTCCGGAGATTCGATATTGTTTTTAAGTTTGTTTTCTTTTGATATTGATTTGTTCGTTGTTTTTTTTTTCGTTTTTCTGTTATTATATTTTTATTATTGGAAGCGTGTTTAATTTAATTAACCTCCAACCTAATGGTGCATTCCAAAAATTATTTTGAAACAAAAAATTAATAAATTGTGATGATCCTCAAAATAAAGAATCTTCATATAAGAAGAAATATTAGTGAAACTTACCTAAAGGAATAAGCATTATCAAAGAAGCAGATTTGGATTTCAAAGGAGCTATTTTCAACGGTCAACTCCAGCATCGTAAAGAAGATAAAGAGGCCATTTTGAGTGAGTGTACCAATTTTATTTACGTAATTGTTGACATTGATATTTTTACTTGTGTGTTAATTATGTCCATATTTTGTAATAAACATGATGTGCCACAACTTGTATTAATGTCCAAAGGGAACATTAATTGATCTAAAAATAAATGGTTATTATAGTATTTACTAAATTCAGGCATAATTATACTTACGTGTAAATGGTGTGGTTTCATTGTACATTCATTGAAAGGTCATATGAATGCGTACCTATAGCGCATGCTCAGATATTATATATTTGAAGATTTTTTTTTGTGTACAGGGAGTTGCACATATATCGAGATGCAATTTAAAAATTATATTACAATATCTTCGAACGAATTGAAAATAATAAAATTTAAATTGGCAACAACTCAATGTAAATTAATCACATTACCCATAATTATAAAAATTCAAAATTATAATATAAATCGACAAGCTGATAATTTACTTTCCATCCCGTATAGTTTTAAATTGCCTTCTAAATTTGATCCCTTTCCCCTGTGAAGAGTCTTAATATGCGACTGTTAAGCTAGCTAGGCATTATAAGTTAATTCAAAGTAGAATAGGTATATTTGCATCATATAAATTACAGTTGTGGTTATTTGCCCTGCATTATATTGGCTCACGTGATTTATGTAACTAGGACAATAAAAGGAAGTGCGTGTATATGTAGTCTAAAGGAAATTATTCATTCAATATAAAATTATTTAGAAATAAAGTAAAATTGAATTAAAAAGGTATTGAAATTTGTAATTGAATTTCTCTTGGTGGCGTTTCCTTCCGACTGTGAAAAATGTCCTTGTCCTCAAGGACTGAAGTTAAAATGAGTATGTTTCACAAAGCTGTTAAAGAAAAAATCTTAAAGTTAATTACTTTGTTCTATGAGTAAAAGAATGAAGGTTGTTACGTTTAATCAAATTTAACTTCCTCTCATGCTGTTACTTATAGACTTGTCTAGACCTATATAAAGTAATATAATGATAAACAAGATAATATACATAATTTGTTAGTTAAAATTCTTAGTCATTAAGGTAAGATAACACATTTTGGTAGGGCCATCCAAACGTTTTTTTCCACAAAAAGTCGTTCACTTTGCGATACGTGTTTCAATTATCACACAAATTCTAACTTAGTACGTGTTTTTAATGTGTTCGTAAACGATTAGTTAATGTTTCACTTAAATTTAAAACTAAAAATCGATTGTATTTTAAAGGAAAATCAGTAATTTTTCGCGGCACACACTGTTTAATTAGTTTTCTGCACTGTATGTCTGTAGTCGGTGCATTGTCATATGATGAGATTCTTCTCCGGTGTGTAATTCGCTTCTTCGTTGGGTTGATGCGTCCGGTGTTGATAACTGTCGCTGTTGCGATGTCGGCGACATTGGTGCTAATGGAATTGATGTCGGTTTGAGATATTCATTTTCAACTTCATGTAAATGTAATTTCGCCCTCGGTACTGGTAATTGTCGTCGTGGTTTTGGCGGGCTAATGTTTACTAATGGTGGTTTAGGAGTGATTTGAAAGGAATTGCGTAAGGTATTGCGAATTTTTGATTTTCGTAAGGTGTAAACCAAGGAAAATAAAATCAAGATTAAAAAGAATAAAATGATAAGGAAATACTGCAACTCGGAAACTGTTGCTGGTCTAAACAATCTTCTAGAGTTTCAAAAGGTGGGGTAGGCTGATGGCTACAATTTCTTCATAGTGATTTAGTTTATGGGTAGTAGTGTGACATTTTAAACGGAAGGATCGTTTTAAATTTCTCTTGGTGACAGTATAACAAAAAGAGTTGTTGTTTAGATGATGCCTAATTTGGAATTTGTATTTATACAGGGTGACTCAGCGAAAAGCTTCATATTCTATTATCTGTCACATAATAAATTTTATCCATTTTTGTTTTAAGGGAGACACTTCTTCATGTAAGCGTCATTCTCATTTATCATTAATCAGGGAGGGGGAGTGTCACTTAAAAACCTTAAATAGCAGTACCTCACTAGTAACATATCATTGGAAAGCGATTGCTATGGGAAATAGGTCACACGTTTATTTTTTAAAATCCGATGATATTTACCCCTTCTATGACCATTCAAAACTAATAAATTTTTAACGAAATCTGAGCCATTTTAATAAACTTAAAGTATTAAAAGTACAATTGATCACTCTATCAATTGTTCAACATGTCCACCACCAACCTCCAGGCAGAAGTAAAGCCTACTTTCAAATTCCCTTCGCATATTTGTTAAGATTGTCCATAATGTCTGATGAATAGTTTTGCTAAGACACAAATGTAAACAACTCTTTGTTGTTGAAATCCAATAATTTTCTGGTGTAGACTCCTGTAACAGTGCAAAACTGGTTCTTCGCAGTATCTTCTTTGTTCGATGTACGACATCATCGCAAGCGCAGCATCTAACGAGCACTGGACACAAAATAAATTTTGACAACACCACATCGAGTACCCTACAGTACAAATAGTAAGGGAAGCCATAGAAATCTAGAAAAATCCAAGGAGCATCAACACAAGAGATGACGCATTGCGATTACGAGCAACATGAAAAACGGTATTAGAACAAAAACCAATGGCGACCAATAATGTTCAACAAAGAGGAGAAAGTGTAAAAAAAGAGACAGTAAAACTACCAGCTGCAAAAAACGGAACTTGTATAAGGAGCAACATACACCAATAGAAAGCAGTTCAGTACGAGTAACCAGAAGTAGATGTCACCAGTTACAGGCCTGATGATGGCAAATGTGACTTTACCCAAAACGTGTGAATAAAAACAGTGTCGTTGAGACTAACAGAAGTACGCGGATCAACACTCGGAGTAACAATGTAACTCGGTTCTCTTATTCACATCATCAATATGCAGTACAAATTGCAACATTTCGTACCAAACGGACGCAATCCACCTTTTTTTACACTGCTTGTAGGTTTCTAAATTCTGAAATCATCCCTCTAGTTCCTGTTTTTCTTTCACTTATGATATAAAAAAATAAGGTAGCAGTAAACAGACATTCTCTGGAAGTCTAACACCTCCATATACATCATCCCGTGTTCCTCAGTGATTTAGGGCGTTAGGTTGAAAACAACCTTAGTGCTCATCTATGGGTATTTTTTTGTGACGTGTATGTCCACATATTAGCTTATACAGGGCGGTCCTTAAGTAATTATACATAGAATTATAGTAGATTCTTCATTTGAAAATATTACGATAACTTCCTTTAATAATGTGTTGTTAATAGGTAATATACAGGGTGTTGAATGTTAAATTTTAACATTTATTTTTTGTAATAACTTTAACGTTTTTGAACACTTATACATAAAAATGTAGAACTAGGGTTTTTTGGTATGAGAAATAATAATTTTTGTACTTATTTCGAGGTATTTTTTAGAGGACGCCACATAGTACACACTTGTGGCACAAGTGTGCGCTAAACTTTGTTGCTGTTTAAGTTAACGCTATTTTTATAGAAGGATATTAAAGCCACGTTATTTTGAGAGGAAAAGATTATACTTGTTAATAACCTTAATACTTAACGGTTTTCGAGATAATCGCATCTTAGGGACCAACTGCATGATTCCTATATAAATATTCAATTAGGGAAATATTAACGTAGTAGGCGGGCGTTCAAGGACTATAAACGTAGTAGGAAGGACAGACGTCACGAATGATTTCGACAACTAAACATTCTTGTTTCAATATCTGAGTTTTGTAATATTTAGTTTCTATTTATTTTGGTTAATTAAAGAAAAGCGAAGAATGCCGAGGCATAATATGGTTGCTATTTTCTGTGAGCAAACTTATAACGGGCGTGCTACGAAACGAGAATATTTGAGAACGTATCCAAAAGGGCAGAAACCTAATCATCAAACATTCAACAGTCTAGTTAGGAATTTAGGTGAAAGTGGTTAATTTTGTCCTAAACGTGATAACTTAGGCCGACCGAGAACAGTTACGCCTAATGCATAAGACGAAATAATGGTTCGCATTGAAAATGATTCTCAGGTTAGTACACCACGTTTAACTTCTGCTTTAGGAATCAATAAAACTTCAATTTTAAAAAGACTGCACCTAGAGAAGTATTAGCCATATTATTTTACTCCGGTGCAAAATTTATTGCCAGAAGATCTACCACTAAGATACCAATTTGCAAGTGATATCCGAAACATGCAAAATCTTGATCACATTTTTGTCGATAGAATATTATTTACCAACATGGTATTTTTAATTTAATGTTTGGGCAATTGGAAATCCCCATATTAAAAGAGAAAGGCATTTCCAACATGAATTTAAAATAAACGTAGGGTGTGGATCATTGGTAACAGATTGTTAGGACCATACGAGTTACCCTAGCATTTGAATGGAGAGAAATACTTACATTTTTTACAAATTGATCTATTGAAAGAATTGCCACTGAATTTACGGCAAAATATGCTGTTCATGCGAGATGGTGCCCGATACATTTTTCGAGAGAAGTCAAAATATTTCTAAATATTAACTTTCCTGAACGATGTATTGGTTTCCGTTGGCCAGCACGTAGCCCAGATTCTAATCCTATCGATCTCGGTGTATGCTGTGCAATCAAACAACTTGTTTATAAGGATCCCATAAATACCCGCGACTAACTTTGGGAACAAATAACAGAGCAGCAGGTTCTTTTGACCCAATGGTTATTTAATATGAGGCGATATTTAATGGAACGTACGGATAACTGCATGGAAGAGAATGGAAGACATATAGAACGTTTAATGCGACATAATTAAAGTTATACATGTTATTTAGGTTAGTTCTTTCTTAATTTGTTTTCTAAATAAAATGCATTACATTCGTAATTAGGACTTTAACTTAAAGTACCATACACCTTTTTGATGTTAAATTCTACTATACTTTAATAATGTTCATCTAATTACAGTCAACAAAAAATTAGCCTATACGCCTATTACATTCTTCGAAATGAATATTTAAATAGGAATCATGCAGTTGACTCCACAAATGCGATTATCTCGAAAAAAGTTTTAAGGTTATTAACAAGTATACCCTTTTCCTGTTAAAATAACGTGGCTTTAATATTATTTTACAAAAGTAGCGTTAACTTAAACGCAAAAAGGTTTAGTGCACATTTATGCCACAAGTGTGGCCTATGTCGCGCTATCTAAAGATACATCGAAATAGGTACAAAATTATTATTTCTCATAACAAAAAAACCCTAGTTCTAAATTTTTATGCTCAAAAACGTTGTTTCAAAAAATAAATGTTAAAATGTATCCTTCTACACCTTGTATCTTTCTTATTAGCAACATTTTATTAAAGCAAATTGGTTCAAATCGTAATATTTTAAAGTATTCCTACACTATAATTCTATGTACAATTACTTAAGGACCACCCTGTGTACATGACTCGTTTGGTTGCTTTGTAGGATAGTTTCATGCTTTAGTTTTTCGCAATGAAAACAATACGACGTTTAATGATTCCTATGCGAGTACAATGTTGTTGAAGCAGCCATCATCGGTAATATTGTGACTATTCACCTACCAAATGTGCGAGAGTACTCTGGTACTTTGCAATTCTTCTGGAAGATTTCTAATTTACTGTTGTTAAGATCCCAGTATCGTTAGGCAAACCTTTAAATTAATTATTTAATTTAACCGTTCGTTTTTGCTCAAAAATTGACATTGAATAATGATAAACAATTTTTCCCCTTCTTCCGCCGTAAGAAATATTTTTTTAAATTTCAACGCAAGAATCCCCACCGAAGTACCACCTCTATTATCTTGTCTAATCATGCATAGGCATACTACCGAACTTTAAATCTCCTATCTGCCCCTTCTGCTCCTGACCAAGTTGGAAAGAGACGTCGTTATTTCTACCTGCCGACCCATTCAAGAGCGACTGGAACTTTCATTCACTAGATCAGTTTCCGTTAGAACTTGTTTCTCCCGTCCACCAAACACCACCAGGTTTGTACACTATATATTTACTCGAGTGTGTTCCCAGTGTAAAGCAAACACCTCGCTTGTCTGAAAGGTGTAATGCCTGTTCAGTCTAGCATTATTCTAATTAACAAAGGGTGTGTTCCCGTTTGATCAATTAACCTATCCCGCCGCCACATATATAACATATACACAAATGAGCTGGGAGACCAGCCCGACCGCTGCAGACAAACACATTATAATTTCCAGAAAGTCCCGTTTCCGTAAGGAAACTCCCTTTAGAATAAATATCCCTGTGACCGTAAATAAAACCAGAATTTCAGTCGTTAAACACGAAAATTATATTTTTGTGTCCAGATAAATAATTGAACCAGGAGTTAGAGCCCCTATATACCTCCTGCTTTTCATATCCAGAGTACTTAATAAAGTATTAAACCCGCTTCCTATGGAGGAATAAATAAAGCCCAATAGCTTAAACCAATTCCTATAATCCCCGAAAATGAGTATTTCATTAACCCATTACGCGGCCAAAATTCTAAAAATTCTAGCTACCACCACAAATAACGTTTAATACGATCCGACCCGCTACCAGACACTACCAGGAGTTTTATATTAAACCACCTGTCTCTAATGCGATAAAAGTAGTTCGTAATTGTAAACAAAATAAAATCCTCTACTATCCGGTTTAAGAGAAATACAAATTATCTTACTTCTTTTAAAAAGCGGTGGATGAAACCATCAACATTTCCCCTTTTGTTTAAGTTGTTTTTATTTATAGTCTTGATACTGTAATAACTATAGCAAGGCCAGCAAGTTTAATCAGAACAGCGTAAAAATATTAAGTATTTTTAAACAAAATTGAGAAGGAATTGTTAACCCACTAACACTGTTCATTTTATAGAAAATAATGCGTCAATGTCCTCATAAAACACGATTATTTTATTATCTGAGACCTTTATCGTGTTGTTCCCGTAATAAATTTGTGTATTTAATCTTAAATGCCACAGTTCAGCTAGCCTTTTGTTGTTAATATTTAAAACCGTTGAGAATAAGAAAACGGTCAAGCTTTTTAATCCCACCATTTGTGTAATTTAATTAGCTAAGTATGTAAAGAGTGTTAAGCAATTACTTATCAGACTCCAATTTACATTTTCAGTGTTAATAATAACTATTACCCCTATTTCTTTTTACTACTAATTGTCACATACACAGAGACTGAAACACTACCGCGAGGAAGCCTCCCTCCGCTACTAGACACCAGCCGCAGGTAGCGACCACATGGGGACCCTTCCTTTTTGCGTACATTTTTTTGGAGTCAGTTTTTTGTTTGTTATTTATAGAGTATTTAGTTTATTGTAGTAGTTAAGATATGATATTTTCAGAAATGTAATTTTGTAGGAAATATCTAAGGGTTAAAACGAATTAGTGGGTTTGCCAAAATCACAGGTAGTTGGCAAAAGAATCATACGAACCTTACCCTCCTCTGATTGAGTTATAGCTGGGACAAATTTAAATTACGTAACAATAGCAAAGGGTCTACTTTACAACCTAAATGTCAAAGTTGCTACAGTAGAACGTTTCAGCATCCGCATGGACCTTGTAGTTTCATACCGAATTTTCTGGGTTTATCGCAATGTAACTCAAATTTCTTTTTTTAAAAATTGAAATCATGGCTTCTTTTTATAGGGTTTCAGAAAATATGTATTATGTCATATTTATTTTCAATAATAATTTGTCTACAACTTTAGTGTAGTAATACATAATACATAACTATGTTTCCTTGGTTTGGAAAATTTGTTTGTCAAAATAGACTCGTCTGCATTGATGATCCTAGTGCAACTTCACCTAGTGCCATTCTATAATTATCGCAAATAAATTTTGAAAAAAAAAACGCCAACTACAAAAGGTATGATATGCTTAAGGTTCATTTGCCCAGTCCCGGCCTGGAAGTGATCAGAATCATACCGTTGATCCCGGGGAGAGTAGAAGCAAATCAATAAGCTTTTTCTCAGAAATTGCATATTTCAATATATGTTAGTGTTTGGAGAACTAAAGCATTAAAAATTATAAAACCTATACATACAAATCGTATAGGTATCGTAATAGTAAGTGTTTGAAACCTAAGAACAACAATTATATCTCAGGTGAACACCACGTTCTGACAACTTTGTGATCTAAAAGAAATTGTTTATGTGAATAGAGACTGTGAACTATTAATTTCTTTATAAATTGATTGGTTTTATTGAAATATTATTTATCGTGTATGGATTATCGGGGCACGATTCGGCTAGTAACCGGTCTGCCTGCCATGTAATTAATAAAAAGAACAATACAATTGCCTCGGAGCGACCTGACTACAAGGGGCAGTCAAGGTCGAAACCGATATGCCCCTCTGCTGATTGTGCAGGGAATGAACGGCCAATTGGTACGTGGAATGTTAGAGGCATGCATGATAAAGAATTTCAAATTGCGAATGTAATGAATGAAAGGCATCTTGATATTCTGTGTGTATAGGAGACAAAGCGCAAAGGAAAGGATGCTGTGGATATGAAGATGGCAGTCTAGCACTATGGCCACGAGTTGAGACTAAAGTGTATGGTGCTCAAGCAATTGAAGTGATCGTGAGTGGAAGATCGAAAATATGTGTTATGCAGTACAGTACAGTGGAATTTCGAAGAATTTTTCTCATTGCATGCTATATGCCAGTGAATGGAGAAAGACACCAAGAGTGTGACAACTTTTGGAGTGATGTAGAGAACGTATGTAAGCCAAACGAAAGAGTGGTGATATTGGGAGATATGAATGGATGGGTGGGTGTACAGAGAGAACATACTGGTCGCGTCATAGGAAAGTTCGTAGACCAAAGAACCAGTGAGAATGGCGAACGCCTGGTGAACATCTGTGTAGAGAGAAACCTGTTTGTATCTAATACGTGGTTTAATCATTAAAATGTGCATATGTATTGTAAGGTTATTTTGAGGTATCATGGATGTGCAGTATTTTGATAACGTATGTAACGTATTTTGAGTGCAGCTGAAGTGAGTTTGCATGAAAAGAATTTTTTTGTGTATGCGTAATATAAGTTGGTGTAAATGATACGCCAATGGATTTTTAATGAAGTCTTAGTTATCGTATGAAGGAATATTTGAATGTTATGGGAAGATTTTCGTGCTGAAAGCGTTAAATTTGGTTGAGAAATAATGTTTTGAGTAAATTTTTATTGATACGGCACTGGTAAAGCTACTGGTCTTTTTACTACTGTGTATGAAGGAATTTGAACTAACGAAATAGTTGTAGATGTGCGAATGAGTGAGTTTGTGGTATATTGAAATTATATTAACGTGCAGTAAGGAATATGGATGCATGTTTTTGATTGTGGAAATTTTTGGTAATGTTGTGCAATATTGGTAAATTGAATGCGTATGTGTAGGTAAAGGGACATTAGAATGGGATGATTTCGCGAAAATGATGCGGAAATAAAATTCGCGTACATCCAAGATATGTATAAAAAGACGAAGAACGGTCTGGTGAATATACTGAATCAATGTGGTGATGATAGAGGAGAAATTTTCACGTAAAATAAAGATGGCGGCGGGTGTTGTACAGGGTAGCGTGGTTGAGTGCATGTTGGACATTGTGATGGGATGTAGAGACGCAGTAAATATGCGATTATGATAGGTAGATTTTGAATTTAGCGGGAAGTGCCCGTCTTCAGATAAGGGGAGAAGCTTTAGCGTTGACGAGAGTAGACGTCGCGCGCGCTGAGTTAAGATTAATGCTTAGAATGTTGTAGTGCGGAGTTTTGTTTATGAAAATCGTAATGTGAGCAGCGTATAAGTAGAACGACTGCAATAACCCTTAGCGGGATTGATAATAAGTAGACATTCATAAATAAACCAAGTAGTAATTTCAAGGTTGAGGGAAAAACTATTGTATATTATTTTTCTTCAATAAATTAAATGTGTTTATGTAGATCTGAAAATTAAACCAGTATTTTGTTGAAAGTGTTTAGTACAGCGCGTGACATTACAAAAGTGGTATAAGCTTAAGTAACCAATTAAGTTAACGGACCGAAAATTTTAAAAGTAGCTTAAAGACGTGGTGGTTTTATCAACGTTCGAAGTATATTCGTACAATCGTCACCAAATACAATTCGATTATATGAAAAAGCAAGTAAGAGGTTCTATATCCAAAGGGGAAGCAAACATACCCTTTGTGTTAAACGTGTATGTAGTGAAGAGCTAACATATATACATAAATACGATGTTATGCTAAATTAAAGAAAAACAAAAGGACCATGAAGACATGTGAATGAAGAACTGTTCGCGGGTGCGTTAAAGGAATACGGTTGTTGTGTGTCTTTTTACTTATAGTATTCTCGAACAAGGTAAGATTTGCCTAACGTGCTACAGCACTCAGGAACACTGGGAGGGTTTAGGGATATTGTTTGGCTGCCGAGAAATGTTTATGAATAGCTAGCTTAAATTGACTTAAGTCAAAGTTTGGAGGAAAACAGGAACTGGGTAGTGCATAAAGTAGATTGAGCCCGTTTAGTGTGACACAATGGAATTTTGAGTGCGTAATTATGGTGTGAATGGGCAAACCGAGTATTCCTAGCGAAGATGGCCTGCGAAGGTATTAAGGAGTGTATTTCGGAGGCACACCTGCCATGGTAATAGCGATAGAACAAGGAAAGAACCGAAACTATTGTTCTACGCTCAAGAGGCTGTAGGTCAGAAGTCAGAGACGGGTCATTCATAAGCCTGATAGCTCTTTTTTGGATGCGGTTTACCATATCAAGGGCGTATTGGGGAGCACTGACCCAGAGGTGGGAATTGTATTCAGTACCGTAAAAGGAGTTGTTGCGATGTGAAGTACTATTTAGATCTGTATAGAAAGCCCAGTTTACGGGCAACTGTTTTGTTGGCTGAAAAAATGTGGTCCACCCATGAAAGGTTCGATGATACGGACATCCCAAACATAGAAATAGAGTTTGAAAACTTGAGTTCTAAGCCATTTATATTTACAGCAGGAAATGGTCGGCCTTTCTTGGCGGACACAAGGCAACACTGCGTTTTGTCGGCGTTGAACGTGAGTAGATTATTCCTTCCACATTCAAGGACACATTCTAGTTCACTGTTGATTGAGGCTGCCATTTTCACCTTTACGTCCTGTCTAGACTTATTGTTGTGGGAAAACTGAGAAGAACTACAATGTGCTGTCATCAGAAAAGCAATGGATCGGGCTAGTTGTTTATGAAATGAGGTCATTTATGTACAGCAGAAAAAGTGTGGGAGCTATCACTGATCCTTGGGGCACTCCCGCGTTAATAGTGGTTTCTTTCGAAAAGAAGCCATCGACGACAACGCGTAAACGTCTTTTGTCAAGAAAGCTGGATATCCATGCGACCATTATGGGTAAGCCGAACGAAGTGAGCATGGCTAGTAGGCACTTGTGCCAAACCTGGTCAAAATCTTTTGAAATATCTAAAGCTACTACTACTGTTTCACCGGACCTCTCTAATGTGTTATTCCAAAGTTGGGTGACATATGAAAGAAGATCACCCGTTCAACGACTCTGTATGAACAGATACTGGTGATCGTTTAAGAGTTTATTGGACTCGAGGAACGAAAGTAGTTGGTGGTTGATGGCTTTCTCCATGATTTTCGACAGAATGGAAGTGATAGCTATTGGTCGATAGTTTGAAGGATCGGTTTTGTCGCCCTTTTTGAGAATAGGCTGGACATTTGTTAACTTACACGATGAGGGAAACTCTCCAGATGACATGGAGATCGAAAAGAGTTTGAACAATACAGGTACTAGAGCGGGGTAGCATTTTTAAGGACGATAGCTGGAATACCGTCAGGACCAGTCGCCTTGTTTGGGTCAAGTTTATTGATAATTGATTCCAGGAGCTTGTAACGAAAGTGGATTGGTTTAATAGCGTATGGGGTAGATTTGAGCAACGGCAAAGTTGTACCAGAAACATTGAGACGTGAATTTGATGCAAAGTAATCGAGAAAGAGGTTGGCTTTTTCAGCAGGATCAGCTATTACAGCTCCGTCGCGAGACGTCATGGGAGGAAAGGAAGATATACTAAAGTTTTTACTGATGGCTTTAGCTAATGACCAAAATTGACGACCACCCAAAGGACATAAGGCTAATTATTTGCATTTGCGTTCTTCAAACATCTTTTTGGCTTTGGTGATGATACTTTTGCAACTATTCCTTGCGGCAATATCGTTGGCGTGATTTTCGGTAGATTTATTTGTTTTCCATTTGATATAGAGTTTATGCTTTTGCGATAATGCATCAATACCAGCCCTATTAAACCAGGGTTGGGAACGGGCATGTCCTACATGATTATGTTTTTTTGGAATGTACAACTCCATACCCATGAGGATAACTTCAGTTATTGAAAGAGCAATTTTTGAAGAGGAGGACCATTTAAAGCAATACTCACGCCAGGGGAAGGCTGTAAAAAAATCTCGCAGTGCGCTCCAGTTAGCTGATTTAAACCACCACATAGTTCTATCTGTTTTTTTGAGTAACAGTGGGGTTGCATACAGAGGAAGTTATTTCGATTAGGCAGTGGTCTGATTGACCAAGTGAGGAAAGGACTCTTGTTTTATACACAAGTGGGTTAGTTGTAAGGAATAGTGTGCGATGACAGGATACAGCAAATGCTTCTGCACTATGACCTGCGGGATTAGTAGTAGATGAAAAATGAAGCCAATTGGAATTGTAGGCATTAAAATCTCCCAAAATTGAAATATCGCAAGATGGGAACTGTGATTAGAGGTAGTCTATTTTCAGACTAAGGTAATCAAAAAGATCTTGGAAGTTGTTATCATTGGGAGATCTATACAAGCAAGAGTAGAATTTCACAAATTGGGGCCCAGAATATTTGAACCAAATCGCGTCAAATCTGTTGTTTTCCAAAGTGGACATCCTCTTACAACCTACGCTGTCCTTGGTATACGCACATACTCCGCCTTTAAGGCGAAAGCTAGAGTGGAGGTTGTATCTGGGAAATTGCAGGTCAGGCGAATCAGTGTTTCCAAGGGAAAATTGTGTTTCTGATAGAAACAGAATGTCAGGTTGCACTTGTTCAAGGTGTTAGTGAACAGAATTAGGATTCGACCTGATACCACGTATGTTGCAGTAATGAATCCGGATGTTGGTAATTTCGATGACCGAGGTCGCTTGAGTCCTGCCCTCCCCCCGGCATCTGAATGGGGTAGAATTTTACTACTGGCAGATCTTGTTCTTCTTAGTCTTGATTTTGGCATTTACGAATTGTTGTCCCCCCCCCAGAACCCTTGGGACGCATCGACTAATAGAGTGTTGGCGTCTCGTCCTATTCACCTGGGGTATAGAATCTGTTTTAGAACTCGCCATTTTAAGGGTTTAGCCGTTAAAACGCCACGCTTGGCAAGTGAGTGTTGGCGAGTATATAAGGAATAAAGGAGAAAGTGACCGGCAGCCCTTACCGAGCTCAGAAAATTGGAACACCAATATAAAGGAGCCCACAGTAAAGGTGGTGGTGTTGCACTGGGCGGCATGGGGTATACACGCCTACCACCTATGTGTACCCAAAGTGCTGGCCAATTTAAAGGCCGTTAGGAAATAAAGGATTACGTCTCATCGATTAAATGGAGTACATTCCATACCTGCCGAAAACGGATTAAATGACCTTTATTGTAAGAATTAGCTATAACACTTATTGACGAATACGAGCTCGATCACCTTTTTAAGATAATTTTCTTTCTTTGCTTAGACGATTGTTCATTTAAGTTAAAATAAAAAAAAAAGGTAATCGAGCTGTATCGATATTTTTGTATATGTTTAGTCTTAAAATTTGTTTTTTTTAATTAGGGCTATTTGGTGGTTTCGACCACGGTTGTGTAAATATTTATCCACAATATATGTACAGAGTGTTTCAATTATTTCGTTGTTTATTTGTGATATTGACTTGACTGGTTACATATTTTTAATAATTGGAAGTAATCTTTATCGTATTTTATTTTGGAGATTAAGGACCGATCTGACATCTTGTATTGGCCAGATCGTTCACAAAATTACAGTAAAAATTTGGAAAGTAAGGCAGAACATTAGTAACAAAACCCCGCCCATTTCCACTGTATCTGCTTGGTAACCCGCTTGCTAATGTAAGCATACGCGACGCCTAGTGCGGATTGGACGTGTAACAGTATACATGGCAAAGGGGTGAATTTATACTTGATAGTGTATGATGAACGATTTAGAAACCTGGTGAGAGATACAAAAGTAATGTACGGATTGGAATGTGGATCAAATCACTTTTTGATTGTATCGAGAGTGTGTTTAGGGCAAAGGTGGGTCTTGAGGAGGAAAGACAAACAGACTGCGAATGTCCAGAATCAGGGTAGATAATCTGGTAGATAATGGTGCGAGAATGAAGTATACAGATGCTGTGAGTAGAGAGTTGAATGTGAATGAAACAGTGTGGAACAAAAAACGAAAAAACAATGACGTTGAAAATGCATGCATAAGCTTGAAAAACTTTATTGTTAATTATGCCGTGTAGATATGTGGAATAGTGACAATAGATAGCCAGATTAAAAAGTGCTTGGTGGAATGAATCGGTAAAAAGGCAGTTTGCACGAAAAGACGCGTACATGGCAATGGTTGCTTCAAAAAATGAGACTGTGGAAAAGCGATTGCTTGAGATGTGCAGATTAAGAAATAAAGAAGCGAATGAGGCGGTAAGGATTAATAAGGAGGAAGTGATGGCTGAGGAAGGAGAGAAAATGCAGAATGATTTTGAGGGAAACAGCACACTCTTCTGGAAATGGGCCAAAAATACAAAATTTGGCCCAAAACAGAGCGCTGCAGGAGTGATGAATATGAGTGACGAAATAGTATGGGACGATTGTGAAGTGAGGAAATGCTGGCAAGAATATTTCGGAAAGCTGTACAGTAGTGAGTAAGGTACGACTGAAGGGTTAAATAAGGAGAATGTAAAAGGAATGGTGAATGAAACGGAGATATTGGGATAAATGAGGTAGAGAAAACGATAGAAAATTGGAAGAACGGTAAAGGAGCAGGCGTGGATTGAATCACTGGTGAAATGCTAAAATATGGAGGTGCCAAGCTTATGCGAAGAATGTTTGTACTACTTATAAGGGTAAAGCGAACAAAAGTGAAGAGAGGAATAAGTCTTCTGTTAATAAAGTACTGATTGATAACATGCGTGAAACTACCCAAACTAATTTATTATAAGTTTTGTTATGAACGAATAAGTTCAAAGGTAAATATGTAATTAAAAATTATTATTAATTTAATAATAATTTTTAATTACCCAAACTAAGATTAGGTAATTAAAAATTATTATTAATTTAATAATAATTTTTAATTAGCCAAACTAAGATTAGGATGTGCAGGGTGGCTTCATGCCAGGGAGAGGATGTGTTGATCAGATGTTTGCTCTCCAGCTGGTGATTGAAAAGTGTTTTAATGTAAAAAATGAAGCTGTACTGTGCGTTTGTAGATCTAGAAAAAGCATATGACCGAGTGAAGAAACTGTGGGAAATATTAAATAAATATGGCATAAGTAAAGGTCTAATAAACGGAATGTACCGATACAAATGGTGCAATGGTTGGTGACGTAAACGTACGAGTTCTGGTGTATGCAGATGACACTGTCTTATTAAGCAAGAATGTGGGTGAGCTACAAACAGCTCACGCACAGTGAGACATGGGTATGTCAAAAAGGGCACCGAAGCAAAATAAATGTCGTGGGTATCAGATTCCTGAAAAGCTCATGCGGTAAAACGAGAAAGGATAAGGTGAAGGATGAGTGTACAATGAAGGAGTGTAGAGAAGAAACGATGATGGGTATTAAAGTAGTACACTACGTTGGTTTGGTCACATCGAGAGAATGGACAACGCAAGGTTAACGAAGCAAATATTTGTGGACGAAGTTAGAGGTAAGGCCGAGCTTGGTAGGCCGCGTAAAACTTGCCTTAAGAATAAAAACGCGTGCCAGAGATAATGTTTGAATCTTGTGGAAGCTAGAGAGGTATGCAAGAATAGGAAAGCATGGAGAAAGATTGAGAATAAAAAATAAATAAGAGGCAAGGATTGTTTTTCCTGCTCCGCACGGGAATGGTGTGAATGTTATATTACGTTCTTGTGAAAACTAGATAAACTGTTCTTGTTTGTAAATATATCTTTCTGTTTAACATTTGTATTTAGTATTGAAGAATTGCATATTTATTTCGATTAATGTTTACTTTTCAAAATTTATATTTGAAGTTGAACCTATAGAATAACATTCTTTATGCGCATAGATATGTTAACGTACCAGTGCATCTCAGAAATTGAACTCATGATAAGGACACTTACTCAATTGTGCTACACAGTTACCAGAAATTTTTTGAGCATATACTAGATGACAGATACAACCCGCATAATTACTTGCAAAACTAATTATCCTATACAAAGTCTGATATTTACAACTTCAAACGTTAATTAAACCATAGACAATGTTTTGAAGAAAATGATCTAGTGCTTCATGAATATTCTCGTTCCTTGCCGTTTATAACAATAATACTATTTCAATATCTGCTTTGCTTGAATGGTAGCTTTGAAGCTTTTACAAACTCCGTTTCCAAAAAAATTAGGACATCGTCACAGATGTAATTACTAGACACGTTCCTAGTGTATCAATAGAGAAACACTGTACTGCTAACGATACAAATTACTTAATTACTTGCTTTGATTTACACATGTACAGTACAACAAATAAGATTTACGGTATAATCGGTTAAATAAATAATGTACGTATTAAAAGATTCAATCAGGAATCTAAAGTGGGAAAATTGGGAATGCTGAAATGCATTCACGGCACAAGGGAATAAATGCTAATTAGGCTGACTTGAAAGAAAGCAACCCTTTTAACTTCTATTTATTATAAAGTCAATTCAATGCTTTGAGTGCTGAAGTGTTTCAAATAATAAGACTATGGACCCTGATAATAGCACTTTATAAAGTACATTCTAGTTAACTTTTCTTATTTAACAACATTTTTTAGTTCATTTTATCATATAATAAGTTTGTCTTGGATTTAATATTTGCAATTCTATTATTTTTTAAAACTGGCGACATCACGATTATAAAAAGCTCTTTGTAGCAAGAAAAACCTATCCAGCTTAGCATTTCTAGCCATTGAACATGAAACTTTATAATAGATTTAAAAATCATTTTAAAATGCTTTACCATAATGCAGGTCGCAGAGTAAAATTTTTATAGCTAATCTCACAAATACGTGTATCCTCAAAGTTTTGCAAGTTGCTCGCGGTTTATTTTGTATTTATAAAACGGCAATCTGCTGTTGTGGCCTAAAATAATAATAAGACGTCTGGGAATACGAAAAGCATAACTATAACAGACTGTGCATCATATACCATATATTTTTTGTCATCGTACAGAAAAACAAAAAGTGGTATAGCTAAATATACCGAGAGGATATCAAGCAAGCCCCCCCCCCCCCTGCATTTCTTGAACCATTAGGGATATCAAAATGAAATTTGGGGAATATAGTAAACAATAGGTTTACGACTTTTTTAAGCTGTTTTGACGTCACATTCCAGGTGGTGCTGCAACGCCAAGTGACGCCATTTTTTTAAATGGAATGGGGGATTTAGGCTCACTCAAAAGGTATTTCAATGTAGTATACTCCTCTAGAACATTTTTGAACTATTTAAAATTTTCTAGAAGTGATTGACATTTGGATATTACATATTATTTATTTTAATTAACAATAATTTAATTATTACCTTAATTTATAACTTTTTTGACATCCAAAGTAATTGCTCAATATGACAAGCTTGCATCTACTGACCTAAATAAATCGTTTGTATCATTCCATTTCGCACATTTCTAAATGATAATTTTTGTTTCTTCTCGTTTTTCGAAATTTTGGTTTTAAAAGTCAAAAGTTTAGAATGTTTTCTTTCCAAGTATTATTGTATTGAGCATTGAAATTGGATAAAAGTTTTTTCAATGGTTAAGATAGAAATGTAAGATATGGATATAAAATTGTTTTGTAGTTGCTATTTGAGGATGTCAGAGTTTTTTTATTACAAGTTAAAATTTAGAATTCCAATTCGGTAAAGACGTATAGTTTTTTGTTTATTGTCACTAATAACGTTAATTCAAGATTTAATTATATTTCATTCACGGGTGATACTTGCGTACAATCAGAGTAATGTTAGATCAGTTTTCGTGTAAATAAATGTTCTCGTTTTTTTAAATATAGGTGAATTTTATTAAATGGATTTGAAATTGCACCATGCAAAATTATATTAAGTAAAAATTATTACGTTGTATGGTACATCTTTTCCAAATTTAAATTGTAGTCGTAAAACTGTCGCCTTTCTTTTCGATAAATATTTTAGTCTTCAGGCAAAGAGTTTGGATTTTATGTACATTATTTTAAGGTTCATTAACGTAAGAGTTTCATTATCTAGACCTATCACATTACAATTTGGACGGACCATGCAATTCTTTTCCGATTTAGCGCCGAGAGGCTATCGTTTTTCGCGCGTGTGTTAATTTAAAGTAACGAAGCCATGTAATAGGCTAATTAAAAGGTAAGGAAGATGATAGGGAAGATGGCTGAAACCGAAGGAGGTCGAAGTCAGTCTAGCCCAAGATGTAGGCGAAGGCTCGCATTTTTTTGCGATTTCGCAATGTACGCGGAAGGGTTGGTGGAGTAAGATAGGAAGATTACCGTATCCACTGGTTGGAATTATCGACACCGCCGGCGAATTATAGCTTGTCAATAGTGACGATTTTCGGTGGTGGTGTTTGTGTTTTTACGAACTTCTAACCCTTTATTCTGTTGAACGCATTTTGGTTATGCGGATTAATGTTAACGAGTTCCTGGTTAAAGGGGTGGTTTCGCGTATACTCGTAGCTCAAACAAATAAAGTACAACCTTCCTGTATATAGTGCCGCTTTAATAAGTTTTAATTAGATAAAAGTAAAATAGTTGTAAATAAAATTATAGCTGTGCACATAATAACGTTAACCAGATGAAGAAGTGACCGTAGCGTATGATTTTTGGTTTAGAGATTTGCCTCTATAAAGCTTATGTAAACATAAATTCAAGAATTAAGCAGATATTGGTTTCCATAAATCATACACCGTGTGGAGCGGTTGCTGACATATTGAAAGAAAAGGAAGTGTAATTGACCATTTGTGAGATAACCATTTTTCTAAATTTATATGCTTTTTTTAATAAAATGTTTGCTTGTGTTTATTTAGACGAATGAATATGCCTTCTGTGAGCTCATTTTAAGTAACGCCCAGATATCGATTCAATATATGTAGCGTTTTCATTCGTATGCCATATGATGTTTATCTGTATTTTAATTTGATTTCGTTAACTAAAATTAGATTTTACCGTTTGTTAAAATTTATGTGTTCAACGAAATTATTATTATTATTTTTGTTCCGATTCGTTCCTTTTTGTGTGATTTATTTAAAAATTTAAGGTAGATAAATTTGCGAAATTGAGCTTGCAAGTTATCATTTCAGGTTATTTATAGGTATATAAAGTTTGGTGTTTTTTTTGTAACTGCCGTATCAACACACCCAGTGTTGATTGGAATCATGTGTAATTTTAATGTAATATATGAAGGTGTTAATGACTAGATGGTATTATTTCATTTCTGTTTGATATTATTATAATCTTTTCCCTTTCTCACAACGCTATTTTTTATTACATTTATTCAAAATTTAAAATATTTTGGATTGCATTCAGTTATTGAGTAATTTACTGATTTTATCGAAATTTTATATTTACATAACTTTACGGTGACGATTTTGTTTTGCTGCTTTATTGTTTAATTCAAGCCTTAACGTTATAATTAGTCATTTTGAACTGGTTGATAAAATTGCGGTTGAAGATAAGTTTTAATAGATATACCGTAACGTAGATTATAAAGTAGATCGGCTGACCGATCAGCTGTCGAGTTTTGTACACGATAGTTTTGCAAGTAGTCGCAACTTTTGAGTTTTTTTATAGAAATCGTCTGATCAGCTGTCGATTATCTGGATTTGCCAAAAACGTAAGCAGTTTGTTTATTTGTTTGAGAATGAGCTGTGTATTTTCGCGAATTTAGGAATTACAACCCCAACTTCGCCGTTTATTAAATTTTAGGACTTTTTAAATTTTCGGTCACGTTTAGTTTTGTTGTGACGTTTTTTGCGGCTTTCATATATATGAAGCTTAAGATTTTATTGAGGTTTATGTGACATTTTTGGATTCTACGGAAAAGTTTAGACATATTTCATCTACAATGTCCTATACCAATCAATCGTCAACTGTTTTTCAATTATTTAATTTGTTTACGGATTGCATATTCTTATCTTATATTTTTTAGTTACTATACTTATCGAAAAAAATTAATCGAGATCGTCCGGCAATTTCAGCCGTTGTAAGCAGAATAAAGAAGAAATTTAGAGCATATGGTTACGTAAGAGATTTTAGTAAAACAGGACGACCTGGTGAGAAACCGGAGGATGATGAATTAGACGGTTTTTTATCCTTAGAAGAACACGTGAAATTGTCACAATTAAATAATAGTAAGTTCACAGTTCATCGCATACCAAAATGCAAAATATCATCCATGTAAGGTTTGTTTAGTACAATAATTAAGCAAAGACGCGTTTAACCGACGAAATAAATTTTGCGAACAAATGCAGAATTTATGCGATACGCACCCCAATTTCATAAAAATGTATTCTTTCAGATGAGGCAACCTTTGCTTAAAAAGTACAGTTAACGGACAAGATTGTCGGCACTGGACTAAAGAGAATCCGCATTGAGTGATGTACGCGCATACACAGTATTCTTAAAAAGTTAATGTGTGGTGTGGTCATGTCGTCGATGGAAGAATTTTGGGTCCATACATCTTTGAAGATTCATTAACTGGTGACAAATACCTTGAATGTCTTCAGTATAATCTTACTTCAGCGCTTATAGTTGTAAGGCCCTTTCGGGCTACTTCTGTAATCAATTAAGTTACCGTGGTTCTAGTTCAAATCCTAGGTAATAGGTGTGATTTTTTAAATCGGGCTGATCGTTTGCTACCAGATTTTTCAGCCTGATCAATAACCACTAAAAGGGTTTAATACGTATATTTTTCTATAACTTATAATGTCTAAATATGCACACTTAACTTAAATTGCAATTATTTACATATACTTAAGTACTAAATATTTGAGACACTGAAATATAAAAACGTCCCAAAAAGGGTTAGACCCGGAGCCTTGACTGATGTCGGTCCATGTATGGGCGGTGGGGCAACTGGCGGCGATGGTCCGGGAACGGCAGGCTCCCCGGTGGTCTCGTTAGGGTAAAAATAACATTACCGGCATATTTACAATAGAGTTAAAAGTGATCTTAATTTCCTATATGAAAAGAATAAAGAAAGAAAAAGGAAAATTAAATTAAAATACAAGAATAATTTGAGTACGTTCCTGACTAGTAGAATTAGGCAGGTGATTTATACCGTTATCACATTATTTCTCGTTAAAAATATTTTTAAAAGGTAAACTGCAAAGGTGAATTAATTGATACCTGATTTTCTAGGTCGTTCATAAAATTAATACTTTTAAAGTGATATACAACTATATCTATTCTTATAATAGAAATTTTACTCATATCTAATTAATCTATTTACAGGGGTTCTATTTAACGAACAGTAGCCTTCCGAATTAGTGTTGGGCACTAATTACGGGTAATTAAAATATTTTCTAAGTATTTTTTGATACTAGTAGAGATTTTAACGAAAGAAACTTGTGGTGCTTTGTCTGGCCTTGTGATATTTCTTAAGATACAATTAGCACTGGAAATAATAGAGTAGAGGGTGGATACTGCGTTTACAATGATTTACACACGGGAAATTTAATATTGAAGATTCTCGCATTGAATATTTATGTGCGGGGATGAGTAATTCGTTTATCGCTGTGACGCGCCTTTCGCGCCTGATTTAGATAGAGATTTTGGATCGGTGGTGGCTACTGACTCGGGGGGCGGTGTAGGGTACTAGGAACCTTCGTAAACGTTCCGTTTACAAGAGTATCTATTAAACAAGCGGTCAGGATAACTTAACATTTTACGTGTTTTCTTATTAAAGAATGTTTCGTGCAGGATTGATTCTTTAACCTAGGTTATCTAGCGGCGGCCGAGCCGGTACGAATACGTTAAGTGTGATAAAGGTTTAATACTCACTTATTTTACGTACTCTGTTGCGGAGTCTGTCGCAATTTTCGGAATGGTGGCGACCGAAATAATGGTATAATCGTGGTCGGATTTGTCACATCATCCAACTAGTAGACACCCTGCACGTTGTTTAAGTGGTCTGGGCGGCGTGTTTGTGTGAGTTTGTGTATAATTATGTGCTGAGTATCGATCAGTAGATTCTGGGTAGACAGCCCATTGTGCTGCTAAATCGACACCCTGGGGTCGGCGGAGAATTTAGGCGACGCCTTTCTATCTGACGGAGTAAGTGGAAAACTACGTCGAGAATTAACGCCCGGCGTGGTGTTATCTACGGGTGTGTGGTGTGTAGGTATTGCAAAATAAAACTTACATGCAGGTGACCTCGGATTCAAATAACAGCATACTCGGGTTTACAGGAGTCTTCTAAAGCGGACGAAGTTAAGTGAACGACTGAAGAATAGTCATGATAATGAGAGTGTTTGTAGCGCGTCTCGTAGTTTTGTTGAAATCTGCTAAGGCAGAAACGGCTTTTGGTGGTGACCCTAAATCAGCTGATTTGGTTGTTGGACAAGTAGTGGGACTGGAGGAGACTATGACCTTATTTATCTATATTAAGAAGAAACAAATCTTCCAAGTGATCAATTGTATTTCAAACAAGACGGCGCACCACTTCACTATGCGGAAGGTATTCGTGCTTATCTCAAACGTAAATATTTTTGGAGTAGAATTTCCAGGGAGGAAGAGTATTGTATTTTTGAGTGAACATTATGGTTTCCTGTTAGGCCATTATTAAGATCTAGTACATGACATTTTCCCGCTAGGAATGTATCTAAAAAGTGGCGCCTTTGTGACATTTCTCCCGATTTTGACGTTTTTGGGAGTGTCCTTTTGCAGCATTAAGTAAGAACCCCGCCAACACTACTGAGCTATGCCGTGCGCGCATATTGCCTTTACGGACTGATGCTCTTAGGATTTGGCCTGTTAAAACTCTAAAATTATTGTTCGCTTTAATTCTTCTTAATCGTTTGGCTTGGAACACGATTTTCCATTTCAAATATCCCACAAGAAAAAATCAAGTAGGGTTAAATAAGGTGAGGGGCTGGCCATCAGATTAGACCTCTGGCACCTATCCACCTGCTTACAAAGTTTTGGACAAATAATCCCACACAGATCGAAAATATTGGGAAGGAGCGCCATCTTGTTGACACCACAAAACTCTTCTGGATTATCCTCTACTACTTGTTGAATTGTTGGTATAATTTCATTTTGCAAGAATTGTAAATACAGTGGACCGTCCAAATTTTGTTCAATAAAAAATGGACCAATAATGTGGCCTCCAAGAATGCCAGCCCAAATATTTAGCTATCTCTCGAATCCATAATGGGTCGGTATCAAACCAATACCGCAAAATCTTGTTTATTTACCTGGCCGTTTAGTACAAAGGTGCTATTATCACTGAAGCACAAGAAATTCAAGAATAAAAGCCTGACAATAGTGATTTTGGGTGATTATTTCGTTATTTAGTACATAAACCCATTTTAATTTGTAAGGATGGTACATAGCCTGCTTAAGAACTGTGTTAACTCTTTTTTTACAAAGTTCTTGGGTTTCAGCGCTAACGCGCATTGGCAAATTAGAATTTTCACTTAAAATGTCATTTTTTATTCTCAGAACTTGGGGGCCTACCTGAGCGGCGCTTATTTTGAACTGATCCAGTTCTTACAAACTATGTTAGCAATTTCCTTATGAATCTTCGGAAAACACGATTTTGTGGGTTTGCTTCATTGAAAATATGTTCCGCTCCATGGTAATTTCTATTATTTTTGAAGTATAATGAGATTTATTGTATTTTTCTTCCAAATTTCGTGGCATTTTATAATTTTGAAACTTTTTTTAACATTCAAAACAAAATAAGTTTGACAGTTAACAATTTATTTTAAATTTGATTGCAAAGCCTTTTTTCTAAAAGTTATAAACCCGCGGAAGGGTTAAAATTGAAATGGCTATAACTTCTATAAAGATTGGATTTATTAAAAAATATTCTAGGGGATTATACTACATTGAAATACCGTTCGAATGAGCCTAAATTCAACCTCCTATTCCAGTTAAAGAAATGGCGCCACTTGGCATCGTAGCGCCACTTGGAATGTTGATTTGTCAAAACAGCTTCAAAAAGTCGTAATTCTATTGTTAGTATATTCCCAAAATTGCATTTATTCCCCTGCCGTAAATGCATTTTAGCGTCCCCAATATTCCCACTTTAGATTCCTGATTGAATCTTTCAATACATAAATTATTTATTCAACCGATTAAAGCACAAACCTTTGTTGTTGTTACACGTTCATACCGCACTAGGTATCGTGCAGGCTTACCGAAGTAAGCAGGTTGCCAAGCCAGCTACAGTGGGAATGGGCGGGGTAGATATAAGGAGTAAATACAAGGGTCGTCGTAAACTTGTTCAACACGCCCCGTATATACGAAAATTCCAAATCATAAAACGTTAATTTGAATACTTCTTAAGTATCCCTTGTATACCCATAAATTTATACTTCTAACTGTTATAGAACTCTGAATTAAATAATATTCCCAATTTAGAAAAGAAACAAAATAAAAAAAATTGGTTTAATAATTTTTAAATTACCAAAACATTCGTTTCTAGCTGAAAAATTTTGAAATATAACGATCAGTCCTTTCATTATAAATAAGCTCTGTATATTTTATGTAATTTATCTTTAATAAAAATATTCTGTTAGTAGTGCTCTATATTTGATTGACTGTAAAATAATTCAAAACAAAATTTTGTAATCGATCTGGCTCATTAAGCAATTTCAAATCGATCATTAAACTAAAAAAATACGCAATGATTAATTTCAATTATCAATAGATGTAACCCATTAGGTAAATCAACACAGGTCAATGATAAAATTTTTACCTCAGCTGACAAATAAAAAACAAAAATAAATTGAATAATGGATACATATTGACCAGTTTGTAATTGTAAATATGTACAAGCACTGCTTCGAAAAGCACCACAAAACCAACTCTTACAGATTAAAAATTTCCCGAAATTCTTACATACTAAATACATTAAATTAGATAAAGTTCTATTACCCTTTTTACTTGCAATGAACAATTATTAACCCAACAAGTAAAAATGAACCTACAATATAATTGTACTTGTATCTGTTAAACAAAATCTAAAACTAGTTCTTACAATTTATGTTAATTAATCCTTTATCCGTGGCATAGTGAAGTCCATGTGGCACAAAACACAAAAGACGGCCGCTATACACTCGCGAGCGCAGATGTCTGTATTCCACATGGGCTATTTGCTTTGCTTTAAGGTTTGCCCTTCACATAAACGTTTAACACCATAAAAAAATGTTTACTTCCACTTCTATAATGGAATGCTTATTTGCTTATTGCTTTGTATAATCAATTTGGTATTACTCAATGATTGTACACATACGACAATTAATGTTACCAACGATCACTAATCTTTAACTAAATTCACAAACTTTTATTTCGGTTACTTAAAGGGTTACTTCAGGCTTTCTTTAGTTATTATTAGATCACGCGCTTACTGAACACTTAACTGAATATTTTGGTGTTTTATTAATAAATACGCTTTCGCACTTTTTTAAATTTCTTGAAAGGAAAATACTATTATCTCCTTTCAATTCACACTTAAACTATCTATTTCTGAATATCTATATATATATATATATATATATATATATATATATATATATATATATATATATATATATGATTTATCCCCTTTATATGGGTTATTGCAGTCGGTTATCTGCGGAACTAAATTTTTAGAAATAAAAAAAAAATCCAACACTGACCATTCTAAGTCCCCTTAATAACGCCGCGCTTGATTTTTACTTAAGAATTCAGCGAACGATTCTAACTCACTCTCCATTCATTTGGAATTTCGCTTATGTACCTTCTGCCTGCCATATTACCAAAATATCGCAAATATTCGCGCATCAACACGAACGAGATATCACGCGTTTCTTTGCCTAGTGGAAGTCTTGAAACGGAACCACCGCTACGAAAAGTAAGAAGAACCATCTTGAATTTATTTACAAACATACCCACAACTCTCCGAAAAAACCATTAGTTGCAATTACATTTACTCTACATTATACATAACTCAACGTTCTTTGAAAATTTTGCATGTGGGCGATCTCTATCTCTATCTTGAATTTATTTACAAACATACTCACAACTCTCCGAAAAAACCATTAATTGCAATTACATTTACCCTACTTTATACATAACTCAACGTTCTTTGAAAATTTTGCATGTGGGCGATCTCTATTTCTGCACAATTTGATCAACTCAATCACATTCTAACGACTTCATTCTTGAACATGCATTAAATTTTCCATTATTGCACAATATTACAAAATTTCTACAAACAAAAATATGCATACATATTGCTTACTGCATGTTAACACAATATATCAATATATCATAAACTCACTAATTCATACGTCTACAACCATTTCTTTAATCCATATTCTTTTATATACAGTAGCAAAAGACCACTGACCAAACTAGTAGTCTTGCCAGTTCCGTCCCAGTAACCATTTGCCCCAAAACGTTATTTCTCAACCAAATTTAATGCTTTCAACATAAAAATTTTTCCACAACATTCAAATATTCTTTCATATGATATATAATGCTTCATTAAATTCCAGTGGCGTATCATTTACACCAACTTACATTCTGCATACACAAACAAAATTTTTTTCGTGCAAGCACTTCATTTACATTCAAAATATGTTCTATACGTTATTAAAATGCTGCATATACACGATGCGTCGAAATAACATTGTAGTGCACACGTGTAAGTCAAATCAAGTAGTTAGGTAATTTGTAGCATAAAAAGTACACTGTGTCCCATTTTGGGTGAGACTGCAGGGTTTCTTGGCTATTAGTAAGGATAGATCCTTGTGTTTTTCGTGAACCGTTGCTACTTTTTTGTGAAACGTTTAATGCGATCAAAATATTTTTTGAAACTCATTTGAATTCTAAGTTACAGAGCGATTTTGAAAATGTGAACTATTTGGGGGTACCATGTTTCTCTATTATTGCAAACATTATCAAAAAGGTAAGAATGTCAAGTGATATATATTTTTGCGAACAATGCATTGGCGTACTCAAACATTTTTTTAGGATATCGTTTTCAAGATACAACCCAAACTTATACTTTTTTTAATAGAACACCCTGTATATTTATAGCCCGTTAAATTTGTTATTTTTTCTCTTTAAAATGATATATAACATTATATACTTATATGCATTATTAATCTCCGAAATCATTAAAAACTCTAGAACATTAATTTTATATTGGTTGGGTATGATGTAAAAAACTAAACATACTTGAATACTCAATTAATCATAAAACAAAAATAAACAAAATATGATTAATAAAACTGTTCAAAGTGACGACCATTTTCTCTTACACATAAATCGCATACTTATCGTATTCTCCTTAACGCGTTTGACAGTTTTAGGGGTGATGCATCTAGATCACGAAACGCCTGCTCTGTTGCTTCACGAAGTTCATTGATATGATAGTGACGATTTTTGTTATTTGGTTTTTTAAATATGACCATACAAAAAAATCCAAAATTGACAATTCTGCTGACCTTGCAGGCCATCAAATTGGCCCATTTGTCCAATTCAAAGATCATGGAAGTTGCGATCCAAAATTTATTTTACTATTCCATAATTGTGAGCAGGGGCTCCATCTTGTTGAAAGAATATTATTATCAATTCGACATTATTCCAAAAACCAGTTGCAAAAATTGATCCTTCTCCCTGGATCACCGGAATGTAAATGTTGAACTAGATTGACCTTACATGGTTTAAATTTACGTTTACGTAAAATTCTCTGAGATTTTGTCCGTGTTTCCCCTGTTTCCGTCTTAATTTTTCTGCACGAAGTTTGGGGGACTGCTTGAACATATGACAAAACGTTTATTTTCTGTTCCTCGCTATTATCATTATTGTAATTTTGCGATCGTGGCTTGACGTATGATCCATGATTTATTAAATTTGATTTTAGTTTATAAATAGTATTTCGGCTTGGTTGGTAGCTTTCTGCACATCTAAATTAAAATAAGAAACAAATATTACCTATGTAAAACTATTACATTTAATAACTACTTTCCTACCTGTTCAAATACATTTCTAAAGCTTCGGTGACATTGTCGTTGCACTGGTTTAAACATTTTATTACATCATACTTCTCAGGGTTTGAAAATCTTTCTATTTCAGCCATAATTTTAAATAAACAAGAATTTAAATATTAAATATTTTCTTTGACAGATCCAACAATATCTGTGTAGATGTTCATTTGTTTCCCTAACCACTTGATAAATGCGTTATTATCATTATTATAAATTTAAATTAGAATTAGAGCTATTTTAATAAAATAAAGTTTTTATAATTTGTGGATACTTACCACAACAAATGGAAATAGGGAATTAACTACTTTTTTTTTTATTTTTGAGCCAAAAATATTAAAGAGAAGGACAAATAGCATGGCCAACCTGTAAAAAATTAATATTTTACAGTTTTTAATGATTTCGGAGATTAATAATAAATATAAGTATATAATGTTATACATCATTTTAAAGAGAAAAAAATAACAAATTGAACGGGCTATAAATATACATGATGTTCCATTAAAAAAGTATAAGTTTGGGTTATATCTTGAAAACGGTACCCTCAAAAAAATGTTTGAGTACGTTAATGAATTATTCGCAAAAATAGCTATCAGTTAACGTTCTTACCTTTTTCATAATGTTTGCAATAGTAGAGATACAGGGCACCCCTAAATAGTACAAATTTTCAAAATCGCCCTGTAACTTACAATGCAAAAAAGTTTCAAAAAATATTTTGATGGCATTAAACGTTTTACAAAAAAGTAGCAACGATTCACGAAAACCGCAAGGCTCTATCTTTATTAATAGCCGAGAAACTCTGCAGTCTCACCCAAAATGGGAGACACAGTGTACAGTGTTTCTCTAGTGATACACTAGAAACATGTCTAATAACTACACTTGTGACGTAAACGGCGTTTTTAGAAGCTTGAAAGCTACCATACAATGAAAGCTGACTTTTGAACAGTGCTATTACTATGAAGGGGGAGGAACGAGCACATTCATGAGACACTCATTTATTTTCCTCAAGACATTATCTATTGTTTAATTAATGTTTGAAGTTGTACGAATCAGCCTTCGAATTCGATAATTACTTTTGCAAGTAATTACGTGGGTTGGCCCTATTATGTCGTATACGCTTTTAGTTGACTGTGTAGCACATATGGGTAAGTGTTCTCATCATGAGTTCATTTTCAGAGATACCCACCAAGTAACAAGCAGGGATAGAATTTTTGACATTGGTAAGTTACGCACTCATCGAAATGTGTAGACGTTTGTAAGCTGTTTACGTTAGCAATTGTATGAGTATAAAGAATATCAGTCACTAGGTTCAACTTCAAATATGAATTTTGAAAAGTAAACATTAATCGAAATAAATATTCAATTCACTAAAACACTAAATGCAAATGTTAATAAGCAGAAACGTTCATTTACAAACAGGAACAGTTAATCCAAGAAACAAGTTTCAATGTAGATACAAATAATCTACAGTTACCGACAACTAAACTTGTCGGTAATACCACATCTAATGGTGTTTTCAGAACAGACTGATTTGAAGATCTAACCAAACAGTATTGAAAATTTCAGCAACTACGAATCTAACAAAGTCAATTTGCTCCTTCATTAAAATCACTGGTTCACGTTTCTATGCTTATAAATTTCGAAACTCTCCAAATCATCTATTTAGTTTTACTATTAAAATTCATGTAACCACTTTATATTATTATTTCAATTAGAAGGGGGTGTTTTGTTCAATTACCTTTTTACTATAATTTGATTTGTTTAAATGTTTGTCTACTTACAACTAATTTGTGTGAAAGTTTCTCATTGTTTCATCTGTGTATACTATGTTACATATTGAATAACTTAATTCGTAAATATCAGGTTTCAAAATTTTATAGTTATTAAACTTTTTCTGATGATTTATGTTAGAATGTGAACATCGAGACACAATCGATTGGAATTAGGCGAAGCAGATTTTTTATTTGTTATACATTGCACTAATATAATGTAATTAAATTCTGTTAAATTTGCTTTCTAATTACAGCGTTTGTTTTGTGTTAGCCTTCGTTTGTGTATGCTGGACTGAGAATTCTCATGATGGCTTAGTAATCTGATCATGATATGTAATATCGAAATCGGTAATATTAATATAAATATCTCTTTTATTTTATTAATTATAATTATGGAATACTAAAAAGTAATTATAAAAAACATAATCTTGTGGCACAGTTTAAGAATCGATTTACTAGATCATAAACAGTTGATTGCATTAATTAGTGATGTTCAAATTTAAAAGAAAAAAAGATGACCAACTTTATCCAAATGTTTATATTAATTCCTATCAGTCTTTCAACTTTAGTTGTATATCTTTAGATTTATAACACCAATCAAGATAAAAATCTAAATCCAACAACGATTTATGTATAATGTTATAATCACAAAGTATGGTATTAATTAGTCGTATCCGGACATTTTGTGTTAATTAAAAAACTAATAAAAAAAGTAATAATACCGTTTTTGGTTATAGAACACTATAGTGAACATTTCAAAATAATTTGTCAGTGACAATAACTCTCATTTCTTTATTGCAGTTACTATTAATATCCATAGAGTGGACAAGCCTTAACCTTTAAGGGAATTACGATAACTGCAATGATAATTTTTTGACGCCATTTGTCGAGATAAACTCAATGGTGAAAACAAAAATTACTACCGTCATTATAACCAAACATCCGATTTTTATGCCAAACCAATATTTCACTTGAATATAGCCTTACTGAAGGTTCTTTTTTAGAGAATAGGATGATGTAATTGGGTTGTATTTTATTTTTAAATAGAAATCACAGTTGGCTTTGTCATATTTAAATAGCGAATTTTCTTTCTTTTTCAATGGTACATGTTAAATATGGGGTCATAAATTTCACTTTAAACTATGAAATACGAAAGAGTATCGATGGGTTTGTTTCATAAGTCAAGATGCAGTAGAATGGCAAATCTCAGTTGCAGCTTCTATGGTCCTAGTGTTTGTTTATGAATTGGTTGAAAGCTGAAAGTAGTATAACTTCATTACTGGGCCTGAAGTCGAGCGACAATGCGACAAACAGTGCGTCGAGTAAAGGTGTCTATGCTGTGTTTCATTTCTTTTTACTAGTGCAATACATTGTTTTCAACGAGTTTCATCTTATTTTCGCGTTTCAAATCAGTCGAGGTATCTACCTTACGATGCAACATAACATATTTTACTTATTTTTATACTTAAACTACATGATTTAAAACACATTTGAATGTATAGTGTTGGACCCTTCCGTTTTTTTTGTGGCATTTAAATCTACATTTCTATCATCATGTCTCCACTATGGGTTATGACGCCACACTTCCAGCGCTAATGCCGCCATAGTGGCGGTATTATCCCAGGCTAAATTGATAACTAAAGCGTGTTTGTGTGTATATTTCAGATGCACAAACCACTGCCTAATCGAAATAACTTCCTCGGTACCCAATCCCACTGTTACTCGAAAAACAAATAGAATCATATGGTGTTTTAAATCAGCTAACTGGAGCGAACTGCGAGATTTTTTTTGCAACCTTTCCCTGGTGTGAGTATTTCTTTAAACGGTCATCTTCTTCAAAAATCGCTCTTTCAATAACTGAAGTTAGCATGATGGGTATGGAGTTATACATTCCCAAAAAAACATAATCGCGTATGTCATTCTCGTTCCCAACCATGATTTAATAGGGCTTGAGCTGATGCAATATCGCAAGAGCATAAACTCTATACCAACTGAAAATTAAATAAATCTGTCGAAAACCACGTCGAATAAATTTCCGCAAGGAATAATTGCAAAAGCATCATCATCAAGGCCTAAAAGATGTTTGAAGAACGGAAATGCAAAGAATTAGTCTCATGTCCTTTGAGTATTCGTAAATTTTGGTCATTAGCTAAAGCCATCAGTAAAAACTTCAGTACATCTTCCTTTCCTCCCATCACGTCTTGCGACGGAGCTGTAGTAGCTGATCCCGCTGTGAAAGCCAACCTCTTTGCCGATTACTTTGCATCAAATTCATGTCTCAATGTGTAAATATCTTTAAAATCAGTGTACAAATCCTAAAGTTCTATTACGTATATCTCTACACCCATGGCTACAAATTTTAGCTACTTAACAGTTTGGGTAATAAATAGAAGATTTGGTGCCTTTTGCTCAGTTGTAGATTAAATTGGGCCAGGTTCTTAAAATTATCGATGTGCCTTATTAACAAAAAAGTATTTACGTGTATCTAGATATGTTCGCTTTAAAATCGGGGTTGCTTCTTCCTAAAACTATAATTAAATACTCGGACGCCAACCTGTTTTTAAATATGGAATAAACAAGCAAACCATTATACAATAAAGTTAAAAGAGAATTCTACAACAAATTTTGTTAACACAGCCTATACTTAATTATAAACAGAAATACTTAATGCTATGGTTAGTAACGTTAAAAAAAACTAATGAATAATTATTAATGTTGTGAGTAATAGAATCAGAATACCTTATTTTTGGTCACACTGTAGATAACGAAAATGGATGCATATTCTGAGTCAGCGTTTTGAAAAATTGATGCGTAATACTACTTCATGTTGAAATAAATCTGGAGTTGTATACTTTGTAATTCCCAAATGAATAAGTTCTTGATTAATCGTACTAATACCGTAAATTGGATTAACAGTAAAATAATTAATTGCGTAGATGTATATAACGTGTGAAAAGTATCGGTAAAGGCGAAATTTAAGTAAATATTAAAAAATAAAAAGTGCCTGAAAAAAGCAAACGTCTCAAACTTTAATATAATAGTTTTTTTTACAACTTACCATACAATTATATGGCACTTTATAAAAAAAATTAACAAAGAAACAATGGATGCTTCATCCACCTTCTTAATTCAACCAAAAAAGACGCTAGGCCTTTGCGCATGAACATGTCTAAAACTCGAACGATATGCGTACTAGTTCTAATTAAAATAATACAATGCATCTTTTATGCAACTAGATATGCAACACACGCTGCACCAAATACACGTTAATTGCCTACATATACATAAATTTTATTACGAACATAAAAAGTTTGTTACAAATGATTCTGGTAAAATTGTGCTATCGCCCAAATCCACCCCATACGCTATGAAACCAATCCACTTTCGATACAAGCTCCTGCAATCAATTATCAGTAAACTTGACCCTGACAGTATTCCAGCTATCGTCCTTAAGAAATGCTACCCTGAGCTAGTACCTGTATTGTCCAAACTCTTTTCGATCTCCATCTCATCTGAGAGTTTCCCTTATCGTGAACGTTGTAAAATGTCCAACCTATTCCTAAAAAGGGCGATAAAACCGATCCCTCAAACTATCGACCAACCACTTCCATTCTATCCAAAATCATGGAAAACGCCATAAACTACAAACTTTCGTTCCTCGAGTCCAACAGGCTCCCAAACGACCACCAGTTTAGGTTCACACCGGGTTGTTCAACAGGTGATCTTCTTTCATAGAGAAGAAGTTGGGTGACAACGTTGGAATAACACATTAGAAAGGTCCGATAAAATAGTCGTAGTAGCTTTATTTATTTCAAAAGCTTCTGACCAGGTTTGGCACAAATGCCTACTTACCAAGCTCACCACGTTCGGCGTATCCGATACGCTCATCAATTGGATCACCAGCTTTCTTGACAAAAGACCTATACGCGTTGTTGTCTATGGCTCCTTTTCGAAAGAAACTACTATTAACGCGGGCCTACCCCAAGGATCAGTGATATCTCCCACACTTTTCCTGGGTTGTCGTCGATGGACGTTAAAGTGAAATTGGCAGCCTAACTCAACAGTGACTTAGAGCGTTAGCTTGAATGTGGGAGGAATAATCTACTCACGCTCAACGCCGATAAAATCCAGTGTTGCCTTGTGTCCGCCGAGAAAGACCGATCATTACCTGCTGTAAATATGAATGGCTTAGATCTCAAGTTTTCATGCTCTATTTCTATGTTAGGGAAGTCCGTATCATCGAACCTGTCATGAGTTGACCACCTTTTATCAGCCAGCAAAAGAGCTCCCCGTAAAGTGGGCTTTCTATACAGATCTAAACAGTACTTCACATCGCAACGACTCCTTCTACTATATGAGGCTCAAATTCGACCCCATTTGGAATAAAATTCTCACTTCTGGGTCAGTGTTCCCCAATTCGCCCTTGATATGGTAAGCCTCATCCAAAAAAGAGCTATAATACTTATAAATGACCAATCTCTAACTTCTGACCTACAGTTACGAGCATAGCAGAATAGTTTCGGTTCTTTCCTTGTTCTATCGCTATTACAATGGCAAGTGTGCCTCCGAAATACATTCCTTAATACCTTCGCCGGATATCTTCGTTAGGAACACTCGGTTTGCGATACAGCGACCAAATTGTGGAATGCACTACCCAGTTCCTGTTTTCCTCCAAATCTTGATTCAAGAAAATTTAAGGTAGCCATTACTAAACATTTCTTGGCAGCCTAACAATATACTTAACCCAATTCCAGTGTTCCCGAGTGATCTAGCACGTTAGGCAAATTTTATCCTGTTCAGGAATACTATTACTAAAAAAAACTACGATTATAACATAATGTTTAACTAAAGTTCATACGTTCAAAGTACGATTTGGCAAACAAATGTCCAATATCTAAATTATCTTCAAACAGACCAAAATAGCAGATTAGTAGTGAGGCAAATAATCCAGAGTGAGCCACACAAAGTTAGTTTTGGTCTAAATGTGCCACTTAAACGGTTTTATTTTTTTCTACGACTACATAAGAAACTGTTAATTTCGTATCCGTTATTTAAATCATAATGAACTACATTTTGCACAATATTTCATATCGCATCGGTTGCTAGGCAAGTTGCAAGTTGATAGGGAACGAATGCGATATGAAATGTTTTGAATGGTTTCTGTTGCGTATATAGCAAACTGTGGACGTTTAACGAAAAGCAAACTAAAGTGACATCTATTCATATCTGTCAACATTTGTGTGATTTGTGAAGACGAATAGTTCCGGTAAATTGAATAAATAATATGGACAGTGACGGTGATATTGAGTTGGAATTAATACCTCCAAACATCAAAGAGATAGCAAACTCAACAACTTTAAATGTATTACCAGTAACCTCTCTTCATGGATTGGAAAGAAAATCAAAAAGCAAAATCGTTTTCTGAGAACGTTCTAATGGTTTATTTTGCTGAACTGAAGAAAACATTTAAAAGTTCAACTTTATGGACACAATATTCGATGCTAAGGACTACCATTAGCATCAATAATGGTATAGATATTAGTAAATACTTAAAACTAAAAGCATTCCTCAAGCGGCAGTTACATGGCTATAAACCCAACAAGTCCAAGATCAACTGAGATCGATAAGTTTATTAAAGGAGCTCCAGATGAAATATATTTAGTGACAAAAGTGAGTTTTACATTCTTTCTTAATGAAACACAATTTTCTTATCAATTTATATTGTAGGTCGTTTTAGTTATGGGCCTAATGGGTGCATGTAGAAGACACGAACTACACCAAATGAAAATTTTAATGATTTGGGTTGAGCCGTTTTAGTTACAATATCAACCACTAAAACCAAACTTGCCCGAAATTTTACTGTAACCGGCCATTATTACGATATTTTTAAAGATATGCCAATCTTCGCCCTTCTAATGTTAATAGTCCATTATTTTTCCTTAACTATCAAAAAGGAAAGTGCACCGTTCAAAAATAGACCTAAATAAGCTGGGATCCATGGCAAAAGACATACCAAGGTATTTAAAATTGCCAACGCCTTAATTATACTCCGGTCACTGCTTCCGCCGGTCTTCCACTACACTCCTTTTCGATGCTGGTGGTGATATAACCACATTAAAGCGTTACGGTGGTTGGAAGTACACGGCAGTCGCGGAAGGTTATATTGACGATTCTATAAGAAATATGTTGGATATGGTGGATAAAATTACAAATGCAACAAGAAACATCGACTTCAGACACACTAAATCTTAACGAACCATCGATTTCCAAAACAGAAAACTACCATTATCAAGAAAATATAATCGTTTATCATTCCCAAAATGACTTTTAATAGTTGTATATATATATATATATATATATATATATATATATATATATATATATATATATATATATACAGTGTGTCCCCCCCCCCGGATAGGTAAAACGACTCTTGTAAAAGATAAAAAATTTTCGATATAAAATTTCGTTGTTTGGCGTTCAGCCCTGCTTAGTTAAAGACTAATTTCTGGCATAATTTTAGTTTTCTAAAATCATGTATGCCTTGGATCTTTTCAAAAATTTGATTTTTGGTTCTAGTAAACTGCCTTTGTTAGTGAAGATATAACAAAATTTGATTAACAAAAGTTGTTTAGAATCATGAAAGAGTCCTACTTCTAGAATTTCAAGCACCTAGGCCAACGTTGATGTTTTGGCAATTTACAATAATTTTTATCTGATAGTTTAATATTGTTTATCCCCGGAAAGGTGATATGACTCTTGAAAAGCAAAAAAATTCTAAATAAACAAAATAAATAAAAGAATTTCTTTAACACAGTTTATTACTATGAATATTAAAAGATAACACTTAAATTATTAGCTATTACAAGTTACTGGCTTAACACTGATAAGTTATAATGAAATAGTGAGTTAATATTCAGATTAAAAATAAGGCTCTACTAATCCTCCTCCTAAATTGGCGCAGTTTTCAATACGATTCCGGAATTCTCCAAAAGCTGCCTGTATTTGTTCTCTAGGAATTGATCGAACTGCAACTGTTATTCTGCGTTTTAATATTTCAGTGTCATTCGGAATGTGTTATTTGTAAACTATTTGTTTTACCCATCCCCATACAAAAAAATCCATTATCGATAGGTCTGGAGTTCTAGCCGGCCAAGATGTCACGCTCATTCTCCCGAACCATCTTTCAACAAACTGATTATTAAGCCAATCAGTAATCATTTGTGTGTAATGGGCAGGGCAGCCATCTTTTTGAAAGTAATGCGAACATCGAATATTTAATGGAAGTTCGTCAACAAAACTTTGCAGAATTTGTAAGTAAGTTTGCTGATTTAATCTTCCTTCAATAAAAAAGGGTCCAATAATTCCTAACTCGTATGAGACGGCCCATCAAACATTTAGTTTTCCAAAATACTGCCTTCTTGAGTTAACTACGTAATGGGGATTGACTGTGCTCTAATATCGACAGTTTTGCGAAGATGGACCACCATTTGTTGTGAAAGTACATTCGTCAGAAGAAATTATTAGTTTATGGAAATTTCTGTTTTCTAAAATTAGCTCCCCTAAAGACAAACAGAACTGCAATCGCCTTGCTTCATCACCTTTTTCCAAAGTGTGGCAAAATTTGGCTTTATATGGATAAATTTTGTTAGTTTTATAAATTCTCTGTAAATGTGTTTTACTTATGTTTGTATTTACGCTTCGATTTCTTAGAAACATTTTAGGATATGCACCTACGGAATTTAAAGCAACTAAAGTACCTGCATCAGTTTCATCGTAAGCTTTTTTCTCTCTCTTCTTTAGTGAACGCTTCCTGTTGTGACAAATCTCTTGATTAAAAGCCAAGCAGTAACTTTGCTAATTGCAGTATTTGGATATTTTTCATTAAATAAAGCAATAACCATATTTATCGATCTTTCACCGATTCCGTAACACTGAATCAAGTAAACTTTTTCATCTAATGTTAACATTGTCTTTAAAAATATGTTTCAATTTAATACAGAAGTGTTTGATTTATAAGATTGACAGATAAGTTTTGTTATGGAGACAATCTTTGTTAGGAATACATTTCTTTAGTATAGGAATCGACATAACAGAAGATATGAGAGATTTTGATTCAAAAAAACTGTACTCTGCAGAAAAATATTTGTTAGTAGTACAGAAAGGAATACGATTAATGAAAGTTATTCAGAATCATAAAAAAGTTCTATTTCCAAAATTGTAACGACCTACACCGACTTTGATGTGTTGATAATTATTAATATTATTTTTACTTGATAGTTTAATTTTCTTACACATATTGTTTTATTTGACAAAGATTGCATAAACCAGGTATTTGAGCTGATTTCAAAGAAATGCAGATGAAAATATGTTAAAAATTGCCAAAACATCAACGTTGGCCTAGGTGCTTGAAATTCTAGAAGTAGGACTCTTTCATGATTCTAAACAACTTTTGTTAATCAAATTTTGTTATATCCTCACTAACAAAGGCAGTTTACTAGAACCAAAAATCAAATTTTTTAAAAGATCCAAGGCATACATGATTTTAGAAAACTAAAATTATGCCAGAAATTAGTCTTTAACTAAGCAGGGCTGAACCCCAAACAATGAAATTTTATATCGAAAATTTTTTATCTTTTACAAGAGTCGTTTCACCTATCCGGGGACACACTGTATATATATATATATATATATATATATATATATATATATATATATATATATATATATATATATATATATATATATATATATATATATATATATATATGGTAGAAGTTTTTCTTTTCCGAGTTCAGCACAATTTAGAACTTGTCAATAAACAATTTTGTATTTTCCCAGCATAAATAGAACATTTACATTTCTTTCTATCCAGGATAGTCTATACCATATTTCAAATATAAGCAGACGGTAGTCGTAGAAAAAGTATAGTATGCAACACGCAGGAAATGGCAATTTTGCACTCGTATGAATTGTAAACTTTCATACTCGTGAAAATGAGCTTAATTTCGTGCTAGTTGCGTAATATACTGTTATGCATTATAAACTTATAAAAGGAAATGCACAACTGCACAATACCTAATTGTGTATTTAATTATTAATAAATGTATGCCGTCAAAAGAGCATGTATCTACTAATCAATATATTTTATGTTTAGGCGGTGCCCACAAAGACAGTGGCTAGTGGCCCTCATCTGCCAGCATATTACTATACGAAAATAGAACTACCGCAATCTCCAAAACCGTGGGGCTCACAATACGTTTGGTCTGCGACTTAGGGTATTAGGTAGATTTATACTAAAAGAAAAAGTATTGTTAATTAGGTACTTGAGAATAACTATAAAGTACAACTTTACAACGTTTCTACATTTCTCAAACGCATTATTTTTAATATTCATTGTCAGCGAGTTATCGTACACTGCGAGTACCAAAATAAAAAAAAAACTACATTAAAATTAACGTAAGTTATTCCTTTGTAGAATTCGATAAGAAAGATACCTTTCATTAAAGCTTCTGCTTCTAAGACAGGATATGACACGACGAGAGCATATAAAGTGATAGCAGAACGCTCTTTGAACGTGCATTTACTCTCATGAAATAGAGAAGAAATTACAATATGCACCAAGAATTGCAATGTATATACGTATGTTATATACAAGAATGTCTATTTGTTTAAAATTTGTTGGAAACTATTTTCTATTTTGAAGTACAAAATAAAATAATGAAAATAACTAATTCCTAAAGATTATACAAACTTTTCATTACAAAAATATCATAAACTACGATTTTCCAAGCAAATATTAGTTTGTGTTTATTTTCGAGAGGAAGAAAGCGCTGGCTGTAAAACAACTAAGTTATTATTATAAATATTGTTGGTAACATACTTAAGAACAATGTAAAGGTATGCGATTCTCCGTAGTTATTAGATTCAACCAATACAGCTGAAGAAACGAATAATTTATCGACTTAAGTGTGCTTTTCTCCACAGTTTAAAACAATTATTAAAGCAGTTATTCCAGGCCGTGGTTGGAAAGGTCCAAATGGCAAACACGTGAAACTTGCATAAAATATGCAAAAAGGTATACCAAACTAAAACATGCAAAGATTTAGTAGCACGCAAGCACATATGCAAACAAGCCAATTCACTAGTTATTCTAAACTTGGTTAGGTACCTGTGTAGTTGTTTGCGTGTTAAACAGCTTGTTTATGTGCTTTGATTTGCCAGACTGGGCTGTTAGCCAGGTCGGTAGAACCTTTTTTAACCTCGACCTGGCATAATTAGCAAACAGCGGAATTTTTTTTTAATATGTACATTAAAATGTGTATATTAAGATGCAAAAGGTTTACATGTCTATCGGGTGCAGAAAGTAAAAAAAATTCAAACAAATTTTGATTTTTTCGAAAATCGTTAATATTTTGAAAACGGTTTGAGATAGAAAAAAAATACTTGCAAGTAGAGTAAGTGTTTCTGAATAAAAAATGTCTAATAATTTTTTCATCCGAGCTATCGTTTGTCCGGAAATAAATCGAGAAGTAAGGCCTATAGTCGGCGCGGCTAGCGCGCGGTCGAATTTTCGATATAGAGGGTTAACATTTTTTTTTTTAATGTTCGTGTCAATATATATTACCTTTCTTGTTATTAATTATTATTATTCTGGTATTAAAAAACACATTTTTGTAAAAATTTATTTTATTTTAACTATACAATAATAAAAATTTTTAATGTAAAAAAAATTCAAAAGTTATCAAATTTAATAGTAATTATAAGACAATATCTTCATTTATATCATTGATGTCTCACTGTCTTCAATTATTTCGGGGAAGTGTTTGCAATTATCCGGCACACAATTCTTACAAGCTGACGTACATAATAACCCACTATTCTTGCATGTGCATGATTCTCTTATGCATCCGGATTTGCAAGTACAAAATATTAATTTTAATATAGTGTCTGGAACAGGCGTTTGAGTCATTTTAATTGGTTGCAAGGTTGTTAATTTTATCCAACCCCAGTCTTCAGGATTTAAATTATTGGTCAACCAGTTTTGGACTTGTAAATAAACTCGACAAGAATGTTGTGTACTTGCATCGGCTGTTGGGGGTAAACTTTCTAATTTCACAGGCTTCAAAGTATTGTTGTTACCGACAGCTGCTTTGCCAAATGCAACATAGCGAAACTCGTCAATCGAGGTTATTTTTTCCGATGCGCTATGTAACGAAAGTATAAATAAAATATATTTGTCAACGTACTGCTTCAAAATACAACAGCTGCAAGAGAGAGTGTACTGCGCAGTAAGACTGCGCAAATACGGGCACAACACATACATGCTTGGATTAGACCGGAGCACACCGGGGTCTGACGCACGAATTTTTACCTGCTTTTATTCGTCGTGTATTTATTACCGGCACACCTATACATCTTTCAACTATATACAAAAGCTTCCTCATACATTCAAGAACTTATTCTAGGAGTATAAAAATTTACCTTTAAATATATCCAGAGAAATAACATAAAGACCGAGAAAAACGCCATTTTCGCCCATTTTCTAAAGAAATAAATTTATAAAAAACGCAGGTACACGAAAGGGTATTCGGTTTATGGGTTTTTAAAGAACGTATTTAGCCCATTAATGTAAAAAAAAATCGTTCCAATCGGCTAATTATTTCTAATGTTACAAATGAATACATATATATATATATACATATATATATATATATATATATATATATATATATATATATATATATATATATATATATATACATAATTTTTAGGGTCTAATTATTTTTAATTAAAGTTAAAAATACAACTACTAAAAATCATTTTTGGAGAAGAGCTGGAATGATGAACGGTTATATTTTCTTGATAATGGTAGTTTTCTGTTGTGGAAATCGATGGTTCGTTAAGATTTAGTGTGTCTGAAGTCGATGTTTCTTGTTGCATTTGTAATTTTATCCGCCACATCCAACTTATTTCTTATAGAATCGTCAATATAACCTTCCGCGACTGCCGTGTACTTCCAACCACCGTAACGCTTTAATGTGGTTATATCACCACCAGCATCGACAAGGAGTGTAGCGGAAGACCGGCGGAAGCAGTGACCGGTGTATAATTAAGGCTTTGGCAATTTTAAACATCTTGGTATGTCTTTTGCCATGGATCCCAGCTTACTTAGGCCTATTTTTTGAACGGTGCACTTTCCTTTTTGATAGTTAAGGAAAAACCACGGACTATTAACATTAGAAGGGCGAAGATTGGCATATATTTAAAAAATATCGTAATAATGGCTGGTTACAGTAAAATTTCGGACAAGTTTGGTTTTAGTGTCTGGTATTGTAACTAAAAGTACGTATTTAGCCCATTAATATAAAAAGAATTCGTTCCAATCGGCTAATTATTTCTAATGTTACAAATGAATATGTATATATATATATATATATATATATATATATATATATATATATATATATATATATATAAATGTATATGTACATGTATATATATATTTCTCGTCGAAATAAAAAAATAAAAAATTTACAAAATTGAAACTTCTCAATTTTTTCTAACCGGTGATAGATTAGCCGAATGACAATAATACTTTAATAGGAGACATACATAAGAACAGTTTACATCGGACAGAAAAAAATTGAGTATCTCCATTATTTTTTTAATTATTATTCAGACAACCACTTCTGCGAATATATATATATATATATATATATATATATATATATATATATATATATATATATATATATATATATTTCTCGTCGAAATAAAAAATAAAAGATTTATAAAATTGAAACTTCTCAATTTTTCTAACCGTGATAGAATTAGCCGAATGACAATAATACTCTAATAGCAGACATACATAAGAACAGTTTACATCGGACAGAAAAATGTGAGTACCTCCATTATTTTTTAATTATTATTCAGACAACCACTTCTGCGAAATATATATATATATATATATATATATATATATATATATATATATATATATACATACATTTTCTCGTTGAATTTTGCATTTTTTTGAAAAACGAACTGAGGGCTCTAGCTTTAAAACGTACTAATTCAGTTTAAATTTTGATCAATTCTAAGCCCGTGTGAATGTAAAATTCAGTACACCGTCCCCCAAAAATGCATTTTCGAGCTCGCGCGCGACTCCCGTTCGTACCGATTATAGGTCTTATTTCGCGATAGCTCGGATGAAAAATGACTAGCGACATTTTTTATTCAGAAACACTAACTCTACTTATCAGTATTTGACTTTCGGCACTTGATACAGACATAAACTTTTCTGCATCTTAATCTACACACTTCAATCTACATATTAAAAAAATTCCGCTGTTTGCTGATTATGCCAGGTCAAGACCTCTACTGACTGGGCTATGTTTTTTATTGCATGATTTAGCTTTTTCGGCGTGCTCTCTTGCTGGTTGCTAGTTATTTTCCTTTATTTTGGGGGTTACGTGTTTGCATGTTTACATGGTTGTATCTTTGGGTTTAAAAGTTTTGTACTTGGTAGCTTACTTGATTGCTAGTTTCTTTGTTTTGCTTGTTTTAGTTGCTTTGGTATGTTTGGGTATTTGCTTGTTACTTAAGGTGTTTCTAGACATGGTGTCTCATATTTTTACTATACACTTGTTTACACTACAGAAGCTTTATGTTTATTTTATGTAAAAGCTGTCTTTAATTACTTCACTTTTACTTATTCCACAAGATGTCGCTACGCTTACTTACACTAACAAGTGAGAAGCAGTGAATTGTTTGTCTGATTCAGAGGATCGAACAATATCTTTGTTGGATGGTTTTGGATGTTTGCATCTTTTGTGTTTGAGCCATATCGATTGCTAGTTTTCTTTCTTTGAGAATATGCGGTGTTTACGTGTGGTTTGCTAGTGTTTTTTGTTTGCATCTGCTTATATACAACTAGATTTTGGCATATTTTAGTAAGTCTGGTATATCTTCTTGCATGTTATGTAAAAGTTTGCGGTGTTTTTGGGGTATATGGGTGTGGTTATTGAGTAACTTTTAAATTGCACAAGATGGTTTTGCTAACTGTATGCTAATTTCTAATTATACCGCAGAATCGTGCTATTTCTTAATTACAGATATTAAATCTTAACTATTTTTGACATAACTCACGTTAAATCACAGAGCTGTTAAAACTGAAAGGTATGTTACGTAAAGTTTGATGTGGTATTAAATCAAATGTTTCACAATATTAGGTGATTATTGAAATTTGATATGGCGAACGTTGCAGCAAAAATGAGAATGGTTTTATCATGTATAAAGCTTAATTTTTATAATTTTTATGCGTTAAAGTCAGCAACATTTTGTGTGAATTTCGGATTGGGTAATCTGTGACTTTATACACCCGAAGTTTAGTGATTAATTGACCTTGTCACTGTCCATTCTCTGCTGCGTGCAATAATAACTTACACTTTCATTATGTGTGAGAAAAGATGTGAAGCAGTGTTTATGTGGTTTAGGTGATGATAATGTAACACATAATTGCATCAAATAAAATACGCTGAGCATTTTACCGTTGAAAACATTGACGTCGCTAAAAAACTGTGTGCGAATGGTAAAAGAGCGAAAGACATAATCGAGGCCATCGGAGTAAGACTTCGTTTGGCTCAGAAATTTATTTCACAAATTCAATCAGAATTTATTATAATTATTATGAGTTTTATTATGAACGGATAAGTTCAACAGTAAATATGTAATATATGCATAAAGACAAAATCTACAGCGATTGGGGCTTGTATCACGATAGCTCAGTTGGTTAGAACGGTACTCTAGCAAAGTACGTCGTAGGTTCAAATCCTACTTGACGTAAACTTTTTATTTATGTATTTAATATAGGTAATAATTATTTTTAGTTCAATTAGAATTTGTTGATGGACCACAATAAAATTTTGAAATAAGAAAGAAAGGGCGTAAACCGAAGGATAATGTGGTACTTTGGGGTGCTACAGAATTAATATTACTGGAAGAAAGTACATTAACAATCCACCACATTATAGAGAGATTCCTCAAAATTTAAAGTGCAGTCGCAATGAAATTGCAAAATTGCTAAAAGCGTATTCATACGAAAACAAACGAGCTAAACAAATTCCCTGCGAAAGAAATTCACTGGTTAATATTCAAATCAGAAAAATATATGCCACCGCTATGACAAGAGTAACCGATGAAAATATAATTTTCGCAGACGAATCGAGTTTTAATCTGCATTTGGTGGCTTTGTATGGATACACCCTTCCAGGAATTACACCATCTGTAAGTTACCTGGAAATAGAAGAACAAATGTATCCCTTTTACTTGCAATAAAACCGACAAAAAGGGTAGAATATTTTGTAAAAGTTGGTGCGATGAATTCTGATGATTACAAATCATTTATTGAGTCAATTATCTTACCCCAGCTAGAAGAAGAAATTATAATTATGGACAATGCCCGCATTCATCACACTAATAATGTTTCAAACCTATTAGGGGAAAATAATAATAGGCACTGGTATTTGTCTCGTTATTTAAACCCAATAGAAAACATTGTGGAACAACTAGACTACTACAACTTTGCAGTATTTTTCCGTCATATACGTCAGTACTTAAATAAGGCCTACAATGAGATACAATTTGATTGTTTTTCTTTTTACATACTATGTTTGGTTAGGTATGGTATAACGTTTAGGATATACATTTTTTTTTTTGTAAATCTGTAGCTAGTTATGCATGTATGTAACATAAAACTTTTACTGCTTAGCATTGTACTTATGTAATTTTTATTACATATTTTTCATAATTGTATATTTTTTAAATTTTCATTCAATCATATAGTACGTAGGAGACTATAATAATATACAGTATGTATCAGCCAAATGGAATAAATTCGATAATAAATAATGGGGGCCTGTTCGAAAAAACGCTCTGACACGCCAATTGGAATTTTTAGGTGTGCTGTTTTTTCAACAAAAACTTTATATACAGGGTCTGTCATCTAACAGTGGCCAATACCAACTTTCTTATTCATCCTGTATATTATGCAATTTTTGGATTCTTCAGAAAATTCTATACATGTTCCATGTTAAATGTCCTATACCTAACTGGTCGGCTGATAAGTTCGTAGGCTGACACATAGATGACGTTACTAGAATTAAATCCGTATGATAGGTAGCAGTATGAACCATTAAAGGATACGTGTATAAATTTGGCAGCTGTCGGATAATTGGTTCGTGAGATATAGCACTGCGAGTTAAGCAACTTTGAAAATTTGAAAAAATGGATAAAAAGGATTTCGTGTGTTAAAGAAGCATTGCTTTATCATGGAAAAAATACTATTGAAGCCAAAGCTTGGCTTGATAAACATTATTCGGACTCTGCACCCGGATAATCAACCGTGAGAAAAACGGTGCACCCAGTGGACGCCCGAAAGAGGCTGTTACGGACGAAAACATGAAAAAGTTTACAGAATAATTATGAATAACAGTGAAGTTGATCGAGATAGCTGATCCTCTGAAGATATCGAAAGAGCGTGTTGGACATATCAAGCATTATATTTGGACATGCGAAAGCTGTGCAAAGTGGGTGCCGCGCAAGCTCACAATCGATCAAGAGCAACAACGTGTCGATGATTCGGAGCAATGTTTAGCGATATTCAACCGTAATAAAGACGAATTTTTCTGTCGATATGTGACAATGGATGAAGTGTGGCTCCATCACTACACTCTAGAGTCTAATCGACAGTCATCCGGGTGGACTGCACGCGATGAACCGAATCCAAAGCGTGGAAAAACGCAAAAGTCGGTTGGCAATATTACGACATCAGTATTCTGGGACGCGCAGTCAATGAGAACGATGGCAACATTGCATGAATTACGCTATGAATTGCTTACCCATCCACCGTATCCTTCCGATCTGGCCCCCAGTGACTTCCTGCTTGCTGAAGGATGCTTGCTGGAAAGAAATTCAGCACTAATGAAGAAGTAATCGCCGAAACTGAGTCCTATTTTGAGGCTCAAGAGAAATCGTACCATAAAAATCGTATCGAAAAATTGCATAACCGCTATAAGCGTTGTATCGCTCTAGAAGGCAACTATGTTGAATGATAAAATCGAATTTTACCAAAAAAAACTTGTTTTACTATGTTAGTAAATATTAAATATTTTCAGATTTATTGCAGAAATTAACATTAACAAAAGAAAATTATTTGATTACAGAAATTGGCTACAACACACCAATATTTATTTCCCATTTAGGTCTTGATAATCAGAAATTAAGCAAAAACTATTTCAGCTTTCCTTTTTACTTATATGAAATAAAAAAAAAACCTATAAATAGTTTTGTTTACTTTTGTTTCAAACACCTGGCCTTAGTTAACTGTTGCCTGTCCGCATAACAGTAGTTGTCAGTGTCATAGTCGTTTGAATTTCGTTAACTGCATATCAAATAAATTGTTCATTTAACAGAAATACACAAAATAACAATTCTACAGATGATTAATTATGGAGATAACACATGGAGACAAATGTCCCCTATCCCAAGAGACAACTAGTAAAACAGAAAAGCAGTTTCGCGCGCTTGGACATGTAAGGTAGATTAAAAAAGCAGCTACCAATGCAATAAGTGATGGTATCAAATTGGATATTAAGCTTGAGTTTCGGGAAAACCCACACATTTCTAGTCGAAAAGCAGCCCTAATATTCGATGTTAGCCATTCATCGATTACTGGAACATAAAGTGCATCCCTATAAAATGATACCTACTCAGGAGCTCATGGAAGACGATTTTGATAGGAGAACGTATTTTTGTGAACAAATGATGGCAATGTTAGCTAACAATGTGATCCAATTACAACATGTTTGTTTCCTGATGAGTGCACCTTTACACTTCACGGTCGTGCTAATCGTCGAAATTGCCGCTATTGGTCTAGGCAAAATCCTCACTGAATGAGAGAAGAACATACGAAATACCCTGAAAAGGTTAATGTTTGGGCATGAATTGTTGAAGATCATATCATAGGTCCCTTTTTCGTTGATGGCAATTTCGATGGCGATAATTATTTAGCACTGCTCCAAAATAATATTGTACCAACTTTGACAAACTTATACACTGATCCAGCAAACCCCCAAGTTCCAGCGAATGTAATATGGTTTCAGCAAGTTGGAGCACTATTGCCAAATCAATGTCCGGCAGTACTTCAACCGAATATTTCCAAATCGGTGGATAGGGAGGCGAGGATTAACGTCATTAGACTTCTTCTTATGGGGATATGTCCAAAGTATTGTATACAAAACTAAACCACTCGACTTAGCTGACTTAAGAAGACGAATAACGCTTGCAATTAGATCGGTTACGCTTGAGATGTTAAGTAACGTTAGAAGAAATTTCTATTTAAGATTAGGATGTTGCCAAGACGTTCCCGGCGAGCATTTTGAACATCTCCAATATTCACATTAATATATTTTTTTTGTTTTGTGCATTATCAAGAAACAAACAATATTACTTATTAGTTTTTCAGTGTGTTGTAACGAATTTCTGTAATCAAATAATTTTCTTTTGTTAATGTTAATTTTTGCAATAAATCTGAAAACGATTAATATTTCCGAAACAGTTGAAGATAGGTATATGACGTTGTACATGGAATATGTCTAGAATTTTCTGAAGAATCCAAAAAATTATTTATTACCCCATTATTATTATCCCATTTGGCTGATACACACTGTATATCACTGTAAGACAATTAATTAAAATAATTGCGCAAAAAAAGAAGTGCCGGGTGCAATTAAAAAATTGCATCGCCCATATTATATAAAGCATTGTGTATTTATTGTAGTGCATTACGCATTTATTTTCATGCTCGCGGATTTTATGTGATGCAACACGCAAACATTTCGAAGTATCGCGCAATTTATCACTTGCACATCTGTAATTTGTTTTCATGGGGGAACATGCGTATTCTCCATGCTATTAAAAAAATCGACTCAATAAAAAAGAATATTTCATTCTATTACGTACAAATTGAATCGGGGGATCAGATCAGGTGAAAAGAGGTAATTTATTGCATGTGGAGGAGTTATTTAGATGGCACAGATGAAAAGTGAGAATCAAACCCAAAAGCCCCAAGATTTATTAGCCTTGAACAAGTTAATAAACTCGAAATCGCGAGAATTAATTGATCAGTACACTAGTCATTATGTGATATCGCGACTTATTTTAATTAAACGGTAAATAAATTTAGTATAAACAGAAAATAGAGAGGATTAACTGAATAAAATACCAATTTAGTCGTTGCTCATGATATAACGAATTATTTCAATAAACCGGAAATTAATCGGTGAAAATTCTGACCACACCGGGTACCTGTGAATTATTTTAAAACTGAAAGTCGTTGATCAAACCCGAGAATGAATAAAAAAAACCAATAAAATGTGAACGCACATCCCATTCTGTGGAAGAAAACATCCCCTAAGTGCCAGTGTTGGCAGGTAGAAAACTGCCTTAAGTGCCATTGTTCTATTGACATTATAATTTCATACAAAAGTAGAGCAGTAGAGCCAGAAAGTATATTTACAAATATTGTAATGGACAAAAATAGTTAGCGGTACAAGCAATTTGACCTTGGCAATGGTCCGCCCTCGAGCACGCGGATGTGCCACTGTCCAACAAATTTGGATAGAAGTTTTGGTTGCTAGGCGCCAGAAACCTTAAAATTTGGTACCTTAGCGGGAAGTATCAATAATACCGTAGATTTTACCAAGATTACAAACAAATCACCATCATCATTTCTCAATGGACTCAACATAAATAGAAGTAGCTTCCAATACAATGTTAATTCAGCACATGAAACTAGAAGGTTTATTCAAAATCATGCAGTACTGAGAAAATCTGAAAAAAAAAACTTATAGATCCTTATAAACAGTCAAATTAGAGTGATTGTAACAGTAAGATTAATAACAATGAGCTCAAAATAACAGAGTTCAATCGAGAGATAACAGAACACAACTGGGACTGGTAAGTATTTACAGTTTTTTTTAATTCACAACACTTTTGCAAATTGTTACAGATTTGAAACTGAAGGCTCTGAAAGACAACATAGAATTATCAAGTAACTGCGTCTTATGATTCCCAAAGAGGGCTGTTACTGCGCAAGTGGATCCGACTGCAAAAAGTAGATTTACAATGGATGTTAAGAGTCTATTTAATAATAAGTTTTAAGTTTGTCAGAGTAACCCTTGTGTTTCTTATTTTTAGTATTTAGAGTAGAATATCTTTAAGCAGACTGCATGAGACTTCATATAAACTGTTATTTCTGCATATAAATTGCATTTGTGCCAACTTGCGTATTTGATTCCCACACTATAACAATAAATTGTTTGAATTTTCAAACTGGCCTCTTTTCCTTAAATATTATATCATAAAAGTTAAAATTTTAAGTTATAGAATCTAATTTAGTTACTAAAATATTAATGACCCAAACGTAATAATAATCCAGTATGCAGTATACAATACTCGTCAGTGTAAATAATGGTTTCCCTCTAAGTTCTCAAAGTTAAAAATAAATTCTGAACCCAAACTGGAGTATGTATTTTTTTAATTATGCTTAATTGCACAATAAAGTTTGTAAAAGAGTAGATTGCATCAATCCTTAAATGCGTGATTTTTTTATTTTTAGAGAAAATGTCATCAAAATCGTAGATAATCTCATGATAACATAGGAAAAAAAAAATTCCCGATAAGGTTTTAGGAAAGTCTATTCAGGAAAAAAATCTGTTTCCAAGAGGCAACATCATGTGTTACAATCATAACTCTGCATATGAAAGTTCTTGAAACAATTATTATTCTTGTCGAAACATAAGTCCATTCCGCATTTTTCACACCGTGTGTGCGTAAATCACTTAGGATATTTGCACCTCATTTTTGCTTCTTGGTGAATTGACCAATGCCCTATTTAACCTGTACGAACTTCAGTCGGCGGCACGTGTTTCGTAGGACCTCTCTTCCTTTTTCCTTCGATAGAATTTGCCAAGCTACTACTCGGACGACCTCGTTTAATAGTAACTATCCCAACATTATAGAGATTTCTTGCAACTTCAGCGCGAAATTTTGCTTGATTCTTCAATGTTAATCCTGGTGACTTCTCAAGGAGCACTCGTTTATAAAGCAACCACGAATTCACCAAAGTCAAAGCCTTAGAAGGCGATAAAAAATCCTCACATACCATTTGCGACATTTCTCGTACGTTCTATACGTTCTCATGAAACTGTCCAACAAATATACACCACCCATGTGTCGATTATATTCTATAATAATGTGAGGACAATCAGCTTCTATGGTTTCCTTTTGTTTTCGATGAAACCTCTTAATTTTCGAAATTGGATTCTTTCCAGCAAATGAAGATGCCAAAGTGACAAGTTTATTGTCTTTCCAAATTATTGATGAAGTATCTACACCATCAATTTATTTTTTGCGTGTTACATTTTTCATTGTTAGGCTTCTTCCGTTAGAGGGTGCTCTGATTATATGTGCGTATCTGCACGTTG